>CM033108.1:8743103-9166791 GCA_019321725.1 Paulownia fortunei
CATGCATGCATACATACATATGTATGTTAGGTTCACATTGTATAGATTTTGACGATGACTAGGTTGAATGTTTAGGACCCCTAAAATTCGTGTAATTTTTCTGTTTATTAGGAAATAGTTGTTTATTTTCAGAGCAAAAGAGAGAAGGACAGACAAAAAGCAGCTAGAGCAAATCAGATGAGAGCATAGAGTAGTGGAGCACAACAGGGAAAAGAATAGATTAGTGTAGCAAAGCAGATCATTTCAGAGCAGAGCAGCGGACTAGAATACATTAGAGCAGAAGACCAATGCCATACAGAGCAGAGATTCTGAATAGAAGTGAAGACTGTTTCAAGGACAATTCAATAGTCCAAGACCAGAGTGAAAGAGTTTTTCGTTTCAGCCAGGCTCAAACTTAAGTGGAGTGCGACATATTGCTCCAAAAGCAATACTCACAGCTATCACTAGTACTAGAAGCATCACAAAAATCCAAAAAGGCGGATATAATTTATCTGAGGAAGGACAAACAGTATTAGAAGGATGAAGGACTGAAAATTGTGCACTACCAGACGTGCGGAGAAACAGATGTACGGAGAAACAGGTGTGCAAATGGACAAAGGAATTTAATATAAAAGCTGCAACACGCAGAATTTTCACAGTTCTATATATAGCAAATGAAGACAAATCTGAAGAGGACGATGAACAACGATTAAAAAGGCACGCCATTCTAAGCTAGCATTTATATAAAGAAAAGCAAAAGATATTCTAAACCCTAGACAAATTCTGAAAAAATTCACCTTATAGTTTAGTTAAGTGTTTTTCAAACACTAAATTTTTCATCAAAGGAGTGTTGAGTTGTGTAGGCTCACACCTTTTTTTCCAAGTAGACTCTTGTGTAGGGTAACTTAGCATCAATCGAGCTCTGTGTAAGTTGATTGTGAAGGAAGGGATAGCTTGAGTTTTGTAATTAGACTGCTGTAACTCGAACTAAGACTTGCAAAAAAATCTATGGATATCTACTTGATTCCTTCAGGAGATTGGAGAAGCATGGATATAGAAGGATTACGCCACCTTCGAACTACTATAAGAATTTGTAATGTTATTTAATCTGCAGCAGTATACATTCTGTTAGCTTACTAAGCTATTAGCAACTGTTATAATCTGCACATTGCATATTTTCATCACTTTAACAGTTTTAACAGTAACCTATTCTAATTTTAACTTTATCGTAAATTTCCACTATGCAACTCTATTAAAACTTAGCATGATTTTAACCTGAGTCTCTAAGTCAATAGGCGAGTAACTGTATGTCACTGAATTTTTTGAAAACAAATTTTGTGCAAGTTCCTCAGAATAATTTGGAACCCCACACCTTAGTCCCTTTTATACTTCTATACCACTTCAGACCACAAGTAGTATTAGAGTGGTTGATTTCTACCATAAATCTAAGCCATTTGAATTTTGATCCAAAATAACTTGCCCAGTTTTCAGCATGAACATAGACAACATTGCACTTTCTAATATTTCAAAGTTATTAGAGTTCTACCATAGTGTGGGACATCAAGACTGTTGCTACGAGGGAATTGAAGAACCTATCTCTAATGAGCCTACATGAACTGACCTAAAAACTTACAAATTTGAAATGGAAACGAGTGAAGAAGAGCCATCAACATTATCACATAAGACTATTCACTAGCAACTATGGAGTTCAGTGACAAGGCCCCTAGTGTGACGAATGATGAATCAATGGCACTCCCACTCAGAAAGTTCAAGAAGTTCACAAAGAGAAACTACAAGAACAAAGAAGAAACCTCAACTACCAAACGATAGCGACAAAGCCAAGTGAAGTTAAACAAGAAGTCAAACAGATAACTGACTATGTTACAATTTAAGAAACTTGGATACTATACAAGGGATTGCCCCTATCCTCTACTGGAGAGAAAAGAGAGAAAAGAAAGAAGATTGTGGAAAAAGGAAAAAGAACAAAGTTCTGTTGTCGAGGCTGAACTCAGCAAACAACCTGCTGAAACAAAAATCAATCTCTTCAAGTGACAGTAAATTAAAGGAATTAGTAATGATGTGTTCAATAACAACCCAAAGGACTCAAAGGTTCAAAGAGTTGAGGTAACTTCCTATGACTCTAACAAATCAGAGGACTCAAAGGTCCAGAGAAGTGAGGTAACTTCATATGACTCATCTGACCTATCTAAGGAAGATCTCTTCAGAATACTGAAAGATCTCATGAATGATCTTCATAACATCACTGACCCACACGGCTAAGTAAGGAGAATATCGTTTAAAGAGTGAGCACAAGATTCTTAAGCTGAGTTGGATATCCAAAAAAACTGTATAGAAAGGTGCAAAAAACTCAAAATTGAAAATGATCAGCTTAAGCGTTACATTGAGCTAAATACAAAATATACAGAACTATATAAGCTTATCTCTTCATTTTCTAAGGCATCTAAAACAATAGATGGCTAATAACTGTGAAAAAAGCATGGATGACAAATCAAGATATGGGTTCGAACACCATAATTCTGTCAGTACTTCAGAAGTACTTCCAAGCAAACAAAGTCAAAACTCTGTATCAAAATGAGATTCAAGGGCAGCATGTTGCTAAGAAAGCGAAGAGAAGTGAAATTGGACGTATGGATTAACAAAAACCTGTTGAATCTTAATCTCCTAAGAAACTTGAGTCCAAAAGTTCAAAAGACAAACAAACACTTCTCTAATACATGCTAATCAACTGGAATCCACAATGAACAACACCAGAGGAATGTGAGAATCTACTATCAATAAGGTGATAGATATGTGAGGATATATAAATATCACTCACCTACACATCATAGATACTATCACTCACCTACACATCACAATCATTATCAATCACCTGCAAGACACAATCTTTACTAACCTACACCGCATGCACATCATCAGAAAACTGCATGTCATGCATATCATACAAGAGTTCAATGGAAGCCTCAGAAGCTTGATCCCAGTCAAGAAAGATCAAACAAGCGTGGGTTTTTAAAGATACTAACAAAAACTAAGATGCAGTGGTACCTAAAAAGTAAAGAATTTTTTTGCAGGTATGCAAGATAGTCAATGTGTTACCCTGGTGGATAGACAGTAGATGCTCAAGACACATGACACGTGACAAGACTCAAATGATGGATGGATTTCAAACCTACTAAGGGAACCAAGGTTGTCTTTGGTGATAACTCTGAAAGCCAAAACCAAAGGTATACGCAAAGTGTGTGAAGTTAATATTGAAATTCAAGAAGTTTTACATGTTGATAACTAAAATTTATTGAGTATAAGTCAATTTTTACACTATTAAATTTTCAAATAATTATTGTTATGTATAGGGGTGTGCACGGTTTGGTAAACCGACCAAACCATGACAAAACTGAAAATTCGGTATAAACCAAAACCGAACCGAAATTTCGGTTCGGTATTCGGTATGCATTTTTTCAAAATTTCGGTATTTGGTTCGGTATCGGTATTTGGTTCGGTATACCGTACCGAACCGAATACCGAATTTTTTTTTAATTTATTTTTTTAAAACATTATTGATTAATTTTGACATTTTAAGTATTTTTTAGTCTATTATCCTTATGTTCAATTGTTTAGTAATTAATTAATAATTATTTAGTTGGTGCTTATGAAGATGATTAAAATTTAACTTAATAAAAATAATATATATATTATTTTTAATAACTAGAAGAGTGCAATTTTTTTTGTTTGATGAAATGCATCACCAAAATGCCGATTGAATACTCACCACTTACGGATTAAACTAAATGTAGTTTGATTCCTTAATTATTTATTGTTAGTCACAAATGGAACAAATATATAAGCATATTTTTGTTTTCAACAATTCAATTATTTACCTTTGCCCAAATAATAGCCATTTATGATTGAAAATAAATTCTAAAAAATAGTACAAATGATTGAATTATATTTTCTATAGGTCACAACTCCTTAATTAATAATTGTTATGCATGAATTCTTGAAAACAGAGGGAGTAAATTTTTTTTTTTTATATAAATTTCGGTTTTACCAAAACCGTACCGAATTACCGAATTTTTTTCGGTAATTACCGAGCCAAACCGATTTATTTCAGTTCGGTATTCAGTTTGGAAAATTTTCGTACCGAAATTTCGGTTCGGTTCGGTACGGTTTTACCGAATGCACACCCCTAGTTATGTACAAAAAATTGAGTTACCTCTCCTAGGGTTCAAGAGTTGCTTTCAGAGCCCTTGATTGAGATTTGCACATTGTATAAATTAAGCTCACAGGGATCAAGAAAGAAATGTTAATGTTGTTGAATGATCTTGATCTCGAACAACTGACTGTACTTGTTTTATAACTAAAAATCAATTAGAGCGGATGGTCGTGGCGCAGAAGACTGAATAAGACAATTGCCAATCTTTCTATGTTGGAGTCGGTGGATGAAATATCAAGCAATTCATATCAAAAGGATAAAATATGCCAAGTTTGTCAACAAAGCAAAGTGATCAAATCCATATTCAAATATATGAAAAATCTGCCTACCATCCTAGCACTAGAATTGCTACAAATGAAATTATTTGGACCAGCGCTGACAGTCAGCTTGAGTAGTGGAGGACTACATAAGATTCATATAGGTAATATTTCTGAAGAGTAAGGATGAAACTTGTGAAAAGCTGACGGAGCTAATGAAAACGATTAACCAAAGAAGGGTCAAGCAATTGTGAACAGATCAATGGTACTGAATTTACAAATAGTGGAGTAGAAAATTTTTACAGAACATGGAACTGGGCATGGGTACTCTGCAACAAGAACTCTATAACAGAATGCTGTAGCTTAGACAAGGAACAGAACACTTAGGTAGGCAATCAGAAGCATGCTTGCAAAATCTAAACTACAAAAAGATTATGGGTTGAAGCTATAAACACTGCTAGCTGACTCAAAATAGATATCAACAAGCAGCACAACAAAGCTCTTTATGAAATGTCGAAATGAAGGAAGCCCAACATTTCATACTTCCACATATTCTTTGAGTATTACATTCCCAATAATAGTAAAGATGAACTGCTTGTATTTAATGCTAAATTTGACAAATGAGTATTTCTTGGTTAGTCTTCAGACAATAAAGCTTTTAGAGATTTTAATAAAAGAACTCTAGTTGTGGAAGGATCTGTTCAATGTTATATTTCATGAAAGTAAGGCTTATGTTCATGATATAGGACGGGTCAATGAAGAAACCAAGAAGATGGGTGACTAAAGTTGGAAGATGATAGTGAGAATGATATCTACGCGGGCATCAAGAATACTGGAGAAAAAATGAAGATCGGGACAATAAAGATGAAAACACTCACTCGATAGGAACAGAGCAGGCAATAAAGCTGAAAACACTCATGTGATAGGAACAGATCAAGCAGGTCCGAGTAACCAAAATACAGCAAAGTGTCAATTAGAGCACAGGACTGAACTGCAACCAAACTTGAGATGGCTCAAGGATCACCTCCAGACCTAGTTATTGGAAATCTATTAGCAGAAGTAAGAGCAGTAGTAAGAACAAGATCAGCAACTGAAACTGAGGCTATGCTTGGACTTCTATTACAAATGGAACCTAAAAAGATAGATGAAGCCCTTAGAGATCCAAGTTAGAAAGAGCTCAATTTGTTTGAAAGAAAGCAGGTGCAGACACTTATTCCGAGACCATCACACCAACGAGTAATTGGAATCAAATGGGTCTTCAGGAGTAAGGAGGATAAACAAGGAGTTGTTACAAGAAATAAGGCCAAGCTAGTGGCAAATTGATACTCACAAGAAGAGGGTATAGATTTTGATGAAACATTTGCACTTGGAGCTACACAGGAGGTAATAAGGATGATGTTACTCGCATATGCAGCTTTTATAGATTTCACCGTTTATCAAATGGATGTGAAGAGTGCATTGGTGAACTAAAACTTCAAGAAAAAGTTTATATAGAACAACCTGGATTTGTGAATCACTCAACAGCAAATTATGTCCACATATTAAACAAAGCATTGTATGGGTTGAAACAAGAACTCAGAGCATGGTACGCACTTTTTCCAAACTTCCTAGTTCAAACTGATTTTATCAAAATTATATCCACTCACAAAGATTTGTGTGAAAAATTCTCTAAGCTAATGCACACAATATTTGAAATAAACATGGTGGCTGAACTGTACGTCTTCCTGCGATTAAAAGTGAAATAGCTACTAGATGGAATCTTCATTAATCGTGCCAAATACACAAGGAATATTTTGAAGAAATTTAGAGCATACAATAGCACCCTAGCTAAAATCCCAACTATTACATCCACTAAGCTAGACAAGGATGATTGTAAATCTGTGGATGTGACAATGTATAGAGGTTTGAGTTGCTTCTCAACTCTACTTGATTGCTAGTAGACCAGACATTATGTTTGTTGTTTGCATATGCGTTAGATTACAATTTGATCCAAACAATCACATTACTTAAATGAAAAAGGATCCTTAAGTACCTTAAAGGAACCCTCAATATGGGATTTTGGTATCCAAAGAATCTTTCTCTCGATCTAATTAGCTATTCAGATGCACATTATGCAGGTTGCAAGATTGAAGAGAATTAATGGAATTTATCAACTATTAGGCAATAGAATGGTGTCTTGGTTTAGCAAGAAAGAAACAGACTTTCATAGCTACATTCACAGCTGAAGCTGAGTACATAGCTGCAGGGAGTTGTGCACAATTCTATATATGTAACAACTGAAGGACTATAGAATCGTTACAAAAGGTACGCTAGTCTATTGTAACAATACCAATACTACAGCTATCACTCACAACCCTATAATACACTTTAAGAATATTGAAATCAGACAACATTTCTTGAGGGATCAAGTGCAGAAGACAGGTATCTCCATCAAATACATCAATACTGAAAACAACTGGGTGTAATATTCACTAAAGCCTTGCGCAAAACTAGGTTTGTGACACTAAGAGGTGAAGTTGGTACGAGTGATCTTAATGCATAAATAATTAGACATGGAACATATGGAGTACACTACTCTACTGATCAGCGAAATCATTTTATCAGTGGAATATGTTTCTTTCAAATGAGTCAAAGTTCACATTAAAGGATACGAGAGTGGCTTAGACACCATGACCACAGCTCACGATAAGGTTCACCTTGATCATGTGAAGTAGTTCTACACCAACGCCATGGCTAAAAGTACTGAAATCCAAAGCATGGTGAACAGCACAAAGATAACCATAACTCCAAAAGTTCTTGCAGATGTTCTGGACCTACCCACCACTAGTCTGGAAAATATTGAAGAGTATAGAGAAGAAGATGAAGATCAAATTTGGAAAATCATCAAAGGATCCCAATCATCAAAGGAAAGCCTCAAAAGGCTAATACGTCTTGTTACAAGAAGGATTTGAAAACAAAGTACAACCTTCCAGCGGATATTCTCTCCAAAGTTGTAGAAGGCAGAGTAGGATCTTTTGACCGACTCACCAAGCTGAGGTACCGTTGATGACTTCAATTCATCATAGGAGAACCAACCCTCTTCAGGCAACTATTAGAGAAGGTGACACAAGCAAAGAATAAGGAATATGGAATACCCCTGAGCTATGTCTTGAGACAGTTGGACGTAGAACTGACAAATGAAAGTGAGATGCAAAACCTCAAGTTCATGGAGAAACTTTCTCTAGAAGAATCCAAGAAAAGGCAAGAAATAGCTGCAGCCAAGAAGAAGATTATGAAAGTAAAGGCGAGATTGGAACAAAAATGCACAAGAAAAAGAAAACCAAAATGAAAACAAGGAAGACTACGATAAGGACGGCAGAAGAAACCGGCTAATGGAGATAGCCAAAGTTGTTGCAAGAACCACCTCAACCATAATTGTTCCATAGAAGAAGAGGAAAGAAGTTGTTGAACCAAAAGCCACATAACAGAAGAAACTAAAGAAGGGTTGTGTGCTCATAGATCATCCTCTTTCAATTCTCATGATCGGAGGAGACAAGTGCAGCAGGTCACTGCTAAAGAACACACCCAGCTAAGTAAACCTATGGTTTCAAGCTAAGTAAACATATGGTTTCAAGCACTAAGGAAGCAGACCTGGTGTCTCAACCAGAGGAAAAGAAGATCATCATCAAGAATGAAGAGTTCAACCAAGAAGCCAGTAACACTACAACCTCAACCTCCAGCACCAAAGTTGCAAATCAAAGAAGTGAAGAAAGGTCCACTAGTAGAAGGCAAAGGAAAAGGATTATGGTGGAAGAATCATGTATCAAACCTCTATTACCTCATCAACTATTGAAAGTTGAACTTGCCCCTATATGGGAGGCTGTGAACAATCTTAACTTCACAGTAAACAGAGTACATACTTGCTCATTTGGAAATGCCAGCCAAGGAGCTCAAGGCATAGAAAGACTTAGAAAAAGAAGAGAAGTGGATGTTAAAATGGATGGAGTATTGGAGGGATCAACCGAGGAGTGCTTAAATCTAAACAGAAATGGGTCAGGAAATTGCTAAATGAGAGTAAGAAGCAATTCTAAAAGACTACTCCCACCAACTCAGAATTGGATGAATCAATCTTCAAAATGTTGGAACTCTACTTGCAAGTGGAGAACTAAGAAGAAGGTAACACCTCATGCAAGGAGCCATAATAGAAGTTTTTCATAGGCCACTGGAAACTGGAGCAATGGCCATTCTAGCAGAAGATGAATTTGCAAAGGCGTTTTCACTGACATTGCCAGCATCACAAGGCACAACAACTCACAGCACTCCTACTAAAAGGATCAACGGAGTCAGTACTCAAGTCAATTGCAGAGGAGTTAGGTGCACAACCTATAGTGCAGTCAACATATGTAGCTTAACAACTTCCAGAGATGTCTCAGCAATATTAGGGAGACTACAGAACCCTAGAAGCTCACACCACCAAATGTAGTTACGGAATCAACTTTAGAAGAAACCCATGCAGAGAAGGAAATGGAGATCTCTACCATGAGAAAACTGCAAGTTAGGCAACCCACATACACAGAGATGATAGGAATAAACGGAGATGATTGCACTCAGGGGGAACAGAGGAGGATACTGAGGTAAATGTCTCACCTATCATTAAAAATGTTTTATTTCAAACATTTTACAGGAAACAAAGACAGAACAGACAAAAGCAGATGAATCAATGCCTGACATCATCCCTCATCATTGGAACAACCAATGGAAGAAGAACGACAAACTCTAGAAGGAGCACTTAAGACGGAAGATCAACCTCCAAAGCATGAGAATGATGCAAAAACCCATCTTCAGCCTAATAGAAGCCCGCATCTACTGGAACCAATGTGCAAATGAAGATTCAAGGACAAGGATGATGAAGGATAATCACAATGATCAAGGTGGAGCAGGAGCAACAATAATACCGACTCAACTCAGCAACAAAACACCACTGCAGAATAGTTAACTCCAATAGATCACCAACCTTTAGAGCAGGACACTCACACAGTGGATGATACTCACGAGCTGAAAAGGCCACTAAAGCATAGGAGAGGACTGAAGCAAATGAACCAAAAGAACTTAGGCAAGAACACGTCTGTCAATCATCAAAAAAGGGAAAAGAGAAGGCCAACACTTGAGCTCAGGCAACTGAAGAGACTGAAGAAGACACATAACTTGATGCAGAAGAGACAAGAATCTAAGCGCAAACCAGTTGGAACAATCAAGACATAGATGAAGAACGTTTAGATCTCCATTCATTACAACTGCAATGCAACTCAAATTGGAACTTCGAACAACAGAAGACCTCAAAAGAGATGTGAGACTTGATTTTAAGTTGCTCATTGATTCGACATAGTTCACTGCTCAACTGAACGAAGTCAAATGAGCAAAAAAAACATCACAGCAAGTATATGAAACACTCTACATGCAGGCAAATGATGCCAACAAAATTCAACAAGATTTGATTGATAGATTGGAATAACAAGATCATAAGTTCACTACCATGGAACAAAGAATGCATTAGATGACGACTCAACTGTAGAAAATTCTGGATTTCCTCAACCGTGCCAGGCTAGCCTCATCGTCCCATGATGCCAAAAAGGGGAAGGAGGAAAACAACAAAGAAAACCTTATCCCTCGGCATATATTGAAAGGCTTGAAGAATTCACACAACAATAAAAAAATAAAGAAATTAGAAGAAAAGATGAAGAAAAACATAAGTAATCGAGACAAGTACTTTTGAAGACAACAGTGCAGAGGAGAAGACTTCCAAAGCAAAAGATACTGAAAATAGGTCAAAGTCTCAGTTATAAGTATAAAAAGTTTTTTGCTGTTTTCTATGATTAGTCATAAAAATAATAATAACAACTTTCTAAGTTTATATAGCATAGATTTTGGTGATGACTATGTTGAATGTCTAAGACCCCCAAAATTCATGTAATTTTCCAAGTTAATAGGAAATAGTTGTAAGAAGTATTCTCAGAGCAGAAGAGCAAAAAAGATAAGAGGAGAAGATCAGTTCAGTAGAGCAAAAGATTTGAGTAGAAAAGATCAGTTCACGGCTATGCACAACAACAGAGAACACACATAAGACCAAAGTAAAACAGGGATTCTGAGTAGAAGCAACGACTACTTCAAGGACACATCAGCAATAATCTAAGACCAGAGCAAGAGAGCTTAGCCAGGGTAAACTTCAATGGAGCAAGGACGTATGTGGATTGTCAAACAGCAGCACTCATAACTGTCAATAATACTGAGGAGCATCACAAAAATCCAAGAGAAACGGATTAAATTTATTCAAGAAAGGACAACCAATACTAGAAGGACAATGAACTAAAAATTGCACACTACCAGACATAAGGAGGGACACGTGTGCAAATGAACAAAAATATTGGGACAAGTGGGCAAACAAACAAAAAAAATTAAAGCAAAGATTACATCGGGCAAAACTTTCAGAGGTCTATAAAAAGCACCTGGAGATAAATTTGAAGAGGACGACAAACAACAACGAAAAAGGCATGCTATTATGAGCAAAGAACATTTATTTGATGAATAAAAAAATTCTAAGTCCTATATCACTCCATTGCAGTCAGCAAACTTTGAAAAAAAAAAAAAAAAAAAGTGACTGAAGTTTTTTTAGGACAAATTTTGTGCAAGTTCCTTAGAAAAATTTTGAAAATCCATAATGATGTACCGGAAAATACAACATTTTTGTTACTTGACCAACCATCAGGAGAAGCAAATACGACGGGTACACTAATCAATAAGATTGATGAATAGCAATTAATGCAAAAACAGCTAATTGGAAAACAAGAGTCATGCTTTTAATCCTCCAAGATACCAACAAATAAACTATACCATTTGATCCCTCTATCAGCCAAAAAATTGTAAGAAAATACATCATCAAGGGATTTTAGTTTACCACGAATCGATTGTCTTTCACCTTCTTTAGACCCTTTCATACTACTTGGGACCAATTATATATGTATATAAATTAAAATTTTCAAACAATACAATATTAATAATGTGAATACAATACAAGATCATATATTTAACTATCTTTACTTTAACAACATGACCTCATTTTTTAATGGGCTCAACTCGAATTTTAATTGAAAGTAAGAGAATTATAGGTATTTTGCATATAAAGATTTAAAAAGTATATCCAAAACAAAAAATATCAAAATTTTATTTTTTTCAATTTTACCCCAAAGTTTGCAAAATATTAAAAGTCCAAAGCGTATATTATAGTTCTATTTTTGTATGTTACACCGTATCCATCTATCCCATATCATATTCATATTCGTGGAGTATTCAATGCTGCACAAGATCATTTTTAGGCGTATCCTTGCATTAGAGAACAAATACCGAAAGAAAGGCACTAATGGGTATCACATTAGTTAAGACAGAAGCCCCTTATGGTGCAAATCATGCTTTAGTGGCTGATTCAACAAAGATAGATTAATATTCCTTTCCACTAAACAAAGTGTACCTTTAGTTTTGTCCCACATAATATTATGCGTAGAAAACTTTATACTCTATCTTGTTCAGACTTCAAACCGAATCTAATATGAGGGGAAATCTAGATAATATAATCAAGAGATTACTTCAACTACTTCATCCCCATTACAATTTGGCCTGATCCAATATGTGAACCAAATGCACGATAAGAATTGGAAAAATTTTAGGCCAATGAGTTGTCATTAAATATTTGAAAATTGCTTAACTGTATACCTGCTTCACATAATAATATCTCCAAACGAGAGTAGCTTTGCCAATGGAAGAGTAACTAATGGTAATATTCTGAAGCACTCTTGACATCCATTGACAACAAAGCACACGAAGGCCATGTGATTCTCAAATTAGACATGGACAACGGGAGTGCAATTGTGTGCTCCTCTTTAAAATGGGGAACATTTTGGTTTCAATCAAGACTAGATTTTGAAAGCTGAATATTATGTAGTCAACCGTTAGTTTCTCATTGCAAGTAAATGCACATGTTATTGGCAGGTAAAAACAGACAAGAAATGATAATCATTCCATCACTCTCTACATAACTTGCGGCAGGAGGCACGCACAAATCTACGTAAATAGGCTGAAATGAATGAATTACCTCATCATCACCATCCGGTTTCTTCTGGAACCAATTAATGTTCAACACCTAAAACCCACAAAGAAAACTTAATCATTAAGCAAATTAGGGTTTAAAGAAACACAGAGCCACCAAATTCATCAAAAAAAAAAATGAATAACAAAATGAATAACGAAATATATGTGATCTTAAATAAAAAATTCAAGTTTACTTGGACTTGTGAGGTGGGAGACGGCGAATTGAGGTTGTCGGAGACTGAGGCCATGGCGCACATTAGCGCGAGAATGGTGATGGCGAAGGTGAGCAAAGCGTTAGCTCTGTACCCAAACGAGTGCATCGTCTTTCTGCTGAAAAATCTTCCCTTCCTTTAATTAAGCAAAATGAAGGGTAAATCTGGAGCTAAACCGGATGCAAGGATTGAAGGGGCTCTGTTTATCAATTGTACATGTGAAGACTGGTGGGGTGGGGGTTACGACTTCCGCTCCGACTCACAGCACAACCGCATTTATGATTTAGACCTTATTTGTTTGCATTTAATATCAAGATCTGATTTTCTACATCATATTTTTACCACATTTTATTGGATTTCTTAAATTTTAGAAAATGAAACAGATTTCTAAAATTAAAAATATGGTTAATTCAACTTTATTCCCATCTACTTTTGTTCAATATTACTTTACCATGTATTTTTGAATATTTTACTTTATATGATTGTACTCTTATTATATCTCAATTTACTTATTATATTTTCATTATTTCACTTTATCTATTTTTATATTAGCTTATAAAAAATATCTTTTGATATAGAAATTTAATAAGAACTATGTTAATAAAAAAAATAAACATGAAATTTAAGTACAATAAAATATCATAATTGGATTTAATGTTAAGTTCAAAAAAAATTTAGAATATAAATATAAGTTTATTATTTTAATATATATTTATGTAATTTTGCTATAAATAAAATGTAAGAATAATTTGATAATTTTTTAAGATTACAGGGAATAAAGTGAGATAGAATGAGAATACAAGGGGGATAAAATGAGATAATTAAAGTGATATTCAACCAGATGAGAAGGAGAAAGTGGAATTAACCCTTGAAAATATAGCCTCTAAGAACTCATAAATTTGAATCTAATTTTTTGGTGCTAGATCTTTATTTCTTGTGAATCCAAAATTAAAATATTTAAATGTATACGTGGTTTTACCATGGAGTTGTTTTAGCTTAAGATTACAATTGGTTAGGTTTATGCAATACATTTCTATTATATCATGACAAGAATGCGAACTCATACATTGAGGCTCAAAACCTAAGAGTTGACTTGTTAAAGTTTTTATAAACCTAAGACTCGACTTGCCTCCAGACCCTTAAATCCTATGTGTTGGATTTACTATATCTGTTATACTCATTTTATAATTTAAAAAAATTAAAAAATTATTTTTTAAAAAATATCATCATTATATTTTTAACAAAAACTATACTATTTGCAAATTTATGTACGCATATTTTAATTTTAAAAAAATAATTTTATTAATATTAAAAAATATATTCAAAGTCACATTATTTATTAATATTAAACTCTAATTCAATTTACAAGAATAATATATTTTTATTTTATATATGAGTATATATGATATTTACAAATTTTTATTATATACATGAATCATATATATATATATATATATAGCTTAAATGGGTCAATTTGGATCCAAAATACTTAAAACCCAAGACCTATTTAAGATCTTAAAACCTACCCAACATAATAGACCTTAGACAAGTTTGGATTTTATCTAAACTCATTACCGTCCTTGTTTTAAATTATGGGACAGCATGACACCATAGAGTTCTTATAATATTGAAACAACCGCGTTGATTAACATTTAACCAAACATGTCCTCACGAAAAATTAACTATAACTAACTACATATGACTGAGTTAAATTCTTTGTGTGGAAAACATTAACTTATTAGATGATAATTTTGTTAATGGTTATAAAAAAGTATCTATCTTAATTGAACATAAATATATGCCTAAATTCATAATTTTTAAGAAGTGTTAGAAAATTAACAATAATATGAACAATATTCATATAAATAAATGAATCGGGTATATTTATATACAGTGAATTGTTGATCCACGTATCCCGAATCAAGCTCGTCTACTAACCTCCTTTTGGATTGAACCATGAACCAATTACAAACATATTTTTTTCGCTTGTAGTGAATAACTATTAGAGTTATTCACATGTTTACATACCTCAAGTTCTTGGAGTTTATGGTGATGCTCCAAAAAAGAATGTGGAAAGAAAAAGATAGAAATGAGAATATGGAGAGAGTTTTAGGAGAATATATTCATTCACTCACACGTAGTGGTAGATGAGGATAAGAAATATATATTCCTACTAAAGGAAGAATCACAGTCCAACTAGAGAACTTAATCGTACCCAAATTGTAGAGATAACATTCAACTCAAATATGGATATCAATTGAGTTAATGGTTCTAGACCCAATCCAATTTCCAACATCTCCCACTCATATATATTTGACTCAATTTTCTCGAATCTCATCATTGTACAATTTCTCAATCTCACATTATTTCCTTCATACAGGAAATAAGGTGTGCAACCAAGCGAGAAAGCATAGGTGAGGAAAGATATATTAAGTTATCACCAAACTAATATAAATCTACAACTCGATAGCTCGTTGTGTACCTTAAACCAAGTGGTCGCACCTAATCAAATATCTTTAGATCCCTCAGTAAAATAAGCAGAGCATGCTCAACTCGCTCAAATATGTATCTATGTTCATAACTAATCAAATACATTTTGACATAGTCGCTTTGGCTATGAACTATAGAACATAAGTGTGTTACCAACTTAGTTCTTCTTTGGCCTCTCATGCCAATCAGTTTGGTCTTGACAGCTTTCCTCAATATGCTCTAATAGACCGAATCATGCATGGCTATTGATATATGTTAAAGTAGCATCATTAAGCTTACACCTTGTGACAAAGTCCAGAGTTTCAAAGGGTACAAGAAATAATATGGGTGATCATAGTGCAGTTTAATGATTTTTTTCACTAATTCATTGCCCTATAGGGTTTTACTAAATATTAATTTTAAACTGTGATTTTACTAAATAAAATCATAAGTGCAGTTTAGAATGGTTATGGGCTGTTGCATAGTTTTAAACAACAAAAATAAATTATATGATTACAAAAAATATATATTTCAATCTTTTAAGGAGATGAAGCAAATACGAAATAAGTGAATTCAATCGTGATATGTAATATCAAAATTACATGAATTGAAAGATTAAGTCTTAATAATATCAAATCAGCCAGCATTTTCAATAAAATCAAAACAGTAGCAAATTTTTGCCAATTCAAATTGATTCTTCAATAAGTACAAACCAATGGAAAATTAAACAAGATAAAAAATGGCATGTGCAACTCAAACAAAAAAAAAAAAAACTTTTTTCTGAAACAAAATATATTATTAGTGCATGAAAGTGTTAAAAGAATTTTAAAAAAGAATTACATCGTCAACTTGCTAGCATTCCAATCTTCAAATATCTTATTAATAGTTGGATTGAAGTGCATCACTATACTCAATCTACAAGAAAAATAAAAATTTTAGTGTAAGTAAAGACATAAAATATAAATTATAAAGTATCTTATAAAGTTACAAACCTAATAAAAATTTCTTTACTTCATATTAATCATCTAAGCTTCCATAAGAGCTTGATCCATCCAACACTCGAAGATGAACAAACAATCATTACTAAAAATAAGAAATACTTGAAAGCATGATTTAAAAATAGACAAAAAAAATTGAAGTGTTTTACTTTTTTCTAACTCCTCAAATTGTTCAGCATCCTCCATTCTTGCATGAAGATCAATTGGAGAAGGTGCAACACGTAATCAATCTTGAGAGCATATGAGAGTCTCTACCATTTTCTGAGATAGAGCGCTTCTAAATAGATTTAATCATACGACCACTCGTGCTAAAAGCAAATTCTGAAGCAATAGTAGACACTAGAATAACTAAAACATCTCTTGCAACTTTGGAAAGAATAGGATATTTTGGAGTATACACCTTCCACCAATTTAATACATCAAAATCCTTGCTTGATTTTTCACAACCATCAAGTAAGTATCTTGCTACTTTAGATTTGCTCTCAACGCACTGCTCTTCTTCCAAATGCCTAGCAAATTGAGATTCTAGCAATTCACTTAGGTTATCTTCTCCATCTACATGCATGTAATTATAGTCTTGTATTGCATGTTCATCTTTACCAGTTTGCTGAAAATCTGAATGTATGTAATACTTATACAACAAACTCAACAATTCTTCCATTTTGTTAGTCATTCTTTTCACAAAAGAAGCATCACCTTCATATATTATTGTAAAGCCAAAATTAACATACTTTAACTTATATCTTGGGTCCAAAATAATAGCAACAAACAACAACCAGTTGATGTTATCAATGTTTCCCCAATATTTGTTGAATTTCTCTTTCATCCGAATAGTCATTGATGCCATATCATAATCTCCCTTGCTGATCATGGTATATAAACCAACATGCACAGTTGCAAGTTCACAAAAAAAGGAATTTGAAGTGATATATAATGAACTAGAGAATTTTAAAGTCACATAATAGAATATTTTCAAGAACTTGACAAAGTTCCTAGTATTAATCCAATTTATATCTATTGGAGGTCCAATTATCTTATTTCATCTCACTTTTCTCTTTTTATTTCACATTCCTCATCTTGATTCAATTCATAACAATCAAAGTAGTCTGTGTATTTTTGGTCTTCATCCACCAACTTCTCAAAAGCTTTCTCAATCTTCTCAATAACCTCAAGCATTATATAAGTTGAATTCCATTGTGTTTCTACATCTATACAAACAAGGCTCTTGGAATTAATTTTTTCTTTCTCTACACACTTCTTGAACGACTTTAGCCTACTTGGAGAAGACCTTACATACTTCATAGCATTCCTAACCCGCATTATGACCTCATTTTGCTCTTCTAGCCCCTCTTTGACAATTAAATTAACTATATAGGCTGAACACCTTATATGCATATAATCATTATTCAAGATGACATCTTTCCACTTGCATTTCTATTTTAAATGATTAATTGCTTTATCATTAGAGCTAACATTATCCACCGTAATTGTGAGAACTTTATCAAGACCCAATGAATCAAACACTCTTCTATTTGTTTCCCTATTATTTCCCCTTTATGGTTCTTAATAATGCAAAACTTTATGATTCTTTTTTGCAATTTCAAATCATTATTTATCTAATGTGCAGTAAGACACATATAATTTAAGTTTTGCCATGAAGTCCAAGTATCGGTGGTCAAGCATACTCTTTGTTTTTTCAAAATCCTTTTCAATTTCTTTTTCTCTTGAAGAAAATCTTTCATGCAATCCCTAGCAACAGTATGCCTAGATGGTACTTCAAACCTTGGCTCTAAAGCTTGACCATAAACTTTAAACCCTTTCCCCTCCACAATCTTAAAAGGCAACCCATCAATGATTACCATTTTAGCAAGACTTTTCCTTACTTCTTCAATATTTAAAGTCTTTCTATAATGGTAGAATTATCATTTTGGTTGCCACGCATACCTTTATAATCATGCATAGTCTTTTGTGACTTATCCAATTTAAGTGGATACTTCTTGCTCAAGTACTCCAAATGTGTCCACATACTAGTAGTTCTATTAAGTTTTAGATGAGCAACATAGCTCATGCCACAATAGTTGCATGCAGCTTTAGTTGGGTTACTACTTTCCAATCTAGTAAACTGGCCCCATATTTTAGAGGTAATCTTTGAATCGTCTTTCTTAACTATTTCAACTGCTTTAGTTCTCTACTTTTTTTTGGGCGGTAACTTAGATGATTTATTGTCTTTTTAACATGATTCTTATGTGACATTCTTTTCATTTAGGTTGTTATTTTGAGAGAGAACTTTACCATCACCTGATTCAATACTCTGAGTTTGTTCTTGTTCCTTATTTGAAGCTACCGTTTCTACTAGAATTTCTATGTTAGAAATTTTTTCAGAAGCTACAATCTTTTTCTATTTAACATAAACAAAAAATAGTAATAAAATAAAATAAATTAATATCAAGTCTAAACATATGAAAATATTACCAAATCTAAAAAAGTAAATATATTTTAAATAAATAATGAGACTTACTATTGCATTACTAGTATTCTCCATGGGATAGACTCACTAACAAATCAATCTAATACCTACATTGAATTAAACCCACAAAAATATTAATACAAAAACCCCAAATATACAAAATTAAATCAAAGATTTTGCAAAATGTTATAAAAAGAATGTGGTTTGCATTCGGCTTTGATTCAAAATAGAATGCAAAACATATTATGCTATGACTCAAAACATAATGCAAAATGCATTCTTTTTTGAATGCAAAGTGCATTCTGTTTATTCAAAAAAAATGTAAAATGCATTCTGCAAAATGCTTTTGCATATGTTTTTATTGAAAACAGAATGTGCAAAACATAATGCAATTTTGCATTATTTTCAATGAAAATGGAGAAGGTGTCTCACCTATAGACCAAAGGATTTTAGCTATTTTTATATGTGTGCATTATGAATTGGGCAAAACAATACGGTTATCAGGAACATAGTATAAAAAAGAGAGTACTAAAACTTTTATCTTCAAATAATTGTTAAAATGATATTTTTTCCATTCAACCCTACAAATTACTGAAGAAAATTTAGAGAATTCAAGAAAATACATATAATGAAGCAACTAAACAAAATAAAAAAAATATACAAATTACTCAGTTTATAACTAGATAAGCTTAATACTAGCCTAAGTCCCAAGGGTTGCCAGAGAGAGTGTAAGGTAATCTCTTCAACCCATTACCGCAAAATATCCATAAAGAGGTTAGTTTCCCAAAAAATGAAAGTCAGGGTCTTGGTAAAGTATAATAATACTATCAGTAGGCGAAAGAGAAGTAATTCATTTTCAACGCAGATAGGCATAATTGCAAATCTCGTCATGCTTTGTCCAGGTACAGTAAACCATTTTAACCACCAATATAATTCAAATGAAGATAGAAATAATGAGCTGTTTAGTTCAAAAAATTTGGCTCATATTTAGAACCAACCTATCAGGAACAGTATAAAAAAAACTTTAAGTACAACTCACTTGAATTCAATAACTTACGAGCCCTAGCTGTCTACTTCGCAAAGTGGCGAGGTGAGAAAAATAAAAGAAAATGATCCTAAACGAGCCTGGGATGGCTGCTGTTCTTGTGAGATGAGAGTTGGGACTTGGGAGAAAGACAGATGGGATGGCCGCTGCTCTTGTCTTGAGTCTTGAGATTGAGAGATGAGAGTTGAGAGAAAGAATAATCAACTTAATTGTTAGGGTTTGGTATGATAGATTAATTACAAAATTACCCTTTTAAAGTATAAATATGTGGTTCGGTTTTTGGCAGTTTTTTTAGCTCCCAAACCGCCACTACATGGTCTTAACGGTGTGATTTTTATTTAGTATTTTAAATCATAGTTTTTATGATAAATCAATATTAATGGTGTGGTATGGGATGGTTTGGTCGGTTTGGGTAATTTTTTAAAAATTATGATCACTCCTAAGAAATAAAATGCGCTCACAGTAACAAAGTAGAGAGCCATTTAGTTACTTTCCCATCGGAGGTCGTCTCAAAGCACATGTAGTATGAACAAATGCTATGATGGAGCTCCTACTCAATTTAGGCATGTCATGCTCTAAACATCATATACACCTAAGTCCAGTTGCTCTCCAAGTGCCTGAGTTGCGCACCACCAAAAGTCACTCTCCAAAATGCCTTTTAGCAGTTCGCATGTTTAGCTACAAACAGGCTTATTATGAAGTTTGGACATACTTCATAATTGATCAACTGTGATCTCATCTTAGCCTCCAAGCTAATGCGACTCTTAGTTATGCATATTAACATTTCTCACTACTCCAAGCATGAAGGCGATCATTTGCAAACCTCAGTTATGCGATACGATCTTTGAGTCTCATCATGCTCTCTACCACAACGCCAGGGCGATTGCCTATGTGAGAATGTTAATCAAAGCATGGTGACAATTGACAAATCCAGTACCAACCATATAATGAGAATACTAATATATCTCATTAATCACAATATGTTTTCGCTGACCACAAAAATCAAGTTCTACATAATCCCATACTACTCACATACCTTTGGAGCATATCTCCATACAAAGGTAAGGGATAAATGATATGTTTGGGAATAATTTAATTATGCGAAATACTCTCTTAAGTGAAGCAATGATTAATATAAGTAAGCTTAGTCCTCCAACAATACTTGGCATCAAAGCATACATCAAAATGACTTTATTATCTCAAAGATAACAAAAGCCTCATGAAAAATGTGCGCACAATGCGCATTCTTTCAAGATACCAGATTACCTCCAACAAATTTCAAACCACTCTATTAAGACATCTAAGTATCCACTTGACAGTATTACATTATTTACATCAAGGATCACTTTGATTTTAATTGTCAAGCACAATACTATTCGAGTACACACCAGTGCACATCGAACCTTCTGCAACATTTACATAATACTAGCTAGCATTTCTTTTCTTCTTCCATCTTAAGGTATTTTAATCTAACTAAGAACATAATCTTTCAACACGAAGTGTCAATAGGATTGGTGAGATGCACACAAAAACTCAGTATCACAATATTAAATATACATCTACTTTTTCTATGTCCATTTAAATGTAAAGGACAACCACTACTAAGTGGAGACACCTTCATGTCCTTTGTAGCCATCACATTATTGGTCATATGCAGTGAGAAATAAATTATCTTGTTTATCTTGACATATATTCAGTGTCTTACTCAACCATCGTAAGCCTACCAGAGTGATAGCTCAATAAAATCGATAGCACCACTAATTGGATGATAATTCAAGTTACAAATGGAGCTTCTCAATCAGCAATATTTGTGCTCTTACCTTAATTCTTGAATTTATTAGGCGATCCACATAGATCTGTTTGTCCACTCCTCATTCATATATGACAACATCAGTCATTCAGAACAAATCTAGACAAAAGTGGCAATACCCAATAGCAACTTAGGGAATTGAGACAATCTCACCACTTAGGAAGAACATCTAAAAAATTTATGCTCCTTAATTAGGTGTAAACATTTCGCCCTTAGTTGAGCTATACATATGTTAATCAACCCATCTACTTTGCACTTGACTTTTAAAAACCTTTATTTCTAATGGTCTTGCACTTAGACGGAAGATCAACTAGCTTTAAACTTTGTTTTTAGTTATTAAGCTCATATTTTCCTCCATAGTAGCTATTTCATTAAAGCATCTAGTGAAGTCAAAAGTCTAAGGTGACTCATCAACATCCACAAGAGTAATCCAAAGGATACCTACTCAATCTTACATATACGATGGGGAACAATTCATGTTCACTCCTCTTACTTGTGGAATATGAGAGTCATTTTCAAGTGAAACACTCCCACTGACTTAGGGTCACTCCTACAATCCTAACGAGTGATAGTTGAGTTTAAAATACATCATTCTCATGAGAAAAATGAGCACCCCCTCAAGAATGTTGCAACTCATACAATGCAAGATTTTATTTGACTTCTGATATGCTTGTAAATCCTCTTTGAGAAAATCTACATAGTGCAAAATAATTTCTGTCATTTCTCCAACAATGTGTTCATCTTAAGAACACACTTTCTTGAACTTATATGGGCACAGACCCACTAATTTGGGCTTGTTGCCATGTTAAAGTTCATACAAGGTTGAAGAATTCATTTGGAGGCACATTTTTCATTGTGTAGGCCACAATCAAGATTGCATCATCCTAATCGAGATACATATCAATTTACACTATTATAATTAGTTATTTTGAAGTGTTTGATTCATCATCCTTCAAATTACAACTCCATTTTCTTCACACATGTGCCCAAAATAATTAGACATGTTATTCTCGCTTTCTTTTAGTAAATTGAATCTCAATGTTCATACTCCCTATAGTTTTCTACCTCTGTCAATAATCGCTCAAAATAATTCGGTGTTTCTGACTAGTAAAAGTGGGAGTGTACTAACTTATAGCACGTATCGCAAAGAAAGAAAAATAAAATTCACCATTCAGTGCCTTACACTCATAAGTCTGCATACATCTCAGTGGACTAGCTCTAGAGGATAAGTTGCCCTCTTTCATTTTTCCAACAGGCTTTTCTCATTAGAAAAAATTGTGCAGAGGGAGGTTGACCTTAGTAAGTTAGCTAATAAAGCCTTCTCCAGCTAATATAGTCATCCCCTACCTTACATGCCATGATAAAATAAAATAAAAATAATTTCCATAGAAAAGTATAAGAAATACTTTCTTAAGCCAATCGTATCATAAAAAAAAGTGACCTATTATGTAAAGGTCTCTAACATGAAAGATAGACAAATCTACTTATTCAACCAATGTCTTAGTAAGTGCATCACAGTTCAAATTAGACTATATTAAATCTGGTTACTTTTGCATATCTCCAAGGAGTAGCTTACACTAATTCTTGAGCTTAAAAAATAGCTCAGGCCCTTTGTTGAGCTTGAGGTGGTACTGCGAACTCATAATGCCTCATTTTGTGGGCCATTTAAACAAACATGGCAGCACAGTACTCGATAATAGTATGCTCAATCTCCAATCTCATGCTATGTTTTATCAACTTTTACTATCCATCGAAGGAGAGAATTGAGAACATTAACAGATGAGAGAGCTTTAAGTAATTAAATTTCATCTTAGTACAATTACGAGCGAAGTGACTAATCTCATCATTGCACTTGACATTTGTTAGTGCTTAGTTGCCTCTATCACTAAGGTGACACATCTTGTCACTTTATTGAATCAGTTTATTATTCTAGTTTTAACTTTTTGCTCTCATCAAGCTATACTTTGCTTGTTCCAACATTCACTTTAGTTGTTTATGTTGGTAGTATGAGCAACAAGTGCAACTACTTGTGCATTTTTCGACTCTCAACAAATAACCTCAAGTTATGTTATTTTTATCAAAAATATGTTTCAGAGATTTATAAAGACAACTCAAAAAGTAACTTCAAGACAACTATAACTTTTTAATTATGAGCAAGCTCATATGACAAATTAGAGCTCAATTATTTTTATTAAACCTCGTGTTTGTAGCTTAACAAATTAAAGCGCAAACTTGATTCTTGATCCACTAGTATATTGTTAGTACCTAAGTCGAGACAATATTTAGCAACTTAAAATCTTGTGTTTGCGGCTTAAACAAATTAAAGCGTAAACTTTACACTTAGTCCATACCATATCATCAGCATTTAAGTCACAACAATATTGGACAACTTGTCTATTTTCATGCTTAATTGGCTTAAAAGTGTAAATTTGGTTAGTTGGTCTAAGACTTCTAAACTAATTGCACAAAAATATAGATATTGGTCCAATATTTTATTCTAAATCCAAATAAATACTTTAATATTCCTTTATACTCAGTAAAATCAATAATTTCACAACGCAGGCTAGTAATCATCTCACACTAAGTAAAAAACAAAATAAAAATTTACTGATCATAAATAAAATATAAATTTATCCACATATATCATGCATGCAACTATGCAATATGAATAATAGGATTTAGCCCCATATGAGCCACATTGACATTTGGTGCATCATGTTGAGATAATTTTAGCCTATGGTGGTAAAAGAAAAAATGAGGACACCGAATTATCACCATCGCCACAAATTATCTCCCACAAAAAATATAGAATAATGTATAGCAATAAACACTTAATTTATATAAGTACCCAAATGTCAATATCCATTCATCCACAATATATAATAATTCATATGGCACCAACTTAATTGAAATTGCATTACAAAATAATCACATAAAAAAATGTAATCAACAAAGCATGCAACTCATATAGGATATATTAATCACATAAAATATTTTTGCATGCATCTTAATACACATAAATATTTTTACATGCACCCTATGTGCTAAAATATTTTTGCATGCACTTTAATGCGCAAAACGTATTTTGGAATTAAAAATTTTAACCCATAAAAAAATATTTTTGCATTCATTGTCATGCACAAAAAATAATTTTTGCATGCACCATAATATACAAAAAAATATTTTAGTCAATTTTTATTAGAATTCTTCCACTAAAATTCTTAATTATCTTTTCAAAATGGTCAAAAATAAATTAAATCACAAAAAAGTACAAAAATCAGCCACTCATTGGCGATGTTGGACATCATATGATAAGAAGTATACATGAACAAAATCGACTTAAAAAAATTGCCAGCCATTTTAGTAATAACGTTCATTGGTGGCCTAGTGGTGGAGTAGTATTAAACCCATATCATGGACTTGGGTTTGAGACTTGATACTTGCAAACTTTCTTTCCATTTATTTTTAACATAAAGTAGACAAGACAAACGGGCGCCACATAGGTGCCAACTCCATGCCACATAGCGTTGCGCCATATCTGGAGGTGCCATGTATGCACTACCTAAGCACAGATGTGTGCCAAGCCATGATATGCCATGTTGGTGTACCGTCATCTTCTCCGGCACTGATTAACCAAATTCCGACCAAGTCATTTTTCTCGTGAGAGAAAATAATTTTCAGTCAAAAACTTTAAAAATTCATATCTCATTAAGTCCGTTTTTGACGAATTTTATATCATTTTGAACCTCTTTTCATGCTTTACAAAAAATTTACATAATTTAACAAAAAAGGTTTGATTTTAAGAGCCAAACAAAATGGGTCTGAAATTTAAAATTAAAATTTCTCTCAAACCACTCATCTGTTTTTTACCAAATTTTAACCACGTGATCTATACATTAAGATCTATGTATGGTGAAAATTTTATGCTTTTCTAAAGTATAATTTTTTAAAGCATTAAATTGTATTCATAAGTTTAATCATTCAAAACAGCAAGAATGAGTCATATTAGCTCTGATACCACTATTAGAAAATTAACAATAATATGAATAATATATTCATATAAATAAGTGAATCGGGTATACCTATACACAATGGATTATCGATCCATGTATCCTGGATCAAACTCGTCAACTATCCTCCTTTTGGATTGAACCACAAACCAACTATGAATATATCTTTCTCATTAGTGGCGAATAACACATATTTACACATCTCAAGTCCTTGGAGTCTATGGTAATGCTTCAAGAAAGAACGTGAAGAGAAAAAGATAAAGAGAAGAATATGGAGAGTTTTGGGAGAATATGTTTATTCACTCACACGTTTTGTTGGATGGGGATAATATATATATATATATATATTCGTACTCAAGAAAAAATCATGGTCCAACTAAAAAACCTAATCCTACCCAAATTGTGGTGATAACATCCAATTCAAATATAAATGTCAAATGGGTTAGGGTTCCTAAACCTGATCCAATTTCTAATAAGAAAGATACTGGGTGGTAACCCAACTATCTTTTAGGTGGCTCCGATCCATAATCAATAAAGTCGTGGGCGTAATGTGCTCACCAAGAATCTAGCTTGGCTCGTCACTTGAGTAAATGCATATACACATTAATTTTTCACCCCCTTAGGTTTTCACATTTCATGTGGAAAGCCTTCCACATAAGGTAATGTAGAACAATTAGTTCCATAAGGGTTGAACTAACCCATTTTATTAAAAAAAAACACTTTTTTGAGGCAAGCTTTTGTGAAGGAGAAAACCATCTCATCTCTTCCACTTAAATGCAAAGAAAAAGTATAACATTATAGAATGATCATCATTATCGAAAAATAAAAGAAAATTCCTACAAAAAGAAGGGCACTATAGCAACACTTGGTGTGACTTTAATTTTTGGATAAAGTATCAACAACTTGAAACATTTGGGTGGTGAAATTTGATCCCTTTCCATTTGTGATTGCATTTTGAAATTTGTGAGCACTGAAAGATAAAGAAAGGTCATTGAATCAACCCATTAAAAATCCTATAATATGAAGTTGAATTCAAGTAAAATGCATGAAATTCATTTTATTTTTTTCCCTCATTGGTGTCAGAGCATAGTATGGTTGAGTTCCTGACTTGTTTGGTAGTAAAACATGAATTCTATATTGCATAAAAACACATATTATATGTGGACCAAATGTTCATGTTTTCATGTGTTATTCATGGTGATTTCATGGATAGTTCATTACATATGCATCATATTTTAACATAAGCATGATTATATGATGTAAAATCATTCTAAAAATTATCATGCATTAATACTTGGCATATTAAGAGAAATATTAAACCTAATTCAAACTTTAATATCATATATGTTATTGTGTAATGCATTTCATCGCCTGAATTTTATATGGTTAAAGTCTAAATGAAAAATGTTTTCCAACAATATATTATATGTGAAAAAATAGCTCTAAAATGAAGAAAATACGGTCTTTCAAAATTTGGATTGAATTTTATGTTTGCAAAATTCTAAAAAAATAGTGACCTATAGTTTTATCCTATCCCATTCTCGCCTTCACTGCATGTCCTCCAAACACATGGCTAGAGTTATCCAAATAAAAATTTGATAATGCCAACAAATTCAAAAGGCTTGAAAATAGAAGAGTATCTAAAAGGATTTTGTCAAGAAAAGTCTCTAAGGCCGTGTGTGGGTTGTAAATACCTACACAACGCGTCTATAACATGCTGGTGAAGAAAAAATTACAGTCCACATGCAACGACATGTATGGGTGCATGAGAGCTGTTCCCACGATGGTTTTCCAATGGAAAACTTACCTATTGTTTAGACTTTAATTTCCTATTTTTCTAAATTGATTTTTTTTATTGTGTAAGTTAAAAAATGTTTGAAATTACAGCAAAATCTTATCTGTCTGAATTTTTTTTTGAATAATATTTTCTTCTTACTAGCTACTTGGATGAAATTTATAATACCTTTTGAATAATATGCTCACTTATTATGTACAAAAAATATTTTTTCTATATAAGAAAATTATAAATTGAGCATGTTTGTAGTTATAAGCATTTAAAGTCTTCATCTTGTATTGTAAAATATTATGATTAGATTCGTGTCCAATCTAATATTAATTCCTATATTCTATGTTTGATGAGAACTAGACATATTTTTAGCATCCTCAGGGGGGAAGCTACCAAAACAAGGACTCCAGAGCATTTGGCAAAGTTGGAAATGAGGCATTATAAATTGAATCCATTTCACTCATTACATCAATATCTTAGAATAATGATAATTAAACGCTTGGAGCTTCTTCATTTGGGTCACTATTTTGGCGGATTTGACAAAGAAGTTCAAATACTAAGAATTCTCTACCTGATGTAGTTAAAGAAACAGGTGACCTAGATAATACCTTAGACATTGAATTCAAGATTAAATAAGATGTGGAGGGCGAAAGAGATTGAACTCAATATAAGAAAATTGTTATCTCTAAGGATAAACTCTGGTCCTTGTATCTTAAAGTTCACTCCAATAGATATGCTTTCATTAGGAATGACCAACATGATATCTCATATATGTATGCTTTAAGATGGGATTTGATTTTATATTTTCTTTTAGGATAACATATTATGTATTTGTTGTCATGTTATAGTATTTGTGAATGTATAATGCACTTTATGCTATTTAAATAATAATATGTTGTTATATGTGTTTTATTATGCTATAATTACATATTTCATATGATCTTATAGAGCACAATGCATGTTAAAATTATGTGATTAAGTGGAAGTTCTTAGATTGGAAGAATTAATGTAATTCTAATATAGAACTTTAAGAATTTTGTTACTTTGAAATTATATTGTGATGATAAGACATATAGGATATAAATGATGATTGGGAACTACGTGAGCATTTAAGTCTATGTCTTATTTGATTTTATCATATATGTTAAATTTAAGTATAAATTAGATGTGTATTAATGTGTGATTATCTCTAAAATATAAGACCATGGCATCAAAACCATCATTACTGACCTTAACAAAGGTGACAAATTGAATGGCAACACCTATGACACATCGCGTCATGCTTGGAAGACATCAACTAGGTCATGTAAAGGCCTAGGGGTTGGTAACACTGCTAATAGAGAAGGGATCAAGAGGCTTACCAAGAATGAAAAAAGAAAGATTACACCGCCCGTGCTATTCTAGTTAACTCTATGGTCGATGATCTCACTCACGAGTGTGAGCAACATCCAATAACTCATGACATTTAGCTATACCTAAGGAAGAAGTACAAAGGTACAACTGTAACTAAATTCAGTTCTAGAAAGGCTTCAAGCTTTAAGAACAAAATAAACTAGAAGAATGCTAATAAAAGGAAAAAGTTTGGAGAAGGATTTAAGAATAACAAAACTAACCCCAACTATAAGAATAAGCATAAGAGGTTTGTAAAGAAGAAATACTAGAGCAAAATGACTGCAATTATCAAGTTTTTAGCCATTTTGCTCGTGAGTGCTATGAGCAAAAAATGTTAGCATTTATTAGTGCTTCTTTGAGTGTCATATATGTCTCTGTTATTATTTTAGTTACTTAGTCTTATCCTATGTGGATTATAGATTCAGGTGCAACAAACCATATAACTAAAGATTGTGAAGCATTTATGAACTTTCATCAAGTTTCTTCTAGTACAAGATATGTATATATATACATATATATAGAAAAAAATGCCAAAGTAGAAGTCAAGGGATTAGTACATCCAAATCAGAGTTGCACAGTGGCCAAACTCTTATTTTACATGATGTCCTCTATGCACGAGAGATTTTGAAGAAATTTGATTTTTGTTGTTATTTTTCTGGGATTCGGATTTCATTTGAACTTTAGTTATGATATGGTTAGTATTTATTATGATAATATGGATTATGCTTGTGGATATCTTAGGAATGGTTTTATGGTGTCCGATTGTGATAGATAAATGTTTTTAACTATTATATTGCACATTGTAATTCGTTAAGTATTTGTTCATCTAGTTTTGTGAATATAGATATTTGCACTTAGAATGCTAGATTAGGTCAGCGCAAGATAGGATGAATCGACTAATGAGAGTAGGGCCCCTACGTTCACTTTCTAAAGTTGATTTGTCTACTTATGAATATTGTCTTATTGTAAAGATGCCATGAAAACCATTCGAAAAAGCCATTAAGTCAAAATTTCCATTGCAATTATTTGGATATTTGTGGTTTAGTAAATGTGAAGGCTAGACATGGAGCCTCATATCATATTATATTTATAGATGATTTTCATGCATTTTGGTCATGTCTATTTAATTTATCATAAGTTTGAAGCACTATAGTATTTTAGGATTATGTAAACAAAATGAAAAATCAAATGGATAAAATAATGACTTTAGAACTAATTAATAGAACATTGACTATTTCTCACACACCTTAGTTGAATGGTGTTGCTAAGAGAATGAATAGAATATTGTTAGATATGACAAGGTCTATGATAGCGCAAGCTAAATTACCTCTCGAGGAGATGCCTTGTTAACTATGCCTATATTTTGAATGAAGTGCCTTCAAAACCAGTACCTTCTACACCATATGAACTTTAGACAGGTAGAAAACCAACCTAAGTAAGCTTAGACCCTGGGGATTGACCGCTTATATCCATAACTCTTCTAATAAGTTTAGAAAGTTAGATCCTCAAGGAAAGAAGTGTATCATAATTAGATACTTTGAGTTGTCTAAAGGTTATGTGTTCTTAGTGAACAAGATAATGGAAGTGTTACTGAGATTGAATCACGGAATGCAATATTTTTCAAAAGAATGATTTTCCTAGTAAAGGTGAAATAAAGGAAAAGAAACTTTATTTGAGTTGTTTAATTTAGCTAATGGCTATGTTCTAAATAGATCACTAGAGACATAAAAGCATAAGTCATCACTCAATCCCAGTGGGAGCAATTCTCATCCAAATGATCCATTTGAATACCAACTTGGGAAAAGTACTAAGAAAGATATGCACAAACGTTATTATGAGATTAAAGGGCATGCCTTTATCTTATATCCAACGAATGAAAAAGAGCTTAAAAATGTAGGTGAAGCATTGTTTTGTCCTGAAAAAGGTAAATAGAAGAAAGCAACATAAGAAGAAATAGAGTTAATGAAGTCAAAATATGTTTGGAAACTAGTTGTTCTCAAAATTAAGCAAAAGACTAATGTAACTATTTAGAGGTAGATGGTTAGACTTGTCATAAAAGGTTATACCCAATAAGAGGGTATTAATTATGAAATAACCTTTTCGCTAGTATTAACATTTATCTCTATTTGCCTATAATTGGTTATATTTGCTAATTTAAATTTAAAAATACATAAAAATGATCTTAAGACTAAGAAAATAAGAAGTTGAAGAGGAAATACACATGGAACAACCAATGGGTTTTGTTGTTAAAGGCCTAGAAAATAAAGTTTGCAAATTGAATAAATTAATTTATAGCCTTAAGCATTCTTCTGGATAATAGTATTTGAGATTTCACAAAGTAATTATCTCATATGGCTTCATCATCATAGATGGAGAACATTGTGTTTATATAATAAAGTTTAATAGAAAGCTCATAGTTCTATCTCTTATGTCAACGACATTTTATTAGCTAGGAGAAAAGGAGTTCAATCAAACCATTAAGAAATGGTTATCTTCTAACTTTAAAATAAAGGATATTGTTGAAGCAAATTTTATAATGGGTGTTAAAATCTATAGAGTTCATTCTAGGGGCCTACTTGCATTTTCTTAAGAATCATATATTGAGAAGATTCTAGGAATGGAAAGTTGCAAGCCCATTGATACTCCTGTGGCTAAAGGAAAAAGTTCAAGCTGTGAGATGTGCCAAAAGAGTTTTGAAGAGAAACAAAAGGTATCTAGAGCACTATATTCAAGTGATTTTGGGAGCCTGATGTACGCTTTGATGTGTACTCTTCTGATATTTCTTATGTTATGGGTTTAGTCAGTTATCAATCCAATCCAAGGAGAAGACTATGATTTGTAGTAAAAATGATTTTTAAATACCTGAAGGGTATTAGTGATTTTTTTTTGTTATCAAGGAAAAAATCTATCACTAAAAGGACATACAGATGCTGACTAGGATAGTGATTTGGATAAGCGTAAGTCCACCTCTGGGTATGCTTTCTTGCTAAATAGTGGTGTTATTTCTTAGAGTAGCAAGAAAAAAACTTGTTTATTACTACCCACATTAGAAGCAAATTTGTGGCATGTGCTTTTGCAGTATAAGAATTTATTTGGTTGAGAAAATTTTTACATTATTTGGGAGTATTAAGCAGTTATGTGAGAGCTATGACAATTTATTGTGATAATCAATCAGCTATTACCTATACTAAAATACCATGGCATAATTAACATATAAATACAAAGTACAAATTTTTCAGAAGAAAGAGGTGAGTTTGAAATACATATCTATGCATCTGATAGTGGTTGGTCCTCTTACTAAGCCAATACCTAGAGATGTTTTTATAGGTCATGTTAGATCACTTGGATTATGTAGAATGTGACTATAATGAACATAAAATGTTTGTGATGTTATACTCATTGTTTTATGACATTTGAATATCTTGTCTATACATATATTTTATCTGATATGTCTTCAATTTAAAGGTATGTCAAACAAGTTGAAGTTGTTTCTCTCACACAAGTACTCAACTCTGACATTGAGTAACGTACATAGATGAGGCAGTATTGCTTTTGTTTAAAATAAAATCATACGCATAACGTCTTATTAAATTACTAAGATAAGATTACTATTTGAAATTTTGTAAGTGAAATGGATTTTATATAATCCATTAAACTTGTCTAGTAGCTAAATGTGAATTTTCTTAATAATTTTATACTTATAGACGACAAACAAGAAGAAGACTCAAGTTAAGTGTTGAGATACACTTGAACTAAGATCTGTACAATGCAATATTTTTAGAATGAATGACATATGCTTCCAACTAGAAAGAAAAGCATTGTAACACCTATTCTCATACCGCGTGTGCTAATATGACCATTGGGTAATCAGTAAATAAAATCTTGTTTTCTCATTATATGAGACCTAAAGGTTTATATGACCTCATTTGATACCTTTAGGACTTTCAACTGCTTCTTGAAGCTTTATCTTAGTGTTATTACTTTAGCATGCTGCTAACAACTATGGACGATTCAGTAATACGATACATGTTTAAGAAAGAAACTATAGTAAATTTAAAAGATTCAAGTGGCAGAAGAAGACTATCTTTAACAGAGGCTTGGCTTGTATTCACAAACCGGCTAATTATGTTTAACTTAGTTATTTAGAACATAATTGTAAATACATAGTGTTGTTTCAAATCAACTATGCTCTTGTATATGTTGTTTGAGGGAAGAGATATGTTGATTGGTGAAGTAAAATAAGTCTAAGATATAGCAAGATAAATTATCCATTTTCTTAGAAAATTAAGTTATATATCCTTGACCGATGTATGGCTTAAAGCTCTTATTTAATATGCTCGCTGGTCAAAAATCTATTTGGTTGTATGAAATATGTGGGAATGTATATATATATATAGTTAATATCACATTGATGTAGGTGTAGCCTTCATGTTCATGTAGGAGATGTAGAACAATTGGGTTGATGAGTCGCCCATGAAGGATGACCCTATCTATTTTATTCAAAAGGGTTAAAATTCATTTTACCTCCTTATACTATTCACTTGGTATCAAATATCCCCCTATATAATAAAAACCTTCAATTAACCCCTTGAAGTCAACATTCTGTTAGCAAACTAATAGCTGATTTGATGATATTACATCAAGACCTCCTTTTTTGCTTGTGTAAAAGACATCGCAATTTTTGTGACAAGAATTCCTTTCTTTGCATTACATAATGCTCAAGCATTACCCCAACTTTGATTTCTATTCTTTTTATGCAAAATTTTTATTTGTTATGTTAATAGTCAGACTTTTAATTAGTCTAACTTCACAAGAATAAAATAAGAAATTATTTGTATTAACCTTACTGATTGCCCTAAGAATTAAAATTTTCTACTTTATTACATTTATGTAAAAGTTTTTACATAAAAAGTATTCTAGTCAGCATAAAAAAACACTCAAAAATATGCTATTTAGTAATGATGTGTTGAATCTATCATAATCAACATATAAAAAGCACTTAAATATATGTTATTCCATAATAATATGCTGACACTATTCTAATCAGCATATAAAAACCACTCAAAAATATCCAAAAAATATTTAGCATGTTCAACAAGTATTTTACATACATATCCCAAAATATTAAGTTCAAAAGCTAGTTCCTCCAATAATCACAAATCTACAAATTCTGATTCTCCATGATCTTTAGTCATTGGAAAGTTGTTGGATGAAGATTGACTTGAAAGCATTGTGTCACCAAATCGAGTTGGTAGTCTTTGAACCTAGTGTATAAAAAGAAAATATAAATGAATTTAAATGGTGTACTGGTGTGATGATTATTTTTTGATCATTTGAAAGATATATACTTGGACATTTACGATAATTTTATTCCCTTTCCACCACTTGAACCAATACTCACTCTATTGTTATTTGTACCATATGTGATTGTTTACACCTATATAGTAGATAAATCATATAAGAGCTAAAAAGACAAGGATGCGAGATATACATGTGTTGTAGACTTGAAGTGAGTTATATTTGAGAATCCTAACCTATTCCAGTTACCAAATCCACATTCTGGACTGTTTTCTCTATTTCTTCCCCTACCTCTTTCTCTTCCATCTCTTCGTCCTCCATTTCTCTCTTGGCCTACCTCTTACTAGTTCTTTCCTCTCTCTCTATTCCACTTTCACCAGCAGTTACTTGAGTAGATATGTGTGTTCCATTTTATCCAATTTGTGTTCCACTTTCATGGACAGTACCTCCCCTTTCCCTTATTCTTCCATTTTCCCTTCTTGCTCTGTTGCTAGTTAGAGTAGTATTAAAGGTAAGCTAACTCTAGAGGCTTATGTATAAGTTTATGTTAGTGGTTTGCCAGTGAATCCAACAGCAACATCAATACCCTAAGTATGAAAAAATTCATGGCAAGAATTTATATGAAATAAAATTACAGAAAACTAATACAATACATTTGTACTTACTCGATAAGCTAAAGTTGGATTCTCCATTGGAGACCTCTTGTTGGTTTTTCTATTGTGCTTAGTGCATGACATGATTCTTCCATCAACAATCTTGTTAGCTCCCTTATTTCTTAAATTTTTAGGTCTACTAGGAAGTCTTCTAAATGGTGGTGACATTATTATTTCAGTAGATTGTGTAGAATTAGCATAAATGCTTGAAGAGACATGGGCAAATAACGAGCACTTGTTGTGACACTACCTTCCGGTCTTAATCGCAACAAGGATCATCTCAAAACTGGGCAAATTTCAAGAAATATTAAACACATAATGTATGCTCATCACAAATCAATAGTCATCCATATCACATACAAGTTAACAATTCACAATTTCATAGAAATGACTTTTCAAACCTTGGCAAAGTTGAATTTAGTTCATAATGAAATAGAGCACACAACACTTGTTTCTCAACACCATATCTTTACAATATTTTTTAGAACTAAACAAAATCAAAAGAAAACTAAAGTAAAAGCTACAACCCCTTTAGAAAGTCTTCACTTCTAGCTTTAGATTCTACTTGCCCAAAGTAGCTCTTTTTTCCCTTTGTCTTGGATTCCCAATTCCTTGATGATATGTGTGTATGTTTTTGGTATAGTGTGTGGGAAAATATAGAAGAATGGGTGTTAGGATAGAGAGAAAGAGTGTGAGAATTTAGGTGTTGAGTGTATGTAGGTGATGAATTATGTGTTGAATGATGTGTCTTGTGTGTTGTTCAAGAAAATTCTATGTAAGCATGTGTGTATCTATCATTTTATGTGATGTAATTATGTGTATATAGTGTATCTAATGGAGTGTCACTTGGTGTGTGAGGGTGTAGTAGTGTATAACAAGAACGATTCCATGGATGGATTAGATTGCCACTTGTCTCTTAAAATTCTACACATATTTTTTTTAACACTGGACTACTCATGCCACGGCATGGAGATCAAGCTCCGTGACACCAAAACCTTGTTCCTTAGGCGCGATGGCGCTAAATAGGGGGTGTCGTAGTGCTTAAAGAGAGGCTGCTCACTACCTGATTTTTTTTTCTCACACCACAACGTGACCCAAAGGGGTGTCGTGGCGTCTCCAAAAAGAGACTTCACTGCCTAATTTTGGGTACTCGCATCGTGGCGCAACCCAGGTAGGTGTCGCGTGCGAATTCATTCTTGTCCAAATTTTATCATTTTTTACCATGTCTTCACTTTATTCTTCATTTTTAGTCCCTACACACAATTATCACAAAATAAAGCACAAATATATCAATTGTAAGGTAATAACATGTGCAATTATACTCATGGAGGTGTCATGAATGTTACAATTTATGAGCCTATTAGTACACAGGACTATCGGCTGGAGGGTTTTCCATGATTGTGTCTAAAAGGTAAGTTCTAACCAATAGAGCTATCCAAGTTTTTAAGAGAAGAGGGTGTAGTAGAAGAGCTTACCTTAGAAGCATTCTCAGGAGATGGGCTGATGGTTACAGAAGAGTAAGGAGGTATTGTGTTTTTAGGTTCTAATCCGGATTCAACTTCCTATGTAGTATATTTACCAATCCCTACTCTTTGCATATTGCACTACTCAATACTAGTTATATTCTCCATACTAACCATTGCTTTATTTTTACTTACTAGGTTACCAAGTAATTATTGGGTAATCTTGAATATCTTTGGAAGATATGAAAGAGATAAAATTGGAAGAAGTTTGGATGAACCAAAATATCTTCCAACCAATCAAAAGTAGACACAAAATACCAAGAATATAACTCTTGAAATTTTTTGTCCCCTATAAATACATGATGGCCGAAAATTTTAAAAAGATTAACTATCCCTATAATTTTCATCCATATTGAAATTAATAGAAGAAAAATATTTTCTTCATTCATCATTTTTCTCCATAAATTCCATCTTTTATTTTTAGGTATTAATTCTTTTATTACTAGTTAACAACGGGAATTAATATTTTCATACACACTTCATAAACCAGATTAGAAAAGAAATCAGAATTGCTAGCGAAATTTGAATTTTGTGTTCTTGCTCAAAGCGTAGACTACTTTAGAGGAGAGATATTTGGATCCATGTGAACCAAATTCAGAAAAGGGGCTAGCAATTTATTACTTCATACCATACGACAATCGAAGTGCAAAGAAAAGTATAAATTGATACTTTTATTATTTTATTATAGCCATTGAAAATTACGAGATCATTAAAAATCATATCGGATCCGGGATATTACTATAATTATTATGGTTTAATATTTTAAAATTTTTAATTTTCCACTGTGAGTATCCCAAGATCACCCAAATCCAACAGTGGTATCAGAGCCATGGTTTGCGCAATTCCTACTCTAACTAGCTAATTGTTCGATTAAAATTCCAAAGAAAGTAGTAGAAGATATGTTGGTATAAATTAATAAGTTTTACTTTTCAGTAGATTTTATTGTTTTGGACAAAGAGCCTGTTGCACATACACATACACATACACATATTCCTATCATTTTGGATCGTCCATTTCTTATAACTTCAAATGCTTTGATTAATTTTAGGAATGGTATTTTGAAGTTATCTTTTGGAAATATGACTTTAGAACTAAATGTGTTTATTATTTGTAAACAACCTGCAGAAGATATTGAAGTAAAGAAAGTGGATTCAATCGAGGATCATGTTCACAAATATTTTACTACTCAATTAAGAAAAATGCCATTTCTGTTAGAGTAGTGTCCGGGCGTGCCAATTAGATTGTCCCCTAAAAATACATGATGGTCGAAAATTTAAAACATATTAACTATCTCTATAATTTTCGGCCATATAGAAATTAAAAGAAGAAAATTATTTTCTTCATTCATCATTTTTCTTCAAAAATTCCATCCTTTATTTTTTAAGTATTAATTCTTTTATCAATAGTTAATAACGAAAATTAATATTTTCATACACACTCTATAAACCAGATTAGAAAAAAAATTAGAATTGCTAGCGGAATTTGGATTTTGTGTTCTTGCTCAAAGTGTGGACGCCTTTAGAGATAAGACATTTGGATCCCTATGAGCCAAATTTGAAAAAGGGGCTAGCAATTGAGTGCTTCATATCTTACGACAACCGGAGTGCAAAGAAAGGTATAAATCAATACTTTTATTATTTTATTACAGTCATTGGAAATTGCAAGATTATTTGGATCTGGGGTATTACTATAATTGTTAAGGTTTAATGTTTTAAAAATTTTAATTTTCTGCTGCGCATATACCGGGATCATGTGAACCCAACAATTTCTTAGTAAGAACTGGTATTGTTTTTGGACATATTATTTCCTCAAAAGGTATTAAAGTAGACAAATCTAAATCGAGTTAGTTGTTAATTTACAAATACTAAAGTCTATGAAGGAGGTAAGATCATTTTTAGGACATGCTGCTTAATCTTATAACAAAAGACACTACTTTCGAATGGACTGAAAATTGTGAAAATGCTTTTGTTAAGCTTAAAAGCATGCTTATGTCTTCCCAATCATACAGTCTCCAAATTGGACTTTACCTTTTGAAATAATGTGTGATGCTAGTGGCTGTACTGTTGGAGCTATCTTAGGATAAATAAAAGATAAGAAACCATATGTTATTTACTATGCAAGTAAAACTTTAAATAGTGCTCAATTGAATTATTCAATAAATGAAAAAGAATTACTTGTAGTTTTTACATTGGACAAATTTAGATCTTATCTTGTTATCTCACCACTTGTTGTTTTCAGTGATCATGCAGCTTTGAAATATCTTTTGGCGAAAAAGAAGGCCAAACCTAGATTGATTAGATAGATTCTCTTACTCTATGAATTCAACATTACGATTCGAGATAATAAAAGAGTAGAGAATATGGTGGCTGCTTATTTGTCGAGACTTGTATGTGAGACTTATTTTAAACCACACCCATTAATAACACTTTTCCTAAAAAATAACTATTTAATGTTTCTATTTTACCTTGATTTGCTGACATCGTTAATTTTCTTATAACAAGAAAGATGCCACTGAATTGGAATTCCCAAGATAAAAAGAAGCTTTTGACCGAGGTGAAAAACTTTTTATTAGGATAATCCATTACTATTCAAATATTATTCTGATCAAATCTTTTGAAAACGCGTGCTTGATAATGAGAAAAGTAATATTCTTAAATTTTGTTATTCAGGAGCATGTGGTAGCTATTTTTCGATAAAGAAAATTGCTACAAAGATCTTGCAAAGTAGATTTTATTGACCAACTCTTTTCAAAGACAATTTATAGGACGATTTCAACTATCATTTGGTTTTATTTATATATTGCTTGCCATAGATTATGTCACAAAATGGATCAAGGCAATTCCTTGTCGAAACAATGATCACAAAATGGTTGTAAATTTTTTGAAGAAAATATTTTAAGTCGATTTGAAATTTATCAATCCATTATAAGTTATGGGGGAAAATATTTTTGCAATAAAGTTTTTGGAACTTTAATGAGGAATTATGGAATCATACATAAAGTTGTAACCCCTTATCACCCTCAAACAAATGAACAAGTTGAACTTGCAAATAGGGAGATAAAACAAACTTTGGAAAAGACAATTAACCCAAATCATAAAAATTGGTCTCTTAGACTTATCAATACACTTTGGGCATCTAGAACTGCTTTAAAAATATCACTAGACATGTCTCCTTATAGGATAGTTTATGAAAAACCTTGTCATTTACCTCTTGAACTTGAACATAAAGCTTATTGGACAATCAAAATGTTTAATTTCAACCTTGATAAACCTTTAAAGTTATGCAAATTACAAATCAATGAACTTCAAAAACTGTGAAATGATGCATATGAGAATTCTAAAATTCATAAAGCAAGAATCAAAGAGTTTCATGGTAATAAAATTTCAAGAAAAACATTTAAGGTTGGTCAAAAGGTTTTTGTTTATAATTATCAATTATATTTACTTCTTAGAAAATTGAGATCAATGTGGAGTGGTCCTTTTGTTATAAAAGAAGGTATATCCTTATCAGGTGATTGACATTGAGAATTCTAAAAATGGTAATGTATTTAAAGTAAATGGACAAAAACTCAAATCGTTTCTAGAATCAATTTTCACAATAGGAATTTTTTTTTCTTTCTAACCCTTGTTATGATTAGTATGTGCATATATATACATATTTTGTCAAACTTAGCTTGTTTTGTAGGCTTTCTTCTTTAATTTTCTTTTCTTTTCTTTTCTTCTCCCAGTTAAGCGGTGGATAGCAGTACTACATGGCTATTAAAGTTGAACTTGTCAGTTTCCCAAATAACTGAAATCTTTGTGCAAAATTTCTCTCATTTTCTCATTCTCTTTTCTTATTTTTTTCAAAATGGTTGACATTCTTCTAACTCTCAATAAGCAATTTTCTTTTTCTTCCTACAAATGCAATTTTAAAAATTTATAAAACCAAGATTGAAAGATTATAGATGTTTATGCACAAGGGCATCCTAGGGGACATATGATGGATAATTGAAGCAAATGTAAGAGTAGTAGGTGAATTTTCACATGAGTTTTAAAACTTGCTTTCTAGATATATGTCTGGTTTTGCTAAAAACACATATTCAAAAAAATAAAGGGCAAAAAAAATGCAAGTTTGTCAAAAATATGCTCAATAGACTTGCAACACAAAGTGTTGTTCCTTAGAAATAGTTTCTAAAAATTGAGAAGATAAAATTTAATTCATTAGGATAGATTGAGTAAGGAGTCTTTAGATGACATTATATTGACTCTTAAGATGCATTCTTGTGGATTAGTACAATGTGCAATTCTTGATTTAGAGAATCACTTTAAGGATAAATATGAGTGTTATAGTCTTGAGAATCTAACATTAAAAGACCTTGTTTGCCAGTTTATAAGAAAAAACTAGATAGGAAGCATATCCTCGACCCATAGAAAGAGTTTAAGCCGTTAGTGCATGTAAAACCATAGGAAGATATGAGCCACGATCATAACTATGTGTACATTCATGTGTAAGTAGCTAGTTTTTAAATTTTGTTTCCTTATTTTCAAACTTTCTAATAAAAGAAAAAGATATGAAACAAATGCATTCCTTGTTCACACCTCAATAAATAGCACCGTACTTACTCCATTTTTTCACAACTCACTTTCAAGAAAAATAAAAAATGGAAGTCTCTTCCACTTGCAAGTTCAACTGTATTTGTGTCTTTTGTAGAACTAATTTAGAAAAAAATAGCGAGTTCATAGGGGTAGCCAATAACCTTGGTAAATGTTTAGCAAAAAGACAAATTCATTTAGTATATAGGGGAACCAGTTTGGGGTTAATGGGAGAGTGTTGCTACTTCTGCTCATGTAGGATGAGTCAAAGCTTTAGGATGCCAAAATCTTTAACAGAATATCATAAGTATGACCATCGGAGATGAGCTAAAAGTGTCACATATTCAGGACAGAATGCCTATCATGTTAAATAATGTGGATGCATTCATCACTCTACCTAATGGTTTTGGTACACTAGAGGAATTATTTCAAGTTGTCTTTAGGGCACAACTCAACATTCACAAGAAACCTGTAGGTATTCTTAATATTAATAGTTTCTTTGATGGTTTGCTATCTTTTGTAGATCATATTATAGAAAAAGGTTCTATTTCACCATCTGCAAGATGAATTCTCATTTTTGCTCCAACATCTGACCAATTGATTGATCAACTTCTAGTATATGTGCCAAAACTTGATTCAACATTGTCTTATGTGGATTAATCCAACAGGGACAATGGTCGAAAATAGAAAATGAATTTGACTCTCAGCCTGTGAAATTCATCCTTAATGGTTTCAACTAATAGTGTGAGTATTGTGTTGTTTTACCTTTATTTTCCAATAAGTCACGTTTAGGGTAATATCTTCTAAACTTTACTTTTCTATCTATTTTTGACATTGGGGACAATGCATCAGCTAGGATGGGGGAGAGGATACTTGGTATCATGTCTTATGTGTTCAATGTGTATTTTTTCAGTTTTTATTTTTTTTTAAAAAATCTTTTGGGTTCGTTGACACCATGAAAAAGGGTGACAGAGTAAATGATAACTTCAACACTCTCGAGAAAGTTTGTGCTAAAATGGCAAGTTTGTGAAGTTTGTGAAGTTCACATTTTATTTTTTTGCATAACATGGCAAGTTTGTGAAGTTTTTAACAAAAGTTTGTGAATTGTCAATTTTTTTGAGTCGTAAATGTTCTTCCAACTTCAATGATTAAAGTTAAATATGAATAATGTGGTTTGATTAATGATGAGTGTTGTTTTAGACTTTGATGTTGTTTTTTGGTTAATATATTTCTTCGATAATTATATACAAATCTTTTTGCATAAATAGTTATGTTATTCGGTGTGGAGACAAACATGTCAAAATAAGTAGTTCTTATGCCTTCACTTTAATCATCAGTTAGATTTTTGATATGTATGGGTTAAGTGCTAGAACTTCTCTTTTCGGTCTATCGAGATGAACAACTAATTGAGCACCACTTCAAAAATGATTAAGTCATTAGGCTTTCTAGCATCATGGCTAAATCTGCTTGTTCCCCATGTGATGTTCCAAGAGAACATCCTCCATAGTGAGCCACTTTGAGTCTTTCAATAAATAAGCCTTTTTCTATGGTAACTATATATTCTTACCTAGCATAAATACACTATTATCCTATCCCTTGTTTAAAAATAATTTGGAGCTTAAGAGATATTTAATTGGCAATATGACCTTGTAAAAGAAATTTGGGTTGGAATAGAAGATAAGTGTGGGGAGTTTCTTTTCTATAAAAAACAAAAAATAAAAGAAAAATCACAAAGTGTTAAAAATATTATGAGTTGCAACTAAAAATGGGATGTTGCAAACTCAATAAGAATGGGGAAGAGGGGTTCAATTAAAAAATAATAGGCCATTGTATTGAACTTCATGGAGTATGAAATTTTTTTATTGATAAACTCTATGTCTCTAATCCCATAAAGTTTATAGAACCTTTGTTGCATTTTATCTTTTTATTTCTTAGCCACAACACTACCCTTTGGCCCTATTACAATCTTTGTTGAAAACTTTTTGATTTCATGTGGTGCCTTCGGTGCAGTAGAGATTTGTACCAAAGGAAAAGCCTATGATTTTTAAATTTTCTATTAGAAATTGAGTGATGATTTTTTGTGAGGTTCTATAGGATTTTACTTGTTTGAAGCCTGTAAGGTTTCATCACTGTTGACTTAGCTGTTCGCACACACACTTGAGTGTGCTTATTGTAGAAATATATTCACTTAGGAATGACTAAGAAGTAGATAGATTCAACACTTGTTTTATTTCATGTGCATATTACTTTGTTGCTTCATAACAATAATGGTTGGAAGTTAGTTATCGTAGGTATTTGTGGGTATCACAGCTGGAAACCCTCAAGAGACTATAACTCGTCTTCTATGGGCTACCTAGGGGTTTAAAGGCTTATTGTATATGCTAAATAAAATCATGATTTCCTACAAAATTGGATTAGTTTAGGTTTGTTTTAGGCTTGGTCGATGACAAGGAAATGTCAAGTATGGGGTAATTTGATAAGTGCATATTTTGACATATTTTTGTATCAAATCATTTATACTTTCATTACTTTATTCTTGTTAATATTATAGTTTATTAATATTTTATGTTAGGGAATCAATGAACAAAAAGAGCCAAAATGAAACTAAAGAAGACAACACATTTTGTGAACTAGTTGAGAGATAATATTTTATTGGATCAAAGAATATATCTACACTAACACATCTCCTTAAAATCATGCATAACTTTCTTCCTAGTGGTTGGAATTATGTGGTGATTCTTGATTTATGTATCACTAATGGTACAACAAATACTTAGATTCATTTAGTTTATTATATGGTTCTATTCCACCAACTGGTAACATAAAACCTTGATTTATTGTAGACAAATGTGCACATAAATTCTTAATCCCATAAATAAGTGTTTACATCAAAACCCTTATTGTTTAGTGACGATTCTTGATTTTTGTTTCACCAATTGCACAAAAAATACTTGAGTTCATTTAACTTATTGTACTGTTCTACTCTACTGACTAGTAATGTGAAATATTGATTTGTTGTAGACAAATGTGTGCATTAATACTTGATCCCATAAAACAAGTATTGGTATTAAGAAATAATTTGCAAACAGTAAGACGATATCATGATTATCTTAATGCATGAGCTATTTGATAGTATCTTCTATTGGAACCTTCATTATATATAGATTCCAATAGTGCCATTGAAAAGAGGTAGAAAGAATAAATAATTATTTCTCTATCCATAACTCAAGACCGAATCTCTAATCCTCAATTCTTTTATTACTTTGATTTTTTAGTTATAACATAAATTTTTCTTTATAATATAAACCACATTTAGCCCATTTTTTAAGAAATATAAATCTAAAAACTTCAAATAACTTTCCTGTGGATCGACCTTGAACTCTCGAAAAATTTATTACTTGATACAATGTGGACTTGTATTTGCAACCTTAAAGTTGTAGAAAATGCGTTTACACCAAGACCTCACTTGCCTACTACATCAGTTTCGTAGTCATCCAATAGGAAGAAAGGTCCTCACCCTATTATCGTCTTAGTAATACACTCTTTCACATGAGCTAACGATGATTTAGACTGACAAAATAACTCAAATGCCATCACAACAATTGAGATGTTCATTGATAAACTCAATGAGATGGCATTTGGGTCTAAATGCATATATATATATATAAATGTATGTAAGTGTATATATGATTGTATATATATGGATACATGTGCACATCTATTACTATTACTATTATATTAGTATTATTATTATGTGATTATTATTATTATTATTATTGTTATTATTAGTATTAGTATTGTCACGTATTATTGTAATTATCCCCTATTATTATGAAAGTGTTCATTTCCCTCCATCCGAGTTTTCATTGGACCAAAACGACACCTTAATTACATTAACTGTAATGGAAATTAAATTAGGTGTAATTCTCCTACAAAATTGGTTTTCCAAATGAATAAAGCCCTAACCGGACTACAAAATACAACAACATAAACACCAATCAAGGCAAAATTAATGTCCATGAAAACATTGATTAATAAAAGTTTCATGGCATTAATATAATTTACAAGAAGAATTATCATACTTTATGTATTAATCTGCAGTCACAGTTTGCTCAAAACCACTTCTCTTGAAGTCTAAAACTGCATTAAAAGGAAGAATAATAATCTGACAATTTTTAAGATACCCTAGCATGTTGTTGCCTTCTATATCAAATATTTTAGTTTATATTGTAGTTGAGCCAACACACTAAGCATTTTGACAACAAAAATGTTGACATAACTCAGATGTATAACCATGTTTCATTTATTATGTAATGAGTAATATTCATACCACACTGTCAACTTTTCCAAATTAACATGTTATACAACTAATTGGAGATTAAACACAAATTATTGTTCATTTATCTCAAATTAATTAGCGAGTACTTTTGGACCTTTATGTGCAATTTCATTCACCATAGAAAGCACATATTGATGAAAATTATGAAATTTCATAAAGCATGAAAATAAACAAAATTAAGGTATATGTACAATAGAACTTGAAAAATTTTAGCATGTTTAGAGGAAACATATGGAACATCAAATTTAGTGTCTACATATATCTTATATTTATATATATTATATATGTTTAAAATGTGTTCTACTCAAACTGACTCATAATCAAAAGCCCAAATACATGACCTACTAGGCAATTTAGAGTTGAAGATAAAATTTACATAAATTATAATTTTTTTAATGTTAAAATCAAGGATTTTTATGTTACTATTAAATAATTAGGTTGATTAACATTTATAATTTTTCGAAGGTTGCCAATTTTTTGTAAAACGTAAGAAATAAGTGTCATCTTGAAGGTATGAGCTGAAACAAAGTCTATTACTTTGTTGCAATGTCAACTGTAATTCATATTTAATTTTTTCCTTTCTTTGGTAATACCTCAATTTATAATCTATGCAAATACTTATTTTTTTTCGAAGTTAATGATATTGATCAGTATGCTATGCTTGAACAGGTGAAAGCGCATTCAACCATTAAGCTTTCTTTTATTACTTAGATATTATCCAATCTTATAAACAGCTTAAGTAATTAACTAAAAGCATATGAATCAAATTTAAGCACATGTTACTGACTATTACATATGGATATTACTCAATAGAAAATGGTTATATATATGTTGAACTGGAATGATTCATATAAAATTTGGTATAACAATTTGATAAACATTTTAGACCTTTGATAATATGTATAGTTGCTAGTTATATGTGTACAATCCTATGAATGCTTATTTCCATGAATGAATGATACGCATAACATGTATCCGCACATGGATTACACATACACAACAACACCAATGACAATAATTTTGCTTGCATTATCACAAAAAAGTTACTACACTGGAGCGAATGACAAGAGTCAAAGACTACACATATATGTAAATGATCTATCCTGCAATTTGGGGTACTTATGGAGCTAATGACGTGTGTCAAGATTATACATCAATGTGAATAATTCTACCAATTAAATTAGGTATATCTGTGACACTTATAGAGTGAATGAAAATGGCCAGGAACATACAATAGTGGAACAGATGGCATAGTTGCAATGCAATGAACCTCAAAATAGGCATGGACTATGTGTGCTCAATGATGATTTCGTACTTGATGCACAAGACTATAGATTCCACATAATTAGGAACATAAATTGTGTATGTTAAAAATGTCGATACTTATTCATGCCGAACTTAGTTTGTTAAACACCGGATATAAAAGTGAAGTACATTACACTCCCTAATTATATCACTTTTATTAGCTGCATACATTACAAAATCTCGACATGTATGGTATTTTGATTTTGAAATTAAATTCTATTTGATTTATGAAGTAACTCATAAAAAAGTGTAGATGAGTGGTAGGAGAAATATTACACCAAATTACTAATGTTGTTTTAGGTTGAACTAAGTGGATTGTGTTGATTATATTGATTGTAAACTACACTTTAGCCAAAAATTATTTGCCCATTTACGTTTTATGTGTATGCCATTTGCAATATTTCATTCACACTGTAGCATTATATTTGAACAGTAGGTGGGAGATGTCATGCCAATTGTTACTCCATTTCCACTTGCAAAATTGTTAAGTCTGAAAAGCATTACATGACTTGTCATTTATTCTTATTTTGGTCAAGGATTCATAATTGCATGGTGACCTCATTGTTCAAACCAGAGTCATTTTTCAAGATGGTCATATGGTTCATTGCCAATTCATCCCCACACCTCTCCCTCTCCGATGGATAGTCTCACCCAACAAAACAGTCGAACAATACTTCCATGAATCATCATTTGTAATCAGTGCACCTTTTGAGCAATCCTTCCTACCATTTATGATAATACAATGAAAATCAATCTTTCTCTATGCTTTAATAATTTCTTCCAGTTGCATTACCCACTCAAGAGTTATTTACACAAAGGTCAGCTCATTTATTTACTAATATTTTTACTGAAAATGCTTCCCACACTGACTCAATTTAGCACACATAAATATTAGCCCCATTGCCTACCTTCGGATATAATATAGTGTGTCAAAATTATAGTTGGATATGCATACTTAGAACGTATACGTGTACAAAGTAAAATATGAAATTGCCAGGGATTTAAATATAATGAATTGGAACTAATTTTTATCTATGGATACAGGGTTGTGTGGTGTGTAGTCAAATTGTATTTGGGATAATCATTAACAATCATTCAAAAGGTTGGGGAATTAAAATTGCTACATTTGTCACGCAAAACACTCTTTGGTTTATTTTGTAAAAATTTTGTAATTGTTGGTCAGGTTCTCCCTCCCTACATCATGTGCTTATGTGTGTAGTTACTTATTTGATAAGATATATGTAAAAAACTATAAAATCCAAATCAGTTGACTTGCATTGAGATTTTCCATTAGGTGTTTGATTAGAGCATGATGAATAGTCTATGATGAAGTTACACTTAAATAATGTTTTTTTTTTGTTAATTTTAGTGTTTGCACGAACTCATTATGTAAGTTAAGTGTGCTCCATTTTATTTTGCAATTTCACATTTGTGCTACAACTTAACGTAGTTGGGATAATTGAGGATGCATTTATGCAATGAGTATCTGCTAAACGTGCGTGTTTAATAGTAATATCTTAACATTTATCCTATTTCTATACATACACGAGTTGTAGGTATGAGTCGTAGGAATGTTATGTTCTTCCAATGTGATAACTTGAATGAGGCATGGTTTCCTGAAATAGAGGAATCATTTTGTTCGACACTAATAGAGTTGTTGGTGACAACACCGTTGAAAGATGACTTTGAAGTGGACATGGCAATGTCAGACATTACACAAGCTCTATGGAAAAATTATGATCGCAACTTTACCATATCTGAGGTTCAGAAATAGTTCTTCGCATTGAATGAGCATTACAAGACATTCAAATTTATGTTGGAGCAACTAAACGTGGTGTACAATAATTTTACTGACACCATGTATGCGCCTCCACACATTCAATATAGACTGGCACAAGTTTGTACTTAAATTATAAGCTCATATCTCACTAAGGTCATTTTATATATATAAACACACACACATAAACAAATATGTATATCATATTAATAGGTTGCATGTAGGCATGCATACATTGTCAAAAAACTTGAATTAAACATATTTACTCACCAACTATCATACAAACATGGCTTCTTGCCCATAAGTATTTTTATTTTGGAAAGTGTCAATGGGATGTTATTAAGGAGATTTTTGGTAAGGATGATGTTCATACGTTGTTCCAAGGACATGGCAATTTTCAAAGAGAGAATATAAATCACGCTGGCAGGATTGACAACCTATTGAATTTTAGATTTAGATCCATCATCGGGACAATGGGAGGCAGTGAATGGGATACAATATGATGGTAGGCAAGCACATCATCGCATATCATTGTTACATCATAGTGAATAACAAATAGTTCAACAAATAGTTGATGAAAATATGGCCAACCACGGCGAGGCTGCAGATATGTTGCCCTTTGTTAGCGATGTAGATTCATTGGGAGAAATAGTTCAACGTCCAAGATCGGCAAACTCCACAACCACGTCCGAAAGCAACACGACCAACTCTAGGCCTTGAGCATATCATTGTAATTAGTACATTCAAACTTGAATGTACATTTGCTATATTCACTGGAATAAATTATTGTAATTAACGTCTATATGCTCTTTTTGTACTTCTAGATTCTCCAATTGTATCAACACTTTTATTGACTTGTCCAATCAACCATTCGCTTCACTCCATTCATTACCCATATTCCGAACGTTTGTTCACTTTCCCATTTTCACGCCATAGTTTTCAATATACAACCCCTAAGTTCCTCTTCCACCCCAACACTCCATCTAAACTTATAAGCACCCATATATGTAGTTTCACAAAGACCTGTAGTTATAGGTGTTTATGTTTTGTTTCTTCCATGCAGAAAGTAAGGTTTTTCTAACTTGATACACTATTTGTTTCATAATATTCATGATTGACCCGCCAAATAGAAGGGTGTTAGTTGGTAAACAAAGTTGGGTATTTATTGTACCATTGTCATGCTTGTTCTTTTTTTGAATAGATATTAACCGTATTCAACATTTTTTTTTGGTTGGTATTTGGAATTGAATTCTTTTCAATTGAACTCTGCATTTATGTTCTCCATGTTTGTGAAAATGTCTCAAAGAAAATTTATTGTAACAGGGTATATATTTATACCCTATATATACGTCATTCTAATGTTGGGACATTTGTGAAGCGTTCATTTTTGTACTTGTATGTATGTGTTAAAGTGTCTCATTTGTCAGCACTAATTAGGAACTCTGACATCACTGTGTGTTGAGGATATTGATAGGAAATGATTAGAATTAGATGTATATGTTTCTTGGAAAATTAAAACAAAAACTCAACAAATCTATATGTGTATGTGATCAATATGCAAATATGTTATTTCAAGTATTTGCATGTATGGACAACAAAACACTGTTTATTTTGGTATGAGCAACTACATGTAATTATAAGGCATAGGAAGTTGACGTTCCAAGGTAATATATCAGTTTATTGAAATAACTTGGTCAATTGATATTTAATTAGCATGCTCATCGTAATTACTTTACTGGTTATATGTCAAATAGTTTGGCAGATCATCGTTGTTAAATTTGTTAAAATTTCTATGCTTTCAGTAGTCAGCCTTTTGTCATAATATTTAGTACATCGTGCAATTTACAAGTAGGTGGCATTCATAAATATAGTTTCATGAATAAAAATTGTATAACCCTACCAAACACTAATATATAACTCATGTCGTTATTCCCCTATCACTGCGATCATAAGAAATTCTTGTAATGAATTTCTTATTAGTACCATCATGTTGTTACATGATAGTACTGTCCAATTACATCCATTACCGGAACACATATTGATATTACATATGGTGATGGTGTGGTATGCAATTTTTGGAGAGTAATTTATTTACTTAATTGAGTTTGTGTGGAAAAAATATGCAGGTCCCAACTATTTTGTTGTGTGTGTACAGTAGTTGTGTAGTGAATAACATGTGGATTATATTGTCTTCACTTATTGCAACATCAATATATTTCTTGAAGTGAGTCATGCATTGAACTCGCAATCAACTAATTCAAGTTATGTTCTAGGGCCCCGGGTGGTGTATTCATGAGGAGAGGTTTATGTACTGCAAGTTACGTAATTCCGTCCAAACACATCATTTGTGTGACCGATGAGTTTGGAATAATTTGTTAGCCAGTATAACAGAAGACTTATCTGAGGCCATTAATAGAGAATTCCATTTGTTGAAAGTTAAGTGTAAAGTTCAGAATTTTCGTGATCGATATTGTGTTAGGTTCGCGTGATCCCGGGTATGCGCAACGAAAAATTAAAATTTTTAAAAATATTAAATCATAACAATTATAGTAATACCCCAGATTCAATACGATTTTTATTGATCTCACAATTTTCAATAGCTGTAATAAAATAATTAAAATATCGATTTATACATTTATATATACTCCGATTGTCATAGGGTATGAAGTAATCAATTGATAGCCCCTTTTTTGAATTTGGTTTATAGGGATCCAAGTATCTCCCCTCTAAAGTAGTCCAAAGATATTCAAGATTACCAAATAATTCCAAACTTGTGGCTTTCCATCATTTTTCAATTACTTTAATGGGCCTTTCCTAATTTAGCTTGGACTTAAAATTAAATTCCATAATTAATCCAATTAATTATCTTACCCAAATTAATTAATTCCATCTAGCCATCTAATTAAATTAGACCCAATTAAATAATCTAATTATTTAATTAAGTAAATTAATTTAATAATTAATTTAATTTATGGACTACATAATTAATTTGATCCAATCAAATAATTGTTTTACTTTGACTGGGCTCTTTAATCTTATTAGGTCCAATTAAATAATTAATTCAACTCTTTGAATTAATTTAAGTCCCAATTAATTAATCTCTATTAATTAGTTAGATCCAACCCTTTGGATCAATTTCTAAATTGGAAATGTTTCATCTCAAATTTTGTGTGACCATTTAAGTTCACAACTAAGTTAACAATGGGCTTGCAGCATTTACAACTTATAAATAATAATAACAATTTCAATTAATTAATCTAATTAATTAATTTACTTGAAATTAACTCTTTAATTTCAAGAACTCACAAGCCATGGAAAACACCTAACAAGTGTATCATGACTACCTAGATTTAGGTGAAATAGCGAGTGAACCTATTTTAATTATGAGTACACATAAGGTCCTTACATCAACTAATCTTCCAATTGAATTTAGGACATTGATTAATAGTCAAAACTCTAATTACTCAATAACTATGATTTCATTTCAAGTTTTAATGACTCATGATGAATTATCATAAAATCCCGTCTAATATTTATCTTGCCTTACCCAAGGACTTCTGAGTCATAAACTATGAAAACATATGAGATTCACTTATTCTGTTAAATAAGTGATGGATCCTTTGTTGACCACTCATTAACCTCCATACATATCAATGTAACATTCAACGTATCTGCTTTGTGATTGTTAAGCAATCAAAAGATATATCAAAATAAAACACGATATGCACAAGGCTACCATGTTGCATCAAGTTAAAGGACTAATCATGTACTATTATAACATGGAAATTCTTATTTCGACAAACAAGTTTCCAATTAAGAATTTTCCAGTAGGCCTGTTCAGTATACTTATTCCCTAACAAACACCCGCATACATGTACTAGTATCACTGCATCAATGTCCATAGAGCGAGACATCCTCTTCATACGAGTATGCATCATATGCGTGAGTTATTGAGCTATTCGATGTCCTTCTCAAAAACATTTTGACTTGAAACTAATTTAAGACCAAAGCCATAGATGTATATTCCATGATCACTATCAAATGCGTGACCATGCCCCCATAACTAAGTTTGGTCTAGGGACTTTATTCAATTACAAGAAGCAATTAAAGATAAAACAATTTGCCTTTTTATTAATATGATTTGAAAAAGAGTATAAAGGATGTATAAATGATGCTAGACACTACTCTAACAATCTCCCACTTGCCCTAGCAACAATTGCCCATGTACTTTAGGCCCATATTCTCAAGATGTCCACTGAATACCTTCTGCGCTAGAGGTTTGGTCAGTGGGTCTGCTATATAACTACCAAAGTGACTCTATCCATTACAGCGTCGCCTCTACCTATGATCTCTCTGATCAGATGGTATCTCTTCATAATGTTCTTGGATCTTTGATGAGATCTTGACTCTTTTGATTGTGCAATAGCTCTGTTGTTATCATAGTATATCAATATAGGATCAACAACGGATGGAACCATACCCAACTCTTGGATAAAGTTCCTTATCTAAACAGCTTCTTTTTGCCACATCACATACATCAATGTATTTAGCTTCAGTGGTGAAATCGATGGTTGTCCCTTGCTTGGAACTCTTCTATCTGACCGTACCACCATTTAAGGTGAATACGTATCCAGACATTGACTTTGAGTTGTCTATATCAAATTGACAACTAGAATCTGCGTAGCTTTCTAGTTTCCATTCTCAATAGCCATATATAAGAAAGATATCCTTAGTCCTTCTCAAGTACTTCAGGATTATTTTTATGGCCTTCCAGTGTTCCTCACTTGGATTGGACTGATAGCTACTCGTAACACTCATAGCATATACGACATCAGATCTTGTACATAGCATGCCATATATTATGCTTCCTATAGTAGATGCATAAGGTATGCGGGTTATCATTTTTTCTCTCCTTAGGAGCTTTTGGAGATATTGCCCTCGAGAGAGAAACGTCATGACTCATCGGCAAGAATCCGCACTTGGATTCCTCCATGCTAAACCTCTTTAGCATTTTGTCTATGTAAGTGGATTAGGATAGTCCGATTATCTTTTTTAACCTATCTCTATAGATCTTTATTCCAAGAATAACGGATGCTTATTCCAAATCCTTCATGTATAACTGATTAGACAGCTAAGTCTTAGTTGACTACATCATCCCTACATCATTCCCAATGAGTAGGATGCCATCAACATATAACACAATAAATGTTATTGCACTTCCACTAACCTTCTTATAAACACAGGTTTCATTTGGGTTCTTATGGAAATCAATCGATTTAATTGCCTCGTCAAACTGGATGTTCCAGCTTCGGGAATCCTGCTTGAGCCCATAAATGGATCTCTGGAGTTTGCAAACATTTTGGTCACTCCCTTTGAATATGAAGCCTTTTGGCTGCCTCATATAGATTTCTTCCTTAATGTTTCCATTAAGGAAAGCAGTCTTCACATTCATCTGTCATATCTCGTAGTCATAATATGCTAATATGGCTAGTAGTATCTGAATGGATTTAAGCATCGCTACTGGCAACAAAATTTTGGGAGGCTCTGTAGTTTTTGAATTTCTTCAAGTTCTACAACTTTGCCATTTCTATCTAATAGAAACTCTTTTTCTAAAAATGTGGCATTCCTCAAAACATACTTTTTGTTCCGAGGGGTCATAGAAATAGTATCCAATGGATTTTTTTGGATACCCACGAATCTACATAAACTGGATCTCATATCCAAAATATCTCCCACTTGCTGCTTTACGTAAGTAGCACACCCCCATACCTTAAGGTATTTATAAGAGGATGGTTTCCCACACCATATCTCATATCGTGTTTTAGGCACCGACTTTGATGGCACTCTATTTAATAGATATACCGTTGTTTCTAGAGCATAGCCCCAGAATAAAAGAAAAAGTCTAGTAAAACTCATCATCAATCGAACCATGTCCAGTAATGTTTGATTTTTATGCTCCGCAACTCCATTGAGTTAGAGAGTTGCAGGAGGGGTCCACTAAGAGAGAATCGTATTCTCTTTTAGATAATCAAGAAGCTCTGTGCTCAAGTATTCACCTCCTCGATCTGATCAAAAAGCCTTGATACTCAGCCCACTTTGTTTCTCCACTTGACATCTGAATTCTTTGAACTTTTCAAAAGATTCAGATTTGTACCTCATAAGGCACACATAACCATACTTAGAATAATCGTTGGTAAAAGTTATAAAATAGTGATAGCTTCCATAAGCACTAACACTTAGTGGCACACATACATCTGAATAGATCAAATCCAATAGATTTTTGGCTCGCTCCACTTGTCCAAAAAATGGTGATTTGGTCATTTTCCCTTTGAAACATGACTCACATGTTGGCATTACATTCTCTTTCGAAAGATGAGTAATTGGTCCAACTTCATAATTCTTTTCTTAGATATATGACCTAACCTAGCATGCCATAAGAATTGGGAACTATGGTTATCTTTTTTTTTTTTTTATTTTGTTGAACATGAAAAAAAGAGTTATGGGGATTAATAGAATATAAACCATTCATCAATAAGCCAGAGGTAATCAGAACTGAATCTTAAAAAATGGAACAACTTTCATGTTTTATTTAAAAAGTAAAACCTTCTTCATCCAAAATAAGAATTGAGATAATGTTCTTAACTATCTCTGAAACATAAAGAATTGTTTAAAATTAAAGATATTCCATTTCCTAAAGCTAAGTTGACACTTCCTATGGCTAATACAACAACATTTGCTCCATTCCCTAGCCACAGGACTATCTTTCCTCTACTTAGCTTCCTGCTTCTTGCCATCACCTGCAAATCATTGTAAAGATAAGACCCACAGCCGGTATCCAATACCCACGAAGCATCGTTAACTGATAAGTTAACTTCAACAAAATAAATACCTAAACTCTTCAAGCTCGCAAGGTACTCCTTAAGGTTCCTTTTCTAATGCCCAGGTTTGCCGCAATAGTGGCACTTGCCATTGGTCTTGTTGGAACTCTTAAAGACGCCACCTGTTGGCTTCATGCCTTTGGAACTTGAGGAACGTTTTTCTTTCCCCTTCTTTCTCTTGGGCTTTGCAGCCTTTGAGTTGGATAAGGATCTAACAAGCATGATTGGCTTGTCCTTTTTCATAGTGGACTCAGCCATCTTCAACATGTTAACCAACTCAGCAAAGCTAGTTTCCATTTTATGCATGTTTAAGTTGACAATGAAGGTGTCAAACGATGGAGACAAAGACTGCAAGATGACATGCAAATAGAGCTCGTTATCCATAACAATTCCAAGTGACTCGAGCCTTTTAATTAGGCCTATCATCTTCAATCCATGATTATGGACTGAAGAGCCCTCCGTTATACGGGTCATGAGAAGCTCTTTCGAGATATTATATCTCGCCTGCCTAGTATGTTCACCATACAACTCATGTAAGTGAACATAGATATCATGTGCATGCACATGTACCTCGTGTTGCCTTTGCAACTCATTTGACATTGATGCCATCATATAGCATCGCACTTGTAGATCATCATCAACCAGCTTGTGATAATCCGTAAGCTTCTCCTCACTAGCATCTTCTGGCGTGGCCGTCGGTGAGATCACATCAAGTATGTAATTTCTCTTTTCAGATTGTAGAACGATCCGAAGGTTCCTAAACCAATCGACATAGTTGGGACCAATTAATTTATTAGCTTCCAGAATTGATGCAAGTAGATTTTTAGTCATTTATAGACAATCTACAAATATAAATGACACATAAAATTAGCATATTTTCAAAAAATCATATTCATTTATAACAAAGTCTTAAGTAATAAATGTCTTCCACTATTTCATTCAAATTCCATCACTCCTAATGTTAATTTAGGCAATTTTATTTCCTAGTGAGCTTAAGGCCCAATCAATATGTCGTATGCCCCAATTTTATGAGCCCATAAAATATATTGAAAGGTAGTTAGCTTTTAGCAATTATATCTCCATACAACCCTCAAGATATTTTACCTCACCACTTCTCATATACCTCAATTCTATGAGTCCATATGGTACTAAGTATCAAGCAAGATCCATCAAACCTCCATATAGATAGAGCATCAAAACATTCCATGACTCATGGCTAATGTAGAGACAAGTCCATCCTATGGGCATCACCATGCTTAGTAGAGATCACAACTTTCCATTACAGAATCATTCCATGACTCATGGCCAATGAAAAAGTAAGATAGCATCGTCATGTCAACAACTTTTGATGGTAGGCACGGATTATTAGGTCTAACCCAATTTTATCCATATTTGCTTGAAATAGGAATTCAAAAAAATTCTTTACTTGATTTTTAGTTCAAGTGGGGTATTTATGTTAACCAAGACCTCATCAATCTTAATCTTAATTTATTTAATAATTTGATAATTAAATTAATTAAATAAACCCTACGCATGTATCTAATACATACATAATCTGGATGATCATGGGCTAATTCTATGTGATCCATTTGAGCCAAAAATGAATTTAGGTCAATGTAAGAGTAATAGAATAGAAATAGAAACTAGTTTCCATTACATGAATATATCCCATACATTTATGGGTCTTCTTGATTCTTCGTCTTGGTCCTTCTTTTTGTCCACTAAAAAGCAAAAAGAAAAACCTCACCCTATTCTACTCTTATTCAAAAGAATAAGAGACTCGCAGGTCCCATTTCAAAAATTCAAAGATAAATAAATCCAATCACATTAGTCCAAATCACTCCATGCATACTAATAAATACATCAGATGAATTTATTAAAGCATGTAAATTTACCATCCTTTAAACTTGTAATTTCATGACTTGGGATAAAATCTTGATTTTTCAAGAAAACCACTTTTTCAATTTTAAAATTAAACATTTTAAGTATAAAATTGAAAAATCATAATTTTCAATTCAACAGTTGTGCGCGTGATGGCACATGACAGGTGCCCAGTGAGCTCCCAATAGGCGCACGCCGGTCGCTCAGTCGGCACTCGATGGGAGCGCGCTACTGCGCGTGCGGGCAACCAGCGTCGTGCCATATATGATTTCTCCTTCTAATCAAATCAAATTCAATTATACATGTTCTATTTAACAATTAAATTAATTATAAAATAATTTTATCTTAATCAGAACTACAACAAATTAATCAAAATATAACAATTAAATTCACAGAATAAATCAAATCCAATTGAAATTGTGTAAATTGTGGCTCTGATACCACTGTTGAGTTTATGTGATCTCGGGGTATGCACAGTGAGAAACTAAAATTTTTAAAATATTAAATCATAACAATTATAGTAATACCCCATATTCGATGTGATTTTTAATCATCTCATAATTTCTAATGGATGTAATAAAATAATTAAAGTATCAATTTATAATTTTATATATACTTTGGTTGTCATAGGGTATGAAGCAATCAACTGCTAGCCCCTTTTCGAAATTTGGTTCACAGGAATTCAAAAGTCTCCCTTCTAAAGTAGTCCACACTTTGAGTAAGAACATAAAATCAGAATTTCGATAGCAATTTTGATTTCTTTTCTAATCTGGTTTATGGTTTATGGAGTGTGCACGAAAATGTTAATTCTTGTTATCAACTAGTGATAAAAGAATTAATACTTAAAAATAAAAGATGAAATTTATGGAGAAAAATGATGGATGAAGAAACTAATTTTCTTCTCTTAATTTCTATATGGCCGAAAATTAAAGAATACTTGTCCAACAATTTTCGGCCATGAGGTATATATAGGGGGCTCAAAATTTCAAGAGTCCTACTCTTAGTATTTTGTGTCTCCTTTTGTTTGGTTGGAAAGTATTTTGGTTCATCCAAACTTTTTTCAATTTTATCTCTTTCATATCTTCAAAAGATATTCAAGATTACCCAAGACTTCCAAACTCTTCACTTTCCATCCTTTTTTAATTACTTTTATTGGCCTTTCCTAATTTGGCTTGGATTTAAAATTAAATCCCACAATTAATCCAATTATTTGTCTTACCTGAATTAATTAATTTCATCTAGCCCATCTAATTAAATTTATATAATCTTATTATTTAATTAAGTAAATTAATTTAATAATTAATTTAATTTATGAACTACATAATTAATTCGATCCAATCAAATAATTGTTTCACTCCAATTAGACTCTTTAATCTTATTAGGTCCAATTAAATAATTCAATTATTTAATTGAATAATTAATTCAACTCCTTGAATTAATTTAAGCCCTAATTAATTAATCTCTATTAATTAATTAGATTCAACCCTTTTGATCAATTCCTAAATTAAAAATTGTCCATCTTAAATTATTTGTGACCTTTTAGGTTCACAACTAAACTAGCAGTGAACTTGCAATATTTTAACTTATAAATAATAATTATTCTAATTAATTAATTTATTTGAAATTAACTCCTTAATTTCAAGAACCTCACAAGTGATAAGTGAATATTTTGATATATTTTTGTATCAAATCTTTTATACTTTTCTTGCTTTATTCTTGTTAATATTATTTTTTTATTAATGTTTTGTACTAGGGAATTAATGAATATAAAAAGATCAAAATAAGCATGTGTTTGAGACTTGTGCAATTTTTGTATTTTAAGTATAATTCCATGATCAAAAGCCATATGAACCTAAATATTTGCTTCATTTAAAATCCAAGAGATACAACTACAATGTTTCTGTTGGAAGTTCAACCCAATTCAGTATTGATTATAACAGAAAATTCGTCCAAGTGGTTACACAAAATGGATCACCAAAAATTCAGATCAAAGTTCAGCCTAGTATTGACTTATTTGACCAATTGGGTCATATCGCTTAATTCCAAATTGATTTTAGGCTGAAATATGGATATTTTATACACAAGAGGTAAATAAACAAGTTTACTGCAGATAAAATAGTGAGAAAATATATCAAAATAGTAAAAACATAAGTTGCAATGTGCTGTTATTATTAAAGCACGGCTCTTGGACATGATTCGATAATTTGATCATATCTCCCTCATCCAATAGTCAAATTTAACAAATGATATATGAAAATATATCAACACCGAAATATTGACAACTTTTGTTATTTACTTATTATCAAAATCTGGTTGTATCTGACCTAAAAATGCAAGTCAATTGGGTAGATGAGAATTTTGAGGATTTGGTATAACTTACCAACTCTTGGCAACTAGCATACCAGTTGATTAACTCATCTATTATATGTTTGACTTCCAGCATACTCCAAGTATTATAAATAGGTCATGTATTAAGCTTGTAAAAGGGGGGGGGGGGTAGAGGGTTTCTTTAAGCTAAGTTTTCTAGTAGTAATGTATGTTTTCTAATAGTAATAGAAATGCATTCTCTAGTTTCTCTTCTATTTTTAGTATTTTCTACTTTTATTGTGTCTTTCTAAATTTCATTTTGTTGAGGAAAAAGGGTAAGCATCTTGACGGAGGAAGAGGAACGATTATAAAGGTAGAAAATATTTAAGTATGTTGTATTATTATTTTGAGTTTTGATCTTAATCCTACTTATTTTGTGGTGATTATTGATTTATGTATCTCCAATGGCACAATAAATACTTGAGTTCATTTAGCTTATTGTACGGTTCTATTCTACCGATTGCTAATATGAAACCTTAATTTCTTGTTGACAAAGGTGTGCATAAATACTTGATCCCATAAATAAGTATTGACATTAAGAGATAACTGTAAATAGTAAGACAATATCATGATTACATTATTGCATGAGCAATTTGATAATATCTTTCCATTAGAGCCTTCATTATATATGGATTCCAACGGTGACAATTAAGAGAGGTAATAAAACTCATTGAGCGGATCCTTAATTCTCAGTACTTTTATTACTTTGGTTTTTCTTTAGTTTCAGCATACATTAATTTTTTATATATTTTGAATCAAATAAATCCCATTTTTTTAGATTTATAATTCTGAATTCTTCAAACAACTTCCCTGTAGATCGACCTTGGACTCATGAGAAATTTATTACTTAATACAACCTGCACTTGAGTTTTCAAACTTAATGTTTTAACAAGTTTTTGGCGCCGTTGTCGGGGAAGGCAAGGTAAGTATTCAGATTTGTTAATATTTTTCCTTTGTAAATATAGTTTGTTTATTTTCTTTATAGATATATGGTTACATGATATCTCAATCATAATTCTCGGCGTTTAGTTAGAAATAATTTTGAAACTTTGTTTGGAAATTTATTTGAATCATCTTCACCCACTTCCATCATGGTTGAAAATGAAAGTGTCCATGATAAAAATCAGAATCAACATGTGCGTACCATGCGTTATTACTTGCAACCTCCTCAAAATTCTTCTCCTCCTTATTTCATTTTTCCTCTCAATGCAAATAACTTTTGATTCAAGCCAGGTATGATCCCTTTACTTTCTAATTTCCATAGTTTAGACTCTAAAAGCCCTTACTTGCATTTGAAAGAATTTGATGAAGTATGTGCTACTTTTGATGATCAAACTTACACAAATGAGATAGTTAAGCTCAAATTATTTCCTTTTTCTTTAAAAGATAAAGCAAAAAATTAGTTTAATTCTTTAAAACCTAGGTCAATTAGCACTTGGCAAGAAATGTAAGCTGAATTTTTAAAAAAAATCTTTCCAACTTATAAAACTAATACTTTGAAAAGACAAATTCAAAATTTTTCTCAAAATTTTAATGAAACTTTCTTTCAATGTTGGGAAAGATTTAAAAATTTATTGAATTTATGCCCACATCATGGTTTTGAAAAATGACGTTTAATTAGTTTCTTTTATGAAGGTTTAACTCCTGAAACAAAATAAATTATTGAAACAATATGTAGTGGTGAGTTTCTTGATAAAGAACCTGATGAAGCCCTAAAATATCTATATCATTTAGCAAAAAACTCTCAATCAAGGCATAGTGTTAATTCTTCTGAAGGTTCTGTTAGATCTAATATTTCTAATAGTAATAAAGAAAAATATTACCTTAGCCAAAAAGATGATCTAAATGATAGGATTGCTAGTTTAACAAGAAAAGTTGAAGCCATGGAACTTAAAAAGTAAAGAAAATCAAATCTGTATAAGAGGAGGAAGTTTGGAGCAATTGTAAACTTTTGGAGCACTCCACTAATGAATGTCCAAACATTCCAGTACAAGAAAATTTCATGAACACATTCAAAAAACCGTTCCATTCTCCATATTCTGAAACTTACAATCCTTAATGGAGAAATCATCTCAATTTTAGTTGGCGAGATGATAACCGTGCCCAACCGCTACATTCATAAAAACTATCAAACTTTCTTTCTTATCCAACTCCACATACAAAATCCTTGAGGAAACTTTGAAAGCATTTATGCATGAACAAACAAACATCAATAATTAGACTTCACAAGCTATCAATAAGATCAAAAGCACACTTTCTAACACTTGACAGCTTCTTTGCATACTCATGAAAAAAGTAAATTTTTTGCACAACCTCAACCTAATCCTTCCACTTAGTGTCATGTTTCTTCTTTAGGTGAAAATTCAGTCAAGGAAGCAAATTTAGTCACAACTCTTCGAAATGAAAAAGTTACTGATAAGATTATTCATCCCAAGGAGAAAGTTTCTAATCCACCTCCAGAAATGAAGAATGGAGATAATCTTGACGATGAAGGTAAGTGTGAAAATGATGAAAAAGAAAAAATATTTACCTCCAGCACCCTTTCCTCAAAGATTGCAAGCAACTCAAAAATTGAACTCAAATGTTGAAATTTTTGAAGTTTTTAAACAAGTCAAGATTAATACATTGTTGGATGCAATCAAGCAAGTTCCATATTATGCCAAATTTTTAAAAGATTTGTGTACAGTCAAAAGAAAACATCATGCACAAAAGAAGGCATTTTTAATAGTGTTAGTTCAATCATTCAACAATTCACTCCACCCAAGTACAAAGATCCAGGTTGTCCAACCATTTCGCGTATCATAGGAAATACTAGAATAGAACGTGTTTTGCTTGATCTTGGTGCTAGTGTAAATCTTCTACTTTTCTTAGTTTATGAACAGTTAGGTTTAGGAGAACTTAAAACAACTTCTGTTATACTCCAACTAGCTGACCGTTTGATTAAAGTTCCAAATAGATTAGTAGAAGATGTGTTGGTACAAATTGATAAATTTTACTTTCTAGTTGATTTCATTATTTTGGACATAGATCCTATTGCACAAACACATACACAAATTCTTATCATTTTGGGTCGTCCTTTTCTTGCAACTTCAAATGCTTTGATCAATTGTAGGAATGGTGTTTTGAAGTTATAATTTGGAAATATGACTTTGTAACTAAATATGTTTAATGTTTATAACCAACCTATAGAATATGTCGAAGTACATGAAGTGGATTCAATTAAGGAAGTTGTTCATGAAAACTTTACTACCACTAACTCTTCAGATTTTTGGAGACTTGTTTTAAAAGTAAAAGTATTTGTGAAAAGACACATGCGAATACTCTCTCTGAATTTTCGCAAGTACAAGAAAATTATTTTTGGAAGCCAAGGTTTGAAGAACTTTCATTATCAATAGTAAAATATATTCCATCAAGTATTAAAGCTCCCATGGTTGATTTGAAACCTTTGCCAGTTGATTTGAAATACTCTTTCTTGGGTGAGAATGAGACTTTTCTAGTAATAGTTTCTTCCAAACTTGATGCATCTCGAGATGGTAAGTTGATCGAAACTCTGAAAATGCATAAGAATGCTTTAGGATGGACCATTGCTGACCTTAAAGGTATTAATCCTTTAATTTGCACACATAACATCTATCTAGAGAAAAATGCTAAACCTTCTAGAGAAATGCAATGAAGGTTTCATTAAACTCTTAGATAATAGAATCATGTATCATGTTTCTGATAGCATATGGGTAAGTTCTACTCAAGTTGTACCTAAAAAATATAGAGTTACTATAATCAAGAATGAGAATGATGAATTAATGCCAACTAGGACTGTTAATGGTTTGGGAATGTGCATTAACTATAGAAAACTCAACTCAATTACTAGAAAAGATCTTTCATTACCTTTCATGGATCAAATCTTAGAAAGAGTTGCGGGACATGAATTTTATTGCTTTTTAGATTGATATTTTAGGTATAATCAAATTACAATTGCACTTGAAGATTAAGAGAAAATAACTTTTACATATCCTTTTGGTACTTTTGCATATCGAATGATGCCTTTTAGATTATGTAATGCACCAGTTACATTCCAATGATGCATGCTTAGTATTTTTAGTGACATGGTTGAACATTTTCTTGAAGTTTTCATGGATGATTTTTCTTTTTTTGGTAATTCATTTGATGATTGCCAATTTATTTAGAAAAGTTTTTGATCATGTGTGAAATCTTGTGCTCAATTAGGAGAAATGTCATTTCATGGTAACAACTGGTATTGTTCTTGGACACATTATTTTATCAAAAGGTATTGAGGTTGGCAAATTTAAAATTGAGTTAATTACTATAAGAATATTAACAACAAAATATAAATAAGTGGATCGAGTATACCTATACGCAGTGGATTGTCGATCCACGTATCCCAAATCAAGTTCGTCTACCAGTCTCTTTTTTATTGAACCACAAACATAGATTTCTCATTGGTGGTGAATAACTACTAAAATTATTCACTCAATTACACACCTCAAATCCTTAGAGTCTATGGTGATGCTCCAAGGAAGAATGAAGAGAGAAATTTTAGGAGATATATGGAGAGAGTTTTGGGAGAATTACAGTTTCTCACACACCTTCTGTTGGATGAGGATTAGAGATATATATTTCTACTCAATGAATAATCCCAGTCCAATTAGAAAACTTAATCCCAGTTGTGTAGACATCCAACTAAATATGGATGTCAGTTGGGTCAAGGGTCCTAAATCCGATCCAATTTTCAATATCTCTCACTCATACGTATTTAACTCGATCTCCTTGAATCTCATCATCATACAATTTCTCAATCTCACATCAGTCCTTTCATACAGGAAATAAAGTGTGTGATCAAGCGAGAAAGCATAGGTGAGGAGAATTATATTAAGTCATCACCAAACTAACATAACCCTACAACTCAATAGCTCGCTGTGTACCCCAAACTAAGTGGTCACACCTAATCAAGCATCTCTAGATCCCTCAATGAAAATAAGTAGAGAATGCTTGACCCACTCAAATATGTATCTATGTTCATAACTAATCAAACACATCTCGACATAGTCGCCTGGGCTATGAACCATAGAACATAAGCGCGTTACCAATTTAGTTCTTCTTTGGCCTCTTATGCCAATCAGCTTGGTTTTGATAGCTTTCCTAGATATTCTCCGATAGACTAAATCATGCATGGCCATTGGAAACATACTAAAGTAGCATCATCAAACTTACACCTCATGACAAAGTCCAGAGTCTCAAAGGGTACAAGTAATAATATGGGCTCGCACAGTGACGAATGAGGGACCCATTCAATCACTTTTCCATATGAGGTTGTCTCAAAGCACATGTAATATAAATATATGCTATGATGGAGCTCCCACTCAATTTGGGCATGTCACGCTCTAAACATCATATGAACCTAAGTCCAATCGCTCTACGAGCGCTTGACCTGCGCACCATCAAAAGTCACTATCCAAAATACCTTTTTGCAGTTCGCACGTTTAACAAAGAACAAGCTTATTATGAAGTTTTGACATACTTTTTCATAATTGATCAACTCTGATCTTATCTTAGTCTCCAAGCTAAGGCGATTCTTAGTTATACATATTAACCTTCCTCGCTACTCCAAGCACAAAGGCGATCATTCACAAACCTTAATTATGTGACACGATCTTTAAATCTCATCCTGCTTGCTATTATAGTGCTATGGTGATTATCCATGTGAGAGGATCAATCAAAGCCTAGTGACTACTAACAAATCCAGTACCAAACTCATAATGAGAATACAAATATAACTCATTAATCACAATATGTTCTCACCGGCCACAAAAATCAAATTCTACATAATCCCGTACTACTCACATGCCTTTGGAGCATATCTCCATATAAAGGTAAGGGATAAGCGATCAAACCGTTCGTAGAAATATGCCTGAGAATAATTTAATTATGTGCAATGCTTTCTTAAGTGAAGGGATGACTGGTATAAATATGTTTAGTCCTCCAACAATACTCGGCGCCCAAAGCATACTCCATCAAAGTGGCTTTATTATCACAAAGACAACAATAGCCTTACAGATGTGTGCACAATGTGCATCATTTCAAAATACAAGATTGCCTCCAACAAATCTCATACCACTTATTAAGATATCTAAGTATCCACTTGATAGCATTACATTATTACGTCAATGATCACTTTGATATCCACTCACCAATAACCTAATTGTCAAGCACAATACTAGTCGAGTACACACCAGTACACATCAAACCTTCCACAATGCTTGCATAATACTAGCTAGCATTTCTTTTCTTCTTCTATCTTAAAGAATTTCAATCTAACTAAAGACATAATCTTTTACCATGAAGTATCAATAGGATGGGTGAGATGCACACAAAAACTCGATATCACAATACCAAGTATACATCTACTTTTCCTATGTCCATTCAAATATAAAGGACAACCACTACTAAGTGGAGACACTTTCATGTCCCTTCTAGCCATCATATTATTGCCCAAATATGAGAGAATTAAATTCTCTTATTTATGTTCATATATATTCAGTTATTTTACTTGACCATCGTAAGCTTATCAGAGTAATAGCTCGATGAAATTCATAGCACCACTATTTGGACGATAATTCAAGTTACAAATGGAGTCCTTGATCAGCAATCTTTTCGCTCTTGTCCAATTTCTTGAATTTATTAGGTGATCCATATCGATTTCATTATCCACTCATCATTTATATATGTCAACCTCAATCGTCGAGGACAAACCTAGATAAAAGTGGTAATAACTAATAGCATTTTGGCGAATTGAGGCAATTTCACCACTCAAGGAGAACTTCTCAAAAACATTTACGCTCTATAATTAAGCGTAAACATTTTTCCCTTGGTTGAGCTATACAGATGTTAATCAACCCATCTACTTTGCACTTGACGTCTTGAAACCATATGTTTCTATTAGTCTTGCACCTAGATGGAAGATTAACCAGCTCTAGACTTTGTTCTTAGTAATTAGGCTCATCTTTTCCTTCATAGCAGCTATTCCCTTAAAGCATCAACTGAAGTCAAAAGTCTTAGTTGACTCATAAACATCCACAAAAGTAGTCATGAAGGATACCCACTTAATCTCATATGGACGATGGGGAACAACTATTGTGCACTTCTTCTTACTTGTGAAATATGAGAGTCATTTTTAAGTGAGACTCTCACTGACTTACAGTTGCTCCCACTGTCCTAGCAATTCATCCTCACTAGAAAATTGAGCGTATTCTCAAGGATCTTGCAACTCGTATAGTGCAAGATTTCATTTGACTTCTCATATGCTTGTAATTCCTTCTTGAGAAAATCTATACTGTGTGACTTAATTTTTATAATTTCTCCATCAAGGTGTTCATCACTTTTGAGAACATAGCTTTTTGAACTTAAATAGGCATAAACCCACTAATTTGGGCTTGCTGCCACATCACAGCTCATTAAAGGTTGAAGAATTCACTTGGAGGCATAATTTTTATTATGTAGGCCACAATCAAGATTGCAACATCCTAATTGAGATACAAAATCAATTTGCGCCATCATATCAATTGAGTCATTTTAAAGTGTTTGATTCATTACTCTTCACGAGCTCGTTTAGTTGTAAAATGATTAAAATCATCTTTCAAATTGCAATTTCATTTTCCCACACATGTGTCCAAACTATTTAGACATGTTATTCTTGCTTCCTATTAGTATATTGAACCTCAATGCTCATACTCCCTGTGGTTCTCTACCTTTGTTAAGAATCGCTCTCAATAATTTGGCATTTCTAACTAGTAAGAGTTGGAGTGTACTAACTTATAACGCGATTAGCAAAGAAATAAAAATAGAATTCACTATTCAATACCTCACACTCATAAGTCTGCACTCATTTTAGTGGACTAGCTTTAGAGGATAAATAACCCTTTTTCTTTCTTCCAGCAGGCTTTTCCCGCTAGAAAAAATTATGCAGAAGGAGGTTGACCTTACCGAGTTAGCCAATAAAGCCTTATCCAGCTAATACAATCATCCTCCTAACCTCGCATGCCAAAATATAATTAAAACAAAAAATCATGGAAGAAGTACAAGAAAAACTACCTTAAGCCAATCGCATCACAAACATGACTTATATCTTAAAGGTCTCTTACATGAAAGATGGACAAATCTACTCACACAACTAATGTCTTTTAAGTGCATCAATTTAATAGACTATTTTAAATCTAGAGCCTTTTGCACATCTCTAACGAGTAGCTCACATCAATTTTTGAGCTTCAAAAATAGCTCATGCCTTTTGCTGAGCTTGAGGTGGTAATATAATGCCTCCTCTTGTGAGCTATTTTAAACAAACGTGACTGCACAACCTCGATAATAGTCTGTTCAATCTCCAATCTCATGCTATGTTTCATCAACTTCTACTATCCATCAAAGGAGAGAATTAATAATATCAACAAATGAGAGAGCTTTAATTAGTCAAACTTCATCTCAGTACAATTACGAGCGAAGTGATCAATCTCGTCATTGCATTTAATATTTGTTGATGCTTAGTTGCCTTTATCACTAAGGTGACACATCTTATCACTTCATTAGATCAAATTTACGGTTCTAGTTTTAACTTTTGCTCTTGTCAAGCTACTTTTGTCTTTTCCAACACTAACCCAAGTTAGTTTATATTGGTCAACATGAGCGGCAAGAACAATTACTTGTACATTTTTTTACTCTCAATAATTAGCCTAAAGTCAGGCGATTATTATCAAAAACATGTTAGTAATATTTATAAGTCAACTTAAAAAGCAACTTTAGGTCAACTTGAACTTTTTAATTGTGAGCAAGCTCATATAACAAAATAGAGCTCAAACTCTTTAATTAATTCCTCGTGTTTGTAGCTTAAACAAATTAAATCGCAAATATAATTTTTGATCCATTAGTATGTTATCAGCGCCTAAGTCATGATAATATTTGACAACTTAAAATCTTGTGTTTACAGCTTAAACAAATTAAATTGCAAATATTATACTTAGTCCACTACCATATTGTCAACGTTTAAGTCGTGATAATATTGGACAGGTTGTCCATTTTCATGCTTAATTAGCTTTAAAACATCAAATTGATGAGTTGGTCTAAGACTTCTAAATTAATTGCGCAAAAAATATAAGTACTGATCCAATATTTTATTCTAAATTCAAGTAAATTATTTATTCTTCCTTTAATCAACGAAATCAAAAATTTCACAACTCATGCTAGTAATCATCTCCCACTGAATAAAAAATATAATAAAAATTTACTGATTATAAATGAAATACAAATTTATCCACACATATATTATGAATGCAAATATGCAATATGAATAATAAAACAATAGCCCTACATAGGCGACATTGACATTTGGTGCATCATGTTGAGATAATTTTGGCCCATGGTGGTAAAACAAAAAATATCTCTCTAAAATTGATATACACGGCCTCCCAAAAATGAGCCAATAAATACATGCCTTGAAAATAATAGTAATAAAAAAAATTATATTGGTTCAAAGCCTACTATATCAATCTAGACAAAAATAAAATTAGGGATCGAATTACCACTATTGCCATAAATTATCTCCCATAAAAATATGCAATAATATAAAGTAATAAACATTCAATTTACATGAGCACTCAAATGTCATTGTCCATACATTCACAACATATATCAATTCATATAGCATCAAATAAATTTAAATTGCATCATAATTACATAAAAAATATAATTAATAAAGCATGCAACAACAAAATATTTTTGCATGTATATTAATACGCAAAAACTATTTTGACATTAAAAACTTTGACCCACAGAAATATATTTACATGCATCGTAATGCGCAAAAAAAAACTATTTTGCATGCACTATAATACACAAAAATATTTTAATCACTTTCTATTGGAATTAATCCAATAAATTCTATTTTTTTAAATGGTAAAAAATAATATATATTTATGGAAAAAAACTTTTAAAAAAATAATACAAGAACTGTTATATAGATTTCGTAGTCATTTAAGTCACAAAAGAGTGCAGTATTCTAGTGGTAGTTCACTTTACAATTGTAAGAGAGAACTTGGTTCAAATCCTTTTTGCTGCAAGCACTCAAACATTATTTTCAACAACACATGATAGCCACTTAGGCGCCACGTGCGCGCTAGCTAAGCGCCAATCATGCACCACTTGGCTGTATGCCACATCAACCATAGTACCATGTCAGCGCGCCGACACCAGCCGTCCGATTCTAGCAACCAAATCAATTTTTCGGCGAGAAATTAAATTTCTGTCAAAAATTTCAAAAACTCATATCTCACTCGTTTTAAGTCCATTTTTGACAATTGTATATCGTTTTGAACTTCTTTTCATGCTTTACAACATAGCATAAAAATTTCCTAACGAAAATATCAAAAATAGGTTCGGTTTTGAGTCTAAAATAAATAGGTCTCTAACTTTAAATTAAATTTTCTCTCAAATCATTCATTCATTTTTAACCAAATTTTAACCACATGATCTACACATTAAGATCTACATATGGTAAAAAATTTATACCTTTTAAAAAAAATGATATTTTTTTAAAGCATACACACATCCATAAATACGATCAAATAAAATAGCGAGAACGAGCTCTATTGGCTCTGATATCACTGTAAGCATATTAACAAAAATATATAATAAGTGGATTGGGTATACCTATACACAGCGAATTATCGATCCACGTATCCCGAATCAAGCTTGTCTGCCAGCCTCCTTTTGATTGAACCACGAATATACATTTTTCGTTGGTGGTGAATAACTACTAGAGTTATTCACTCAATTACACAGCTCAAATTCTTAGAGTCTATGGTGATGCTCCAAGAAAGAACATAGAGAGAAATATTAGGAGATATATGGAGAGAGTTTTGGGAGAATTATGTTTTCTCACACACCTTCTGTTGGATGAGAATTAGAAATATATATTCCTACTCAATGAATAATCCCACTCCAACTAAGAAACTCAATTCGACTCAAATTGTAGAGACATCCAACTAAATATGGATGTCAATTAGGTCAATGGTCCTAAACCCGATCCAATTTTCAATAATTACCGCCAACACCAAAGACTGTGAAAAAGGTAAGATCATTTTTAGGACATGCTGGTTTTTATAGAAGATTTATCATGCACCCTCCAGATTGGATTTTACCTTTTGAAATAATGTGTGATGCTAGTGACTATGTTGTTGGAGCTGTCTTTAGACAAAGAAAAGATAAAAAATCATATGTTATTTACTATGCAAGTAAAACTTTAAATAGTGTTCACTTGAATTATTCAACAACTGAAAAAGAATTACTTGTTGTAGTTTTTGCATTGGATAAATTTAGATTTTATCTTGTTGGCTCACCAGGTTATTTTCAGTGATCATGCAGTTTTGAAATATCTTTTATCAAAAAAACATGTCAAACTTAGATTAGGTGGATTCTCTTAGTCCAGGAATTTAATATTATGATTCGAGATAAGAAGTGAGTAGAGAATGTGGTGGTTGATCATTTGTTGAGACTTGTTTGTGATGACTCATTTCAAACCACACCCATTAATAACACTTTCTCTTATGAACAACTATTTAATGTTTCTATTTTACCTTAGTTTGCTGACATTGTTAATTTTCTTATGACATGAAAGATAGTCATTAGATTAGAACTCTCAAGACAAAAAGAAGTTTTTGACTGAGGTGAAAAACTTTTATTGGGATGATCCATACCTTTTCAAATACTGTCATGATCAAATCTTTTGAAAATGTGTGCCTGATAATGAGATAAATAATATTGTTAATTTTGTCATTCAAAAGCATGTGGTGGTGGTCACTTTTCAGCAAAGAAACCACTGCAAAAATCTTGCAATGTAAATTTTATTGGCCAACTCTTTTCAAAAACACTTACATTTTCTATAAAAGTTGTTAAAATTGTCAAAAGTTAGGGTCCCTTTCAAAGTGAAATATGATGCCTGTACACCCTATTCTAGTGATTAAAATCTTTGACTTTGGGGTAATGATTTTATGGGACTATTTCCATTATCATTTGGTTTTTTTAACATATTGGTTGTCATAGATTATGTTTCAAAATGAATCGAGGTAATTCCTTATCGAAACTAGTGATAAAATTTTTGAAAGAAAATATTTTAAGTCAATTTAGAATTTCTCGATCTATTATCAATGATGGGGGAAAATATTTTTGTAACAAAGTTTGTGGAACTTTAATGAGGAAATATGGAATCATACATAAAGTTGCAACTCTTAATCACCCTCAGACAAATGGACAAGTTGAACTTACAAATAGGAAGATAAAATAAATTTTGGAAAAGACAGTTAACCTAAACCATAAAGATTGGTCTCTTAGACTTGTCGATACACTTCGGACATATAGAACTGCTTTCAAAACATCATTAGGCTTGTCTCCTTATAAGATAGTTTATGGAAAACCTTGTCATTTACTTGTTGAACGTGAACATAAAGCTTATTGGGCAATCAAAATGTTTAACTTCAACCTTGATGAAACTTCAAAATTGCGCAAATTACAAATCAATGAACTTCAAGAATTGAGAAATTATGTATATGAGATTTCTAAAATTTATAAAGCAAGAATCAAAGATTTTCATGATAATAAAATTTCAAAAAAAATATTTGAGATTGGTCAAAAAGTTTTGTTTTATAATTCTCGATTGTATTTGTTTCCTGAAAAATTGAGATCAAGGTGGAGTGGTCCTTTTGTTGTAAAAAAAATATATCTTTATGGGGGCGATTGACACTAAAAATCCTAAAAATGGTAACATATTCAAAGTAAATGGACAAAGAGTTAAACCATTTCTAGAAAATTATTTTTCACAAGAGGAATTTTTTTTCTAACCCTTGTTATAATTAGTGTTGTGTGTGTGCATATATATATATACTTATTTTCTCTGACTTTATTTATTTTGATGGCTTTCTTTTTTTTTTTTTTTCTCAATTAAGTGGTGGATAATGGTACTCCATGGCTATTAAAGTCGAACTTATCAGTTTTCCAAACATCTGAAATCTCTATGCAAAATTTTTCTACTTTTCTCATTTTTTTTTCTTATGCTTTTCAAAATGGGTGACATTCTTCTAATTCTCAAGAAGCAATTTATTTTCTTTCCAGAAATGCAATTTTAAAAATTTATAAAATCAGGATTGAAATATTAAGAATGCTTATGCATAAGGGCATCCCAAAGGATATATGATGGATAATTGAAGCAAAGGTAAGATCAGGTGAGTTTTTACATGAGTTTCCAGATTTGCTTACTAAATACATACCTAGTTTTAGTAGAAGCACATATTCAAAAAAATGAAGGGCAAAAAAAATAAAAGTTTGTCACAAATGTGCTAGATGGACTTGCAACACAAAGTGTCGTTCTTTAGGAATGATTTCTCAAAATTGAGAAGATAAACTTAAATTCATTATGGATGAACTGAGTAAGGAGTCTTTAGATCACATTATATTGATTCTTGAGATGCATTTATGTGGATTAGTACAATATGCAATTCTTGATTTATAGGATCGCTTTCAAAATGAATATGAGCTTTATAGTTTTGAGAATTTGATATTAAAAGACCCTGTTTGTCAGCTTATAAGAAAAGTGGATGGGAAGCATATCCTCAACCCATAGAGGGCATTTAAGCTATTACTGGACGTAAAACCAGAGGAAGATAAGAGCCACAATCACAACTATATGTACATTCAGGTGTAAGTAGGTAATTTTTAAATTTTATGTATCCTTATTTTCAACCTTTCTAACAAAAGAAAAAGACATGCAATAAATGCATTCCCTATTCACACCTCAATAAGTAGGATTGTACTCACTCTATTTTTGCACAACTTACTTTAAAAAAATAATAAAAATAATAAAATAAAAAAATAAAAGTTTCTTCGACTCGCAAATTCAACTGCATTTGTGTCTTTTGTGGATTCAAATCCAGGAAAAAATAGTGAGTTTATAGGGGCAACCAATAATCTTGGTAGAACTTTAGTATAAAGAAAAATTCATTTAGTATATGGGGAAGGCATTTTGGGGTTAATAGGGAGTGTTGCTATTTTTGCTCATATAGGAGAAGTCAAAATTCTAGGAGTTATCACAAAACCTTTAACAATACAGAATATCATAGGTATGACCATTGGAGATGAGCTAAAAATATCGCATATTCAGGACAGAATGCCTAACATGTTAAACAATGCGGATGCATTCATCATTCTACCTGGCGGTTTTGGTAGATTAGAAAAATTATTCCAAGTTGTTTTTTAGACAAAACTCAACATTCACAAAAACCTATAGGTATTCTTAATGTTAATGATTTTTATGATTGTTTACTATCTTTTGTAGATCATGCTGTGAAAAAAAGTTTTATTTCACCGTCTACGAGAAGAATCCTCATTTCTGCTCCGATACTTGACCAACTGATTGATCAACTTCTAGCATATGTGCTAGAACCTAGTCCAGCCTTGGCCCATGTGGATTGGTCCAACAAGGACAATGGTCGAAAACGCAAAATAAATTTGACTCTCAATCTGTGATAATTATTATTAATAGTTTCATTTAATAGTATGTATTTTGTGTTATTTCGGCTGTATTTTTTATGCCACACTTCAGGTGATATCTTTTAAACTCTATTTTCCTATTTATTTTTGACATTATGGACAATGTCTCGATTAGATTGAGGGGAGGGATAGTTGATATCATGACTTGTGTGTTCAATGTATGTTTTTCTAGTATTTTATTTCAAACAAAAAAACAAGTTTGTTTTCTTATGGGTTTGTTGAAACTATGAAAAATGGTGGTAGAGTAAAGGGTAATTGTAACACTCTTGACACGCATCCCTATTTTTTGCATTACAGGAAAAGTTTGTGAGGTTTTTAATAAAAGTTTGTAAATTACCAAAACAAAATTATTTTTTTTTAGTCGTAGATGTTCTTCTAACTTTAACGAATAAAATTAGGCATGAATAATATGGTTTGATTGATGATGGTTGTTATTTTAAATATTGATGTTATTATTTGGTTAATATATTTTACAATAATTATACCCAATATTTTATTTTTTTTGCACAAATAGTTATGTTATTCAGTGTGAAGACAATTATGTCAAAATATGAATTTCTTATGCCCTCGCTCTAATCATCACTTGGATCTTCAACATGTAGGGGTTGAGTATTAGAACTTTTCCTTTTGGTCTGTCGGGGCGAATGATTGATAGAGCACCACTAGAAAAATAATTAAGGCATTAGGCTTTCTAGCACAATTGCCAAATCATCTTGTTCCCCATGTAATGTCCAAGAAAACATTCTCCTAGTGAGCCACTTTGAGTCTTTTAATAAATAAGTCTTTTTCTATGGTAACTATATCTTCTTACTTAGCATAAATACACTATTATCCTACCCCTTGTTCAGAAAATAATTTGGAGCTTAAGAGACATTTAATTGACAATGTGAGCTTGTACAAGAAATTTGTGTTGGAATAGAAGATAAGTGTGGGAGAGTTTCTCTTAAAAGAAAAATTGCAAAGTGCAAAAAATATTATGAGTTGCAACTAAAAATGGGATATTGCAAGATGAATAAAAAAAGATGAAGAGGGGTCCACTTCAATAATAATAGACCTTAGTGTAAAAATTCGTGGAGTTTGAGAATTCTTCATCGAAAATCACTATCTCTAATTCCATGAAATTTTTAGAATCTTTATTGCATTTTATCATTTTATTTATTAGCCACATCACTATCTTTTGGCCCCATTACAATCTTTGTTGAAGACCTTTTGATTTCGTGTGGTGCCTTTAGTGTAGTGGAGATTTGCACCAAATGAAGAGCCTATGATGTTTAATTTTTTCATTAGATATTGGGTGATGGTTTTTGTAAGGTTTTATGAGAATTCACTTGTTTGAAGCATGCATAGTTTCGTCACTGTTGACATTAACTGTCCACACACACACTTGAGTATGTTTATTGTGGAAATGTATTGACTTTTGAATGACTAAGAGTTAAACTCAACACTTGTTTGATTTCATTTCCATATTACTTTGTTGCTTCCTGAGAATAATAGTTGAAAGATAGTTATTATAGGTGTTAGTGGGTATCACCACTGGAAATCCCCACGAGACTATAACTCATCCTCTGTAGGCCACCTAGGAGTTTAAAGACTTGTTGCATATGGTAAATGCAATCGTAATTTCTTACGAAAGTGGATTAATTTATGTTTGTTTTAGACTTGTTCGAGGACAAGCAAAGATTAAGTGTGGGGGAATATGATAAGCGCATATTTTGATATATTTTTGTATCAAATCTTTTATATTTTTCTTTTTTTATTCTTGTTAATATTATTATTTTATTAATGGTTTGTGTTAGGAAATCAATGAACCTCTTAATGGAGGAAGAGGAATGGTTATAAGGGTAGAAAATATTTAATTTGTTATATTATTATTTTAGGTTTTGATCTAAACCCTACTTTTTTTATGGTAATTCTTGATTTATATATCTTCAATGGCACAATAAATACTTGGATTCATTTAGTTTATTGTACGGTTCTACCCCACCGACTACTAATGTGAAACCTTGATTTATTTTTGATAAAAGTGTGCATAAATACTTGATCCCATATATAAGTGTTGGCGTTAAAAGATAATTTGTAAATAGTAAGACAATATCATGATTACCTTATTGTATGAGCAATTTAATAATATCTTCTTATTGGAACCTTTATTATGTATGGATTCCAATTGTGGCAATTAAGAGAGATAAAAAGAATAAATAATTATTTTTCTATTCAAAACTTAAGAGTGGATCCCTAATTCTCAATACTTTTATTACTTTAATTTTTTTTAGTTACAATATACATTAATTTTTTATATATTTTGAATCAAATAAATCCTATTTTTTTAGAATTATAATCCTGAATTCTTCAAGCAACTTCCATGAATCGACTTCGGACTCATGAGAAAATTATTACTTAATACAACTTGCACTTGGGTTTGCAACCTTAAAGTTATAGCAACAAGCCATGGGAAACACCTAACAATTGTATCATGACTACCTAGACTTAGGTGAAATAGCGAGTGAACCTATTTCAATTACGAGGTCATTTCGTCAACTAATCTCCCGATTGAGTCCAGGGTATAGATTAATAGTCGAAGCCCTAATTGCTCAATAACTATGATTCCATTTCAAATTTCAATAACTCATGATGAATTATCAAAAAACCCCGTCTAACATTCATCCTACTTTGGCCAAGGACTTCTGAGTCATGAACTATGAAAATATAGGAGATTTACTTGTTATGCCAAATAAGTGACGAATTCTTTGTTGACCACTCATTAACCTCCATACATATCAATGCAACATCCACGTATCCCCTTTGTGATTATCAATCAATCAGAAGATACATCAAAATAAAACACGATATGCACAAGGCTACTATAGTGCCTCAAGTCAAACGACTAATCGTGTACTATCGTAACATGAAAATTCTTATTTCGACAAATAAGTTTCTAATTAAGAATTTCCAATGGGTCTGTTCAGTGTACAAACACCCGCATACATGCACTGGCATCACTACGCCAACGTCCATGGAGCGAGACATCTTCCTCATGCAAGTATGCATTGTATGCGTGAGTTTATTGGACTATTCAATGTCCCTTCTCAAAAAGCCTTTAACTCAAAACTAATTTAAAACCAAAGTCATAGAGGCATATTCCATAATCACCATCAAATGCGTGACCATGCTCCATAGTTAAGTTTGGTCTAAAAACTTTATCTAATTACACAAAGCAATTAAAGATAAAGAAATTTGTCTTTTTATTAATACTAGTAAATAACACGTGCATTGCATGTTATTTATATGATTCTAATAAATTAATTATATTATTTAATAATATATTTGAATAAAATTAATATATTATAAATACTTCATAAATTAAAAAATATTAAATAAAATATAAAAAATAAAAAATAAAATATTTTAAAATATTTCATTAACTAATTATTGATCGATATGACATTGCAAAAAAGTAAGAGACTCTCTCCTAATTCATATTTTGTAGGCGATACTTGTTCTCTAAAAATTGAAGAAATTTGGCAAATTAAAATCTAAGTCTAGGGTAAAAAATTAAGTAAAATATATATCCAATATTTAAGGATCTACATAATTATTTATCAGTTTTTATATATTATTCAATGTACATACGGCCTATACATAATATTATCAAACTACTTTAATTGAGTATGATCATTATAAATAATCAAATTATTTTTCTTTAAATCCTTGTATGCTGGATTTCTCTTCACATTACATGATTGTTAGGTATCAAAACTTTTTGCTACAGTAAATCATGCTTCAATGTTGTTTTTCCCTAATAAAAATAAAATTTTAGTTATTACTAATAATATATAATGTATTAGTTAAGAAAAAAATATTTGTACCTACACTCAAAACTTGTCTATATACAATATTTTTAGTCTATATCTTTTTCTTACATTTGAGGTGTCTTGTTTAATTAACTATTAATTATAGATATTGAAGTTCCTTTGAAAAGAATAATACATAATTGGCATTGAAAAGATACTAAATGAGGCAAATAGACATCAATATTTGGATTTTTTTGTCCTTGAACTTTGTTGATTGTCATTACAAAACAAAATTTTATATGAAATTATTTACATCTAAATTGAAATGGATTTCAACTGGCGAAAGTGACACTTTAGATATAAAGACAAGCTTTCTAGTATGTTGTCCAAACATCCGCTATCTTGAAGTTCTACATACCATTATTGTACCATTACTCAATCCATATTATGGGTTCAGATTCATGTAATGAGTTGATAGATTGTTGTCCTAGGATAATTGTTAATATTTATCTAAAATCTTTACAAAACACTACCATCTTTCTACCAAAATCCTCATCATTTCCCATTACGTCTTTCAATTTGTCAACATTCGTGTGCGCTATTATTTTGTCATTGGTGTTTTATCCCTTAAAAATAGTTGTCCTTGACATAAAAGCTCTACAACCCTACTTTGTTTGGATATAGTGCACTGACTTGATTCAATTGTATCTATTGGTATTTTAAAATGAGAATGTGTTGTTCTACCCCTAACATTATTGCGAAAGCAACTACAGATGCTGCGATTACAAGTACTATTTGATTTTCAAATCTAAGATGAGCTAACAATGCATGGTGCAAAATATTTTTTGTATTCCACGTGGCTCATCAATAAAGAAACGTTTGTCTTTTTTTGTATGCAATCTAAAATCATTAGAAAATTTTTATGTTGTTTAGGATTCAACTTTAGCTATGTTTTATAATCTTCTTGATGTAATTCTTTTGACATTTTATCTTGTATGTCTTTTGAAAAATTATTATCCATATTATCTACATCAATAGGAATGTTTGGAAGATCATATGAACTAATTTTTTTTTTCATGTTCTCAAAAAAAATAAAATTCAAACTTTTCAAAATTTTGGCAACTTATATTTAACTGAGGTTTCTGATTCTCTTGTGAAATCTTTAAACATTGTTATATATTCCAAAAAACTCTTATAATACTGTTGTGTACAATATATACCCTTGTCGACTCCATGATAGATTTCAGGCAGTTCAACCATATATTTGACAGTAAAAGTGCATATAGAGCTAACAATCAATTCTAAAACCAGCAAAGCTAAAATCTTATTTGATGGTTGATTGCGTTTTATTTTTCATAATTTGCATATTGATGAATATCAATAACTTCGAAATCATGCAATTAGTGTATATAAATGATGATACTTTTAATTTTTATAATTTTATTTGTTGTAATTTATTAATTAAAAGTATATATGAACTCGAGAAAAAGAAGATAAATAAAAATTAATATGAAAATTAATATAAAAATTAAGTATAAAAGAATATAAAATAAGGTATTATAAAAAAAAATTCAGTTGACAATACAGCAAAGTCATGAACTCTCTTTCAACTCATAATTTATAGCTAATATTTGTTCCTTAGAGATTAAAAAAATTGGCAAATCAAAATTGAGAATTCGGTATGTACCATGTCAATCAAAAAATTCGATTTGATATTTAATTTTTTATAAAAAAAAATAAATATTCAGTTGTTTCTAAAGAGTGTTCTGAAAGAATGTATTCTGAAAAGTGAGTTTGGAGAACGTATATAGAATTAAAAATGTGTATGTTATGTTGGAACAAATGATATGATATATTTTGGAAGATATTTTATCAATTGTAGATATATTGTCAATATTATTTTGTTATGGTTAATAAGAGATATTTTTAATTATAAATATTTTGTTAATATTATTATATTATAATTAGTGATAGTATAGGATATAGGATTATCTAAACAGGGTAATAAATAATTTGGTATTTTGGGGGAAAATATCATTCTGAAAAATACAAGTGACAAACACGTTTTCATATCCGAAGAAGAAAAATAATATTTGGAAAAAAAGTAGAAAGAAAAATCTAATAAAAACTATAATGTTCAAACTGATAATAAAATAATATAAATAAATTTATTAAATTAAATGATTAACCCAAAAGATCTATTTTTTTCATAAAGTGACTCAATTAGTGATTTAGCATAAATTTCTAAAGTCAAAAAAATTGAGTAAGTCAAATATTATATGCAATTGCAATCAGAATACTATGATTACGATGATAAAAGATAAGTCAAATGATTAAAATAGATTTTGAATTTTGTGCATAAAATATGTGAAAGATAAGGGATAACGTCGCTTTTTAAATATCGTCTTATAATTGATAAATATGATATAAAATTCAGATGTGGTTGGTTTGAGAAAGTAAATATTAAAGGAATTAAATAATCTATCAATTAATGTAATTATTTTTGAATAGTCTCATGGTTAAGAAAACATTGAATTTTATTCATGAATACATTAAATTTTGCTGTATTTTTTTTTTTTTCAGAAAGTGTAATAACAAAACATTATAAATATGACAGTGGAATATGCCTTTAAATTGATATAAAAAATAGATGTTATTTTTACATTAATTTTATTAAATCTAATTAAACTAGATATAGTGAGGTATATTTCATACAAAATTAGTATTCGATTTGATTTTGAATTTTTATTTTAATTCATTGAATCATATAGAATATTGAATTTTAATTTTTAAAATTTTATAAATAGTGTTATATCTTATTTTATATTTATTAATTAATCTTACACCTTTTTCTTAATTTTAACTTACCAAACTAAAATAATAAATTAAAATTAAAATTAGGTTTTGTTATTTAATTTTGAACTATTTTTTTTTATTTTTTAACAAAATCATAGAATCAAAAATAGACAAAAGATAAAACAAAAGGTAAAATACTTATAAATATAATTTTCCCACATGTTTTCAGAAGAAATTAGCAAATTGGTAAAAAAATAAAATTCAAATGTGGTAGCTTGAGAAAACGTATGTTAAATGAATCAAATATCTCATTAACTGATATAATTATTTTTGTATTTTCCAAGCACATGAAAATATATTTTAAGTCTCATTTTAATCCCATTATTTAGAAAAGATCCAATTTTAGTTATGAGTGCACTTTAATATATAGGTTTTATATTATTTTATTTTTTTCAAGAAGTGGAATAACCAAAATTATTAAAACAACAGTGGAATGCATCTTTCAATTGATATAAAAAATAGATATTATTTTCATATTAATTTTAATAAATTTGATTAGAGTGAATATTGTGAGCTATATTTAGTTTATTCAAATAGACATATTTCACAATAAAATAATTTTTATATAGTATGTCATATCTTTTTCTGTCTAATTCAATGTGATTTTTTATAGAGGTGACAACAATTCGATAAACCGATGGAATCAAATCAAAATTAAAAATTTGGTATTTATCAAAGTCGAACAAAAAATTTAAATTTGGTATTTAATTTTTATTTTCATAAAAAATTGTATTTGATTTAATTTTGGTGTTTTATTTCAGTTTATCGAATCATTCCACAATATCAAATTTTAATTTTTACAAATTTTATAAATATTTTTATATCTTAGTTTATATTTATTAATTAATTCAAAATATAATTAAATTTTTTTATTTAAATTTCACTATTTAGTTTTTTTTTTTTTTAAAAAATTATTTAACAAAATAATTGAATCGAAATATGAAAATATAAATAGACAAAAGAGAAAACAAAAGGTAAAGTACTTATATATATAGTTTTCACAAATATTTTCAAAATATCAAATAAATAAAAATAGAGTTTGACTTAAACTCTTGATGGTTTTTTTATTGTAATTATCTATAACCTCATTGACCAATTAAAAAAATAAATATTATTTGGTCCAAAATTACGTAATTATTAAATTACATAACTACCATTAAAACTAATAATATCAAAAGGGTATTTTAGTCGAATCAAAAATTGAAAGAAACATTCACACTTTTATAATAATATAGATGATTTGAAAAACACTGTTTTTACAAATACAATAGTATAAAGAATGCACAATTTAATTAGCACACTGGACACTGCTCTAACACATTGTTCATTTATAGATAATATCCAGATACTGGATGTGTATTACGATATCAATCCAAATATTTTGCAGGTGAATGGCTGTTATTGAAGCCATATTGGAGAGGTAACAATTGCACTCAATTTGTTGATGTGGTATGATGTTCGGGCTTTTATTTTGTGGTATAATGTTCGAACATCTATTTTGTTCTAATTATAATCTTCATTATATGTTACTAGGATGCATGAACCTCTTCTTGCATCATTGACAATGGATAAAATTGTAGTTTTAATATTATAAATATCTCCCAACTTATACTTATGATACTGTATCGGTGTGTTGTACCTTAAATATTACCACAAGCCTATTTAACATATTTCATAATGTAAAAAAAGAAAAAAGAAAAAATACGTTGAAAGAAGCCATAAATATGTGTTGTTTTTTGAAAAGGCGATAGTTTAACTGAAAAAAAGAATTAATTTTATTTACCTTGATTTCAGATATTTATAACAAAGATGAACAGGTATAGCACTTTCTATATCAACTATGTACTTATTATTGGATCAAGCAAATTGATTTTAAGAATAAGAGATATCAAGATTAAGAAAGGGCACAATAATTAAATTCTATATAGTGGAATAAATGTCTCAATAAAATAAGGAGTGCTTGAAAAATTATTTTGATGGGCATTAACGAAAAATTATTTTTTTTTATACACACAAATCTGATTGATCGTAAATTTATCATAGTCATAATTTCTCCAACATATACATTTTATATTTTTTATTGAGGGAATAAGTCAAACACATCGCCATTGAAAATATATTATTTATTGTTTTTAGAAGAAATTCAGATAAACATTTAAACAAGCATGTATTTCCAATACGTATGCCTACATGCTAAAGCAATTTATAAAGTTATCTTACTTTGTATATGTTATACTATAATTTATAACGTTGAAATTCACAATGAAATACATTATTGTACATCTAATATAATTAATATTTACATAGCCTTCTGAAATCATATTCTAGTTTTATACAAATTTATTTTAAAATATTAAGTGAAATAAATCGTGTTATTCTTGGTTAGATATATGTAAAACCAAATAGCTTGTAGAATGCATGTTACTTTATATATGCAGCGCAACAGATTTGTAATTGTGCAAAAATTTCATAAGTACATAAATATTATTGTTTTCCTTAAATATTTTTTCTCCACGTTCAACGATTAACGCCAATATCGAATAAATCTATTTTGTGCAAGTAATAGCATGTTGTATTAGAATAATTTATTAGTCAAATTTTTAAAACAATCAATATTTCTCCAAAGATGGTAGGCGAAATACAACAAAAAAGAACAATTCATACAAAAAAAATTCCCTTCCAAACAACATTTTATTAAAAAATTTCATAAAGTTCTTACATCCAATCACCACTTCCAAAAAAAAAATACATCACATCAATTATTATCCTCATCCTCATCTCACATCCAATTACACTCTCAACAGTCATTCTTATTTTTCCAAAACAACTTTTTATCACTGTTCAATTGGACAGAAAGAAAAACATGCAATCACATCCTGGGCAGTTTCCTCGGTCCATTGGGTCCTCTCTCTCCAATACATCAATAACCTCCCACATTGTTTTTCTCTGGACAACTAAACAAACTTGGAATTCTATATTCATTTAATTCTATATCCGTATTGCTTGTCAGGTGGTCTGGAGACTATGAAACATTTTACTCATTATGAGTGAGGTTAGTTAACCTGAATTTGTTTACATCGCAATAACAGCCATCTCCACAAAGTAGAAATTCAATTATTACAGAGCAAGACTCAATTCCCATCAGAATCTTCATCAAGGATGTACAAGTACGGAACAGTGGGTGTATGCTCAAGAGGCTCATCATGGTCGTTCTCACTTATTTCAAGAATTTTCCAACCTAAATGCTTAATGTATACTTTATCAAAGGCGTCAATATTCAGGCCCGAGGCCAGAAACAGTTCTAACTCAATTACAAACCTTTCTGTTCTACCCGTTAAAAAAGGTTTGACTGCTTCAGACACAGACACTCTGAACTGTTCTTGCACCATTTCAGTTGAAATTCTTGGATTTTTTAACCAATCTCTGCAGCATTCAAGGTTGGTTTTTAATAGAAAAATCCAGAACTATGGTAATCATCCAGTTTTGATACTTAGAATAACAGGAAATCATTTCAAATAAATGTCCAGATAAAGCAAAATAATTAAGTGCTCACTTCAAACTGCTGTGCAGCTCACATTTGAACATATTTATATGTACATATAAAAAAGCATAATACCTTCTCAAAGAGTCAATCACACCAAGTATGTGATGCATGATAATGTCTACATCATCCTCCTGCATATGAAGTGAACAATTCGTTAAGCTATAATACTCTGGGTAGTAAGAGAGCATATGCTGACCGAACATTGGACAGCAGCAATTAGAAAAGGCTCAATTGCAAAGTAAACACTATCCTTATTTCAGTTATGGTAATTACACACAACAATTCCAAACTGATCTATGGAGAGGGGAATCCATCTTTTTTCTAGTGCAACATCAAGCCACTTAGTCCTCTTTTTGTTCATGAAATGAAGTTAAAAAGGGAAGCCCATTTCATCCTGGGATTCTGTTAAGAATAAAGGAATGATGATCTCATTTTTCACATGGAAGCAGATGTAGTCATGTAGAAAAAAGAAATTAAACATTGCCGAAACATCAAAACCCCAATCTCCACAACCCTTCACCATCCTACTATCTATCACAACCACCTCCCATATCTGAAATCATTTGTATGGCACCATCCTACGATGTTCACTTCTTTAATAACAAAAAGACCATCCATCAATTCATCAATTAGGCACCCCAACTCTTACATATATACACTTCACAAAAGCAATCCAATCAATTTCCAGTTCTGTAAAATCAAGTGGAAGAACAACATCAAGAGGAATAGGTGAATAAATCCAAACCAGAAAAGGCAATAAGAAAATAGCAAAATATAGTACATCTGACAGCAACTTTTTAACTATGGATTCTGCTGCGTGTGTTGATGATATAGTGATTGGAGATGAAAGAAGAAGACAATTCTCATTACAGTGAATCACAGAAGAGTATTGTATAGCTGAAAATGCATAAGCTGAGACTTGATATATTTGCAACAGTTGAAAAAGGGAATGAAAAACTTCAAGAAATTTAAAACCACTTAAAGAAGTAAAAGAAGAAAATTAGCATTCTTGACAGATGACTAGTTCCTTACAGCTTTGCACTTGACCATATTGGTTCATAAAATTAAAAACGTTCCTGTGGCACTCGCTTACGGAAGAAAGAGTTGGGTTAGGTAGGATGGGATTAATGTAGGTGGGTACATACTTGTTTGTAGTGTAATAAATTCTCGAGGAAAGACAATTCAGTTCACTAAATTATTCCATGATGTAACAATTTATTTATTTAGAACTTACCGGAGACTGTGCCTGAAGAATTATTTCCAAATTTAACCACTCCATAAAGAGCAATAGAGATGGTGAATTATTCCCAATTGGGTTATCATGAATAAGACGCAACATGGAAGAAATGGAGAAAAACAATTAAAAAACCTGCATTAGAGCCTGAATTTCTCTTCTCAACCAGTCGGGCAGAAAATGATTCTGCTGTAGATACTTGCGAAACTTCCAATGATGTGATAAATGTAGTTTATCAGCTAGATTACCTGCCCCACAACCACAAAAAAGGGTGTGAATATATTAGGTCATTAGTGGTAGTTTACCATAATAGTAGAGCAAATTGTTAAATCACAAAGAAACAAAAATACCTGGTTCAGTGTAGTAGCATTTCAATCTATACCTGTGAGCTCCTGAAAAGAATTCACTGCAAAAACCAGAAATAATAATAAAATACTTTGATAATTTGCAATTCAAGAATTTAAAAAGAAAGGTAAAAGAATGATCTCCCAGATATAGCCTTGAACTAAAGCAACTACAGTACCTATTCCCCAAACTCTTACCAACATAATGCTGTTGAAAAGAAGTTCCATCATATCCATAAATAATGGAGAAGTTCTCTGTCTGAAGCAAGATATAAAAGAATGTTACTATGAGAGAAAAAATTGGTACACGAAAAAAGGAGTACATAGACTATGAAATAGTTTAATATAGCAATTAACAAATAATGTACCTTTGTACTTCAATTTTATAATTTTGGTCTGATATAAATTTCAGTTTTTTCCAAAAAAAATTGTTGGAAAGCCTAAGTGGGATAGGCATGCGGGGGTAGTACAGGAAGACAGAAGCGCAGCACTAAAAACGGAAATCCGAGTGATCAACAGCAGTCCAACAACACAGGAAAGGATTGAAGCTTCACTTTTTTTCCACTTAACTCTGTATATCCACATAATCTACAATTTCGGAGAAATTAAATGGCTTTATAAACCTCCAGCTCATATCTCTGGAGGGCTTATGTAGTCTGTGCTTCTTTGAAAGCAAAAGATAGAGCTTAAAGTTGCAAATATTTCGCTACATAAATATATGAATAATTTTTTACATTCTTGATGAGCATTAGAGTTTTCTATTAGTTTTTGATTGACCAACAGGATTACGTCCTCTCCAATCCCATACGGAGCCGTTGTTTCCAGTATGTCACTTTCCCTATTTCTGCATGTATAGAGCATCCCTATATAAATGTACCTTTCAGCTCCTTACCCTTATATAAATTAAGTTGAGACAAAAATTCAAAATACCAACGATTACAGAGCCGACTTCGCTCCGTTCTCTTTCTGTGCTGACTGGGCTCACCGTGAACTCATCCAGGAACCCTCCTCTGTGTCTACTCCATCACTCCTTTTGCCATCAATTCGCTCATCAAAAAATGTACAGTCTAAAATAAATAGTAGAAGCTTAAAAGGTTTTACCTTATTTTAATGACTTTATTTGTTTTAGATTTCTCACGTCATGTGCACATGGTCTTTCAAAAGTTTCATGATCAGCCAGTTTAGAATTGAAAAAAATTGATTTTCCACTTACTGACTGAAAATTTGATTTTCCACTAAGATGTCCAACACTATTATCAATGAGTTCAGGAGGATTAACCACGACATCAGTAAAATCTTGACTTGCGCACTCTAACAGCAGTTCGAAAATAAGATACACTAGCTGCCATGATGTGGTACTCATTGATATTTAACTGCAGAAACTTTTAGGGATTGAAAGAGAGAGCAAGATTGTTCAATGAAGTCAAGTCAGAGCTTCTTACTCTTCCTGATCTAGTATTTCCATCCCAAATGCATCTCACTTTGCACACAGATTAAGAAATTACATCATTAAGCTTGGTTTTTCCTTTTTGTCGATGAGGAGTTTAAAGACGTATAGTGTTGCCATTCATCTTATGTGTTTTCACTTTCCCATCTCTCTTGATGTTAGAAACCAAGGAGAACCTTAAAAACATTAGCAAACTAGTGTTACAAAATTTGATAATTTTTGCATTCCTTGAATAGAACTCCCATCCACCCCCAGAGACGAGTGTAGACATCATGAGACCTTAATAATAGGGCTTTTTGACCTAGGACAGGAATTTTGAGATATAAAAAAAAAGAAACTAGTACTTTTTGGGCAGGGGAAGTATCCGACACTGAAAATTACAAAATTACATAGCATTAGTTGTTTCACCTAGCTACCCTGCATTCTTACGAGCCATATTATCAAAAAAGGCTGACATGTTCTTGTCAAGTCATAATGCAGACTTATAATCATTCAAATTTTGGCGAAAGAATAGGTGCACTTAAGTTCAAGAAGTCTATGATAAATATTTGGAGCAATGACGAAGATGAGGCATCACAAGTTAATAGTTAGAGATTATATAGCTGTCAAAATGAGATCTTATCATCGTAAAACCACAAGTAAAAAACTCGTATCCATCAAATATTGGCCTACCATAATTGCATCGATAAGGATTATTCTTTACAAAAAGAGAAATCACAGTCAACGTAATGGAAATGAAACAAGTGCCCAGTGCGATATAATTTGTTTTAAACGTTAAAGCCATGAAGAAAGACTGACCAAAATAAGTTCATGAACAAGTAAAAATGTAAAAGAATATCCTTGATCAACTTAGATTAACATAAAATTATTATGTAAAACCAAAAGATAAAGCTAACCTTGCACAAAGGACACTTCAATGATGAAGATGCACAAGACTGCTTGCTTGCAACTACATCGGTCCATCTTATGATGCAGTTATAGCAAAATTTATCTGCAGTGTTATAGCTTAAGCATCAAGGATTTTAAACACCATAACCCATCTATTTAATTCTAGATCAAGTATCAATCACCATATTTATGAAGACAACTAAAACTAAGGCCCAGAGAGCAGTCAAACATTATCACAAACTACATCAGCTATGTAGCTGTTCAAAAATTAGACATGAAGTGCATGACCAGGAGTTTCTCTTGGTGTGAGCTGAGAAAATTTATCTTCTAATGAAAGTTGAGACCTATATGGTCATACAATCAAATTACGTATTCAAACACTTAGGAGATGATAGGAGGTCTATGGTATAGATAAGACTTTAATGATATTTTTCCTATTTTAGTTGTTGAGTTTGGCGGCTTCCAATAGGCTCAGTGTAATTCTTATTAATCTCACATTGCTAGGTGTACTATTAACTTTGTTATTGCTAACTTTTTCTTGTTGCTATGCACTTTATTGATTTTTTATCTGAACTGCAATACTTCAAACTCCTCTACATTTTATTTCCTTCATTTCATCATCTTGCATCCCTTTAAAGAAAAAGATTAAAAAAAATTGTCATTCACTAGACACTACAAAAAGACATATTGAAGTTCCAAATATACATAGAACTATGCAAGCATTGTACCCAAAAGCCACTCATCAGATCCTATATCCCATATTTGATCACAAATGTTTGATACTTTTGAACTCCATGGTAAGTATATCATAATATTTCTGAAGCCCTATTTGGTCATTCATTTTCACCCAAAGAAGAAAAGCAGGGGGGTTAACTTTTGAAGGGAGGCAACAGAAAAGCAAAGCATAAACAAGAGATATTAGTCGATAAGTTTCTGAAGAAGTTAGAAGATCAACAGCTGACATTGAAACCAATAGCTTTTCATAGGTGACCAAGTTAGCTGCTTATTTCTCGCAGTGTTGTGAATGTGAAGAACAATGGCACATGTAGGGTGCGCCTTAAGGAGGGGCGCTTACGAAAAAGCCTTGGAGCTATGCACGCAGACATTTGTCCTATGAAGCGTTTGCCCGGGCACTCTTGGTGTATGCTCAGGAGATTAGGATGTATGCCTTTTGTGCTCCAATGTGCTAAAAATATATTTTTCCAACTTCAAAAGGGCTTAACCATCTAAATATGTCATAAACAACTATTTCAAATTCAAATTTACTAAACCAAGATAAAAACAATTAGATGGAAATTAAAAAAGAAGCTCTCTTCAACATTTTCTTGCTTTTCTATTCATCTCCCATATTTATTACCTTTTTTCCCATATATATTCTCAAGTTCCCTATTTACTTATAAATATTAGTCCTCTTCCAAGCTAGTTACCTATACAATGTTCTGCTTGTCTTATCATTCTTTTATCTTTCTTTGTGTTATCAGGTTTTTATTTTGTTCAAAAAATAATAAATGCTCTAGTTTTGTTTGTTACAATTCTGTCTAAAAATACTTTTGTTCAACACCTGGCTTGGATATTAAGAAAATAATTGAACAATTATTTTTATATTAAAAGCTATCAATTTATTTCCTTCTTATTTACAGTACATTACGCCTTATGCTTTTTGAAACGCTAGTGGTGAAAGAAATAAAATTTGGAAAGTGGCCTTGCAGAATCCAAAAGGGCCAAAATACTGAAGACATGTAGATTCTCGGCAAGTGCAAGGAAAGGGATGGAAATATAAATCAAACTTACTTTTGTTTTCTGATTTTGTCATCAAAGAAGAATTCGAAATTATAAACAAACTAAATACCCATTAATGTCCTCTCACTTAGTTTCTTTAATATCCAAACTTGGACTAACCAAAGTCATGATAGAATAGAAGGCTAGTTTTCCAACATCACATATTTTGATTCTTTATGTGTATTGTTTTCATTCCCACTTGAATAAAATTGCAGTTCAAAATAGTTTCACATCCATTGACCTCATCCAATCAAATCATATCACAGGTAGCAATTAAATTTGAGAGAATTCTGCCTCTCACAGTTTAGCAGTATTCAAGCAATACAATAATAAGAAGCACAGTCAATTTCCTTGTTTTAATTATTACAAATTCTAGGTACTAGTGAGTACCCGCTTTTAGTTCACAACCCCTATGTACTAATTACAGCCGTCTCATCTATTAGCATAGTTTGGCTCTGGCTCTGGCTCTGGCTCTGGCGCTGGCGAATAAGGAAAAGCAGGATAACCCAGCCTAGATGAAACCATTACTACTAATAGTTTTGTGATCACTAAAGAGAATATGAAATCAAACTACTAGTTGTAGGGCAGGATCGATTCATAGCTAACCACCCCTACCGTTCCTGAGTTCATGAAGGAATGGAGTAAGGGGTGACCTTTCCTATCTTATTGAATGGTGGCTACTAACCGACCTGCCTATTCTTTACAGGAATAGAGTTAAGGAAGCAACGGGTAAAATTGACAAAGAGAAAGCAGAACATGTAAAATTGTGTCGGAAAAGCTGCAAAATAAACGAATTTTACCCAAAACAAGAGTACAATTGAACAGACAACAGCATAAATAAACTCAAATTAATACGTATTCGTATGAGCGTAGAGCTAGAGACGTACGAAAACATTGGTCCAAATAGGAATCTTGAGTGACTGGTGCAAGACAAATGGGACAGGGGTTCGGCTTCGGGTCCAGGTCGGAAGAGGAGTCCGTCAGGCTTCTTTCATCTTCAGCCATATCACCGACGAAGAGGAAGAGGAAGAGGAAGAGGTAGAGGAAAGGAGTAGCTTTAGAGAAAACATTGTGTTAATAATAATTACTTCCGGAAATTTCGTCTCATTTTTTATTGTTAAATTCTTCATTTTAATGTGTCCTAAAATGACTTTTTATTTCTCAAAATTATAATTTTTGTCAAATTATTTTGTTAGTTAAATTAATAATATGATACTATTTATTACTAATTTGAGCAATAACATAAAAAAAATATATATATTTATGATCAATTTTTCAGTAGATAGATAAATACATAGACAAGGCTGTTGGCTCATAACTAAAATCGAAGTTTTCTCAAATAAAATATAGATGTTTGTGTTTTTAAATTAACTATTATAAAATACATTCCCTTAAATAATAAATGAAGGAGAATGCTTTCGATATCCAGCCCCCTCGTTTTATAGGAATGGAGTAAGGCTAATAATGATCTTGTAGCTATTGATGCTTGTAGCTACTGAAATATTTACTGCGCAGCAATTATATATAAAGTATAATTTAATATGATAAAATTTATGTGTACAATACGATATTTTTTTTTATAATATTTTAAGAAATAATAAATTACTTTTTATACACACAACCTTATTTAAAATACTTTTTTACATATGTCATATATATAGCATGATCAATATTTATATAAAAATACAACACCCATAACGACCACAATATTTATATACTTGTTTATAGTAAAGTTTTAAAAACCAAATACAGTACCAGTCTCAAAATATAATATAACAAACTCAAAATATAACAAACCAAGAAAATAGTCCAACAGATCGCCATCTATGTAAACACTCCCTCAGACACTTGCATGAGTTCCAACAGCCGCCAGCCAGCAAAAGATGTTTTATGCATTATTGTGCTCACCTACAATGCATAAACTATGTGAGTTAATGCTCAACAAGTAAAAATTATGCATATCAAAGAATAATCAACAATATCAAATCACACATCTCAAATTACTATGCCTACAATGCAATTTCATGTATCAAAACATTTCTCTCAAAATTATTTCTTTATTGGGCTCCTATACAATGCTATTATCTCATGCACCGGAAAGAGCTCTGCATAGCATCATAATCCAATGGTCAATAATAATATAAACATCCAAATCTATACATACATACAAGCATGCAAATCCATGCACGCGAACCTGCAAATCTATGCATACAACCATACAAATCCATGCATGCTTCGATACACTACTAGTGGCCAGAAAAATATTTTTCTTTCTCAAATTATGTCATAGAATGCAAGAGTTATCACAATGCTCGTATATGATGTATGTATGCTCAACGAACATGAATGACAGTAATACGTGTCCTCTGCCATGCACATATAATATATGATATTACATATAAATCACACATTTACTATGTTTATGCATTTTAGTTGTAAATGAATATTTACTTACCTTTTCACTTGGTTGGTGGGTTAGTCTAGATTTGTGTAGTGTTCCTCTCCAACTTTAGATGTAAAATAACTTGTAATATCACCATTCCCAATTTGACAAATTGAAAGCACAAAATCTCACACTGAGACCTTAAACACCAAGGTATCTAGATAACAATTAAGCTTTTACAAACTAGAACTCAATATAATCCCTCAAATACATTAATTTTTTATCTTAGATATATGTAAACATTATGTAATTGAAATATTATCACTCTAATAACATGTACCTAATTATTAGAATTCAATAGCAACATGCTTATATTGAAACATGCTAATTTATCAAATGGAACAAATTCATATTTTCATATTTTCTTATTGTCTAATTTAGTTGCATGCTAACTTTGATATTCTTAAGTATATCCAATCACTCTCAATTTTTTTATCACACTTAAATAACATGTAGAGAAATGTAACCATATTATAGAATTGACTAAAATCACTGATTTACTTCAACAAAACCAGCCTACTTATCGCAGTACAAAAACTATAAGTTCTATCATGACAGTTTTGAGCGTCTCTTCAAATATCAAATCATATTTCAATTTCTCACATCTCCAAACTTATCTACATCCCCTACACTCATATATAAAACATATATGGTGAAATATATAGGTTTTAATCAAGTTATTATGCATATATATAGTTTTAAACACAAAAATAAGCAAGTATACAATTTCTTTGCCTAATGATTTCTATTATGATTTTGTAACCAAAAATCCTTCTTTTGTGAATTATAAAACCATAAATAAAATCCTAACATGATTGTAAACAATAATAGAAGTTTTATAAATCATAAAACCTCAAATAATTCAAGAATTGAAATCAAAACATGAGTTAAGCTCACTTATGCACAATTTTAAGTTTCTACTTGCTCCTCCCTTGCTTTCCTTTACTTCCTTCACTCTTTTCTTTACTTGGAAGCACTTGAGAGCAACTTCTAAAATTCAATATGGAGGTTTGGAAGGTGAAATAGCTCAGAAATATTTTTTTTTTTTTTGGTCGTGGTTTAATGATAGAAATGAAGAAAGGTTGAGGTAGTAGCTTGAGATGGCACAACTTGAGGTATCAAGTGTTGGTTCAAATATGATGTTACACACACCTTATACAGTTGTAATCTAGTGTTTCTTATTATTGATTTATCTATTTACAACCTATTTTAATTTTCGTACGATCGAATAATAAATTCTATCATAATTTATTAACCGTTCATTTGATCTCTAAACCGATTGGCATCCGATTCTTAAATGATTATCTTGCTTGCGTTTCTAAAATCATATGTACATATGGACCTTGTAATATCATACTTAAATCACATTATATCATATCCAATATCCCAAGTATGTTAATTTATAATTATATACTTTTGAATAAATTGATCAAATCAAATTAAACCGTATAAACTTACTGGTGACACCTTTAACACTTCTAAAAAATTATAACTTATAACTTAGTAATATTCATCATATTGATACCTAATTTTATTCTTATCCCAATATAGAATTGACCATTTAGGTTAGGGGATTCGATAATCAATACCGTGCTAGAGCTTTAAAATTAAGTTTAATGATTAAGAACATCGTACAAAATAAAATGAATTATACGATGTCAATATAAATACAAATAACACGTAATTAACATGTAATGCATGAATTATATTTGATCAAGTGAGTAGTGATAAGCTCGGATATCACATCCTCCCTTCATAAAATTTTCATCCTCGAAATTTTACTTACCGAAAAAGTTTAGGATACTTAATTCTCATTTCATCATCTCTTTCCCAAGGGGCCTCTTCTACCGATTGGTTTCTCTATAACACTTTAACCAATGGAATCTATTTATTTCTCAGTTATTTCACTTCTCGTAACAAAACCTGTACAGGCTTTTCTTCATAGCTCAAATCTCCTTTAATTCCACTAGTTCATTCTTCAGAATGTGAGAGGGATTAGCAATATATTTTCTTAGTACAGACACATAAAATATATTGTATATTTGGGATATAGATACCGACAGATCCAGTCTGTAAGTAATATTACCAATTCTTTCAATCACAGAGAATGAGCCAATATATCTAGGACTTATTTTCCTTTTCTGCCCAAACTGCATGATGCCCTTCATTAGTGCTACTTTCAAAAACACCTGTTCTCCTACCGCAAACTCCAGCGTCCTTCTTCGTCGATCCGTATAACTTTTCTATCGATTTTGGGCAATTTACATTCTTTGTTGAATATGTGACACGGCTTATGTCATCTCTCAAATCATATCTGGGCCCAAAAGTCTCTTCTCACCAACTTCATCCTAGTGTATCAAAGACCGACCTTTTTTGCCATGCAAAGCTTCATAGGGAGCCATTCCAATGCTAGTTTGATAGTTGTTGTTGTACGAAAACTCCACCAAAGGTAGGAATTTACTCCACTAACCTTGGAAGTCTAATACATAAGTTCTGAGCATATCTTCCAAGATGTATTGTTTGTTTAGATTGTCCATCCGTCTAAGGATGATAAGTTGTATTGAATAATAATTGTGCTCCCAAAGTTTTGTATAAACTCCTCCAAAAAGTAGACAAAAATCTCGAATCTCTATAAGAAACTATAGATAATGGCTGAAAACCTCCTGAACATATAATTGGGTATAACGATCTAAGAAATATATAGAACATATGGGAAGAAAATGAACAGACTTGGTTAATCTGTCAACGATAACCCAAATAGCATTATGACCCTTAGTAGTTTTTGGCAAACCAATTACGAAATCCATGGTGATCATTTCCTATTTCCATTCTGGAATGAGTAGAGATTGTAAAGTCCATACAGGTCTTTAATGTTCGGCCTTTATCTACTGGCATGTTAAACATTGCTCCACATGTTGGGCGATGTCTTTTTTTATACCTGGCCACCAATAATGCATTTTCAAGTCTCTATACATCTTAGTAGCCCCTACATGTACTGAATAAGGGGTTAATTGTGCCTCTTTTAAAATGTCTTTCCGAATGTTATCAATATTTGGCACACAAAACCATCTTCTAAATTGTAAAATATCATTTTTAGCCATCTCAAATTCAGGAGACTTCTCTGCAGCAACATCTTTTCTCATCTTGACGAGATATTTATCATCTCGCTGCCCCTGTTTGATCCTATCAATTAGCGTAGGTTGAAGCATCAGGGTTGCCAACTTTGCCTCTATTACTCTTGTTTGTAAAATCTCTATATTCATTCTCTAAAACTTATTTAATTTTGATTTCTAAATTAAGCCATAACTATTATACTATGTGTGGATTTTCGGCTCAACGCTTCAGCTACAACATTGGCTTTATCGGGGTGGTAATTGATCACACAATTATAATCTTTTACTAATTTTAGCCATCTCTGCTGCTGTATATTCAACTCTTTCTACGTGAAGAAGTATTTGAGGCTCTTATGATCTGTATAGATCTCGCACCATTCACCATTTAGGTAGTGCCTCCATATTTTAAACGTAAATACTATAGCAGCAAGTTCTAACTCATGCGTGGGGTAATTTTTTTCATACTCTTTAAGTTGTTTGGATGCATACATAATTACTTTACCATTTTATATCAGTACACATCCTAATCCATTCTTTGACGCGTCACTGTAAATTACGAATCCTCTAGTACCTGATGGAATTGAGAGAATATGTGTTGAAGTCAACCTCTTTTTCAGCTCCTGGAAACTTCACTCACACATATTCGTCCATCTAAACGTCACCCATTTTATAGTTAATTGTGTCAATGTCATAGTAATCTTGAAGAATCCCTCCACGAATCTCCGGTAATATCCAGCTAAACCCAAAAAACTACACATCTCTGAAGGTTTAGTAGGCTGCGTCCAGTTGTTAATAGCTTCAACTTTACTTGGATCTATTAATATTCCGCTCCTAATATAACATGTCCCAGGAATACCACGCAATCTAACTAGAACTAGCATTTCTTGAATTTGGCGTATAACTGCTTCATTTTTAGGGCCTTCAGAACGTGTCTCAAATGTGCAGCATGCTCTTCTTTAGTTTTGGAGTAAACTAGAATGTCATCGATGAACACGATAACGAATTTATCCAAAAACTCCTTAAACACTCTGTTCATCAGATCCATGAATGCTGCTGGAGCGTTAGTCAATCCGAACAACATCACCAAAAATTTATAATGCCCATATCTTGTACTAAATATCGTCTTGGGGATATCATCTTCCTTTATTTTCAATTGATGGTACCCAGAGCATAAGTTAATCTTCAAAAATATTGTGGTACCCAGAAGTAGGTCAAATAAATCATTGATTCTGGGTAACGGATACTTATTCTTAATCGTGACCTTGTTCAACTCTCAATAATCGATGCACAGTCTCATGGTGCCATCCTTCTTATGTACAAACAGAATCGACATTTCCCAAGGTGAAAAGCTCTGTCTGATGAATCCCTTATCCAACAACTCCTGCAATTGTACTTTCAATTCTTTCAACTCCAATGGAGTCATTTTGTAGGAAGTTTTAGAAATTAGAGACATTCCTGGTTGTATGTTGATAACAAACTTTATTTCACGATCTTGTGGCAATCCCGGAAGATCATCTAGGAATACTTTAGCATATTCCCACACCACTAGTATTTTACTAAGAGTTGGTGGGTATTGTTCCTCAATTCTCATAACACTCACCAAGTACTGTTTCACAACTTGCATCGAGTAATCGTTGCGCCTTCACTGCTAAAATCATAGGAAATTTGAAATTCTTCACAATACTGGCAAATATGAAAGACTCTTTCCTAGAAAGTTGAAATGTCATTGTCTTTTCCTTATAGTCGATAGTAGCCCCGAAATTTAACAGCTAATCCATGCCCAAAATGATATCGTAATCATTTATATCCAGCAGAGCATTCATATCCAGCATAGCATTCATATCCAGCATAATCATATCAATATATAATTCTCTACCTTTAATAGGTATAGCACAAGCTCTTAAAATTTGATCAGTTTGTCTAGCATCACTAGAGGGGACTATTAATTATAACTAATTTCTGCTACATTTGGTATTCTACCCAGCCTCTTCACGTACTCAATGGATGCAAATGAATGCATGGCTTCAGAATCAAACAACATAAGTGTTGGAACACTAGAAATATAAAGTTTACATGTCACCATCGATGGATTTGCTTCTGCATCCGACCTAGTCATGGTGAACACCCTGGCTGGTACATTCCTTTGCTAGTGTGATTTTGTTTACTTGACCAAAATTTAGCAATATATCCTGGTATTTTGCATCAAAAGCACGTCTTGGTATCTGTAGAGCAGCTTTCAGTATGTCGATTGCCACATTTCTGACACAACTTCTGGCATCAATGCTTTTCATCATTCGATCCGTGGTCTCTCACTTCAACCTTCTTGTTGTTAGCCTCTTTCTTCTTGAAATTTAATTCTCGACCTTTGTATTTAGACTGACTTCTACATTTTGATCGGCCTCTTTTGCTCCACAGTCCATCTTTATCCCTGCTATCTAAACTATTGTTGAGCTTCTTCTGCATAAGCAATTCTCAATTCAACCTGTTTTGCCACCAGCGCCCTCTCAACCACATGTGAAAATATCACCCTTTGAGTACCCGCCATATTCACATCCCGGTACAACTCTGGCCCCAAACCCTCCAGAAATCTCTCTACTTTTAATGCTTCAGTGTTGACCATGTACGTAGTAAATCTGGACAGCTGTTCAAATCTACGAATATATTCCACAACAGTCATTGCTCTTCATCTTCATCATTCGAACTGGGGTCGTGAAATATTTTTTTTGGAATAACTCGTGGAATCTTTCCCAGCTCATGGTGGTAATATTCTCTATGCTTCCGATCATGTCCCATCAATGGCCTGCACTGCCACGAAGAATGAAAGTGGCACACATCACCCTCTCTTCTTCTGGTACCCGTTGTACTGGAATATATTTTTTAGGGTCCTCAACCAGTCTTCGGCAGTGGTAGGATCAATAGTATTCTCAAAATGCCAGGGGATCTAGCCTCCTAAATTATTCTCCCACCATATGTATGTGCTCCACCCTCGGTTGGTTTACCTACATCCACAGTTGCTCACCATCATCCCTTTGTCGAATCAGCTACTGAATATGTTCAGACTTTTGTTCAATCAACTCTATTAACGGTTAATGATGGTATCTTGATCATTACCCGAGGTGGGTGTCTCATCTCTCTGCACTCTGGCACCACCATTGCTCTCACCACGAGTTCTCACCATTTTGCAGTGTTGTTTTATACAAGTTTGACAATATATGGTCAATATAATTCATAAAATATGTAATGCATTATATGATAATGTAAAACTTACTGGCGTGGCTGCGCTTCGCAAGTTCTGAGTTCGTGTACATGGACAATCTACAAGACCTCAAACCAGACTCTGATACCACTTTGTAACACCTACTACTTAACAACTATATATAAAGGATAATTTGACATGATAAAACCTATGTGTATGTGCGATATTTTTTTTTGTAATACTTTAAGAAAGGATAAATCACTTTTTACACTCACAACCTTGTTTAAAATTCCTCACGTATGTCTTGTATATAGCATGATCAATATTTATATAAAAATACAACACCCATAATGACATAATAATTACATATTTGTTTATAGTAAAGTTTTAAAAATGAAATACAATACCAGTCTCAAAACACAATACAACAAACTCAAAATATAACAAGCCAAAAAAATAACCCAATAGGTCGTCATCTATGTAAACACTCTCTCAGACACCTGCAGGAGCTCCAATAGCCACTCAGCCAGCAAAAGATACTTCAAGCATCGCTGTGCTCACCTACAATGCATAAACTATATGATCTAATGCTCAACAAGTAAAAATTATGCATATCAAACAATAATCCATAATATCAAGTCACACATCTCAAAATGTTATGCCCACAATGTAATTTCATGTATCAAAATATTTCTCTTAAAATCATTTCTTTCTTGGGCCCCTGACCAATGCTACTATCCCATTCATCGAAAAAGAGCTATGTACACCGCCATAATCCAATGGCCAATAATGATATAAGCATACAAATCCATGCATACATATAAGCATGCAAATCCATACACGCAAACCTGCAAATCCATGCATACAACCATGCAAATCCATGCATGCTTCGGTGCACTATTAGTGGCCAGCAAAATATTTTTCTTTCTCAAAATTATGCCGTAGAATGTAAGAGTTATCACAATGCTCGTATATGATGCATGCACTGGCCAATGTCGATATATGTATGCTCAATGGATATGAATGACAGTAATACATGTCCTCTATCATGCATATATGATCTATGATATTACATATAAATCACACATTTACTATGTCTATGCATTTTAGTTGCAAATGAATATTTACTTACCTTTTCACTTAGTTGGTGGCTTAGTCTAAATTTGTTTAGTGTTCCTCTCCAACTTTAGATGTAAAATAACCTGTAATATTATCCAATATCAATCATCATTCCCAATTTGGCAAGTTGAAAGCACAAAATCATATACTAAAACCTTAAACACCAAGCTATCTAGGTAACACTCAGCCTTTCACAAACTAGAACCCAATATAATCCCTCAAATATTTAGATTTCTCATCTTAAATACATGTAAACATAATGAAATTGAAGTATTATCACTCTAATGGCATGTACCTAATTGTTAGAACTCAATAACAATATGTTTAGGTTGAAACATACTAATTTATCAAATAGGATAGATTCATATTTTCATATTTTTCTGTTGTCCAATTTAGTTATATGCTAACTTTGACATCCTTAAGCATATCCAATTGTTAGAGTAGGACGCCCAACGCCCCAATTGGATTGCGTGTATTATACTCTTTTACTTTTGAAAAGACAATCTTATTGAGAATCATATTAATAAAAAAATATTTTCTTTATCTTATGTCTTGCATCTTTTATTTTTGCACATTAGATAAAGTTCTTAGACCAAATTTAGTTATGGGGCATGGTCGCGCATATGATGGCGATCATGAAATATGCCTCTAAGGCTTTGGTCTTAAATAAGTTCCAAGTCGAGAGCTTTTTGAGATAGGACATCAAATAATTCAGTAAGACTCGTACATATAATGCATGCTCAAGAGATAAGGATATCATATTCCATTGACATTAGCATAGAGACGTAAATGCATGTATGTGGATGCTTGTTAGGGAACAAATACACCGAATATGGCTTACAAGAAATTCTTAGTTGGAGGCTTTGCCTGTCGAAATAAGAATTTTTGTGTTGCGATAGTACATGACTAGTCCTTCAACTTAAAGCACGATGGTAGCCTTATGTGTATCGTGCAACACTTTGATATATCTTCTGATTGCTTAACAATCACAAAAGGGGTATGTTGGGTGTTGCACTGGTGTGTATGAATATTTGTCAGTGGCTAACATAGAATTCGACACTTATCTTTTTAAACAAGGGAATCTTCTGTGTTTTCATAATTCGTGATTCAAAGACCTTGGCCAAGGCAAGATGAATTGTGATTCATCAAAAATTATTGGAACTTGAAATAGGATCACATTTATTGAATTATTTAGGGTTTCGACTTATAATCCATGTCCAACATTCAATTGTGAGATTAGTTATCGAAAGGACCATACGTGTATGGTACTCACAACTGAAATAGGTTTACTTGCTATTTCACCCAAGACTAATTTGTCACGATTACTTTTTAGGTGTTTTCATGGATAGTGAGGTTTTTGGAATTAAGGAGTTGATTTCAAGTGGATTAATTAATTGAAATAATTGTTATTCATAAGTTGCAAATGTTGCAAACCCACTACTAGCTTAGTTGTGAACCTAAGAGGGTCACACATGTTTATAGAAAGTAATATTTCTAATTTTAGATTTTTTTCAATGGTTGAAAATTATTAATTAATATTGATTAATTAATTAATTAAAGGTTCTATTTAATTTAATGATTAAATTAAATTATCTAATTAAGTAATTGAATTATTTAATTGGACCTAATTTGATTAGAAAATCCAAATGGAGTAAATTAAATTAATCAATTGGATTGATTAAATTGTGATTGAATCACTTGAATTGATTTAGGGATTTTTGAGTCCAAGTCTAAAGTTAGTGTGAATCACTTAAAAAGCCCACTAAAATATAAAGAGAATAAATTAAATAAATATAATTTATTAATATATTTATAGATAAATAAATATAGTGATCGATTTTATTGGATAAAATTGGCCACTAAGATTTAATTTATATATAAATATAATTATAGTATATATATGATATATATTTATATTGATATTATTTGAAAAGTTCAAATTAATATCAACAATATATGCAGACAATTTTGATGATTAATGTAGTATTAAATTAGTCCACATATAATAGAAGAGAGAAAAGAGAAGAGTTCTTGGAAGATTTGGAATCCTTCCAAGATAAGGTTTTAAAGTAGTTCAAAATTGAAAAACTTTCCAAAAGATAAAAATGGATTAAAATTTTCAGCCCTATATATATATATATATATATATGAGGGATGAAAATTATATAAAAAATTCAGAAAATTTGAGTAAAAATTATTTTGTTTAAAAGTCTTCTATTTTACTTTCCATGAAAAGAAAAGAAAGAAAAAGAAAGAAAAAAAAAATTAGTTTCTTATTATTCTCTTCATATTATTGTTTCAAGAACTTAAATAATCAATCTTTATTGTTCTTGAAAATTTACTCCGGTTCTAAATTAGTAAACAATTAAAAGGATACTAGCGAATCTTTTTTATTGGTGTTGTTCTTCAATATTGTGAACCTGATAGAGGGGAAACACTTGGATCCCTATGAGTTCTGATAGTACAGGATAAGTCATTGATTGCTTCATTCTCTACAACAATCGGAGTGTACGAAAGGTATAATCTGAATTTAATATTTATTTATATATTCACTTGAATAAACGCGATTGTTAAAATCACTTTCGAATCAAAGGGGTTAAATTTATGTTTGATAAAAAATTTAATTTTCCACTGCATATACCCTTGCGATTATAGCGAACCCAACAGTGGTATCAGAGCTACAGTTTTGCTTATTCAGTGAATTTTGGATTTATGAATGCATGTTTTTAAATTATTTAAATTCGTGTCAATTATGTAAAATTTGATTTTGCATATTTTCAAAAAAATTTAATTGGAATAATTTTAATTGCTTATTTAAATTGTTTAAATATGAAAATAAGAAAAAAAGATGATGAAACGGGCCGTCGGGTGTCAGACACCTGACGGCTGCACACGTAGGCACCGACAGTGGGTGCCGGCGGCGCACGGGCGCCCGTCACCCAATAGCAGGCGTTGGGAGCCCGACAGCAGGTGCCCGGCTGTGCGCACGGGCATCTGCTGCCGGGCCGGGCACCTGCTGTCGGGCACCCGACAAGCACCCAACAGGCAATAGTGGCGCTGCTCGTCGTGTCGTTCTATGTCTATTTTTATTTATTTTCTGGAATATTAAAATTAAATATTAATTTTAATTATTTCTGAAAAATTATTTTTCAAGCAATTAAAAAATATACCTAGTTAAAAGAAAATTGCGTTTAACAATTTGGTAAATTTATATGTTTTGATAATTACATATGGTGCTAATTATGAGCCATTGGACCAATGTGATTAGTTTTATTTAATATTTTTGGGTTTTAAAATGGGGCCTTCGAGCCTTTTATTTCATTTATATAAGTTATTTTATTTTCTGTAAAGAGAATAGAATAGATGATGAAGTATTTCTTTTTCTTTGGAAGGCGAAGGAGAATAAAAAAGGAGGTTCCAAAGAAGACCCATGTTTGTATGGGATAAAATTATATAATAGAATAAGTTCTATTTTATTTTATTACCCTTAGACTGACCTTAGATCCATTTTTGGCTCAAATGGACCGCATAGGACTGATTCATGATCATCCATTTATTTAAATATGTATTAGATGCATGCTTATGATTTTATTTAATGATTTTATGCTTGCGAAATGATATTATTATGTCATGCATTAAATAACCAACCTAATTTAAATTATGATGAGGTCTTGGATAAAATTAATTCCACTTAATTTACTAAAATTAAGTAAATTTTTTTTAAAAAATTAATTTTAAATAAAAATAGGCAAGTTAGGTAGGACCTATCGTTCCATACCTACCATGAAAGATAGAGACATGACGACCGCTACCGCACTTGATCATTGATGATGAGTCATGGGGTGGTCTTGTGTTGGAAAACTATGATCTCTACCAAGCATTGAGATGCTCGTGGGATGGAATCGTCATTATGTTGGCCATGAGTCGTGGGACATCTTGATGCTCTATCTACATGAATGTTTGATGGGTATTATTTGACACTTAGTACCATATGAGCTCATAAAATTGGGGTATATGGGAAAAGGTAAGGCAAAACAAACTTGAGGTTGTATAGTGATACAATCGTCAAAGAGTTGACTACCGATAGAAATATTTTATGGGCTCATAAAATTGGGGTGTGAAATATTTCCATTGGACCTCAAGTTCACTAGGAAATTTAATTTCCCAAAATTCCATTAGGGGTGATGGAATTCGAAGAAAATAGTGGTAGACATTTAGTATTAAAGACTTTATATTAAATGAATATATTTTTCCCATTGTTTACTTATTTTCTGCTTCGTGCATGTTTTGTAGATTATTCTACTAAAATGACAAAGAATCCACTTGCAACAATCCTTGAACAAAATAAATTAACTGGACCTAACTTTGTCAATTGGCTAAGAAACCTAAAGATAGTTATTCAGTTAGAGAAGAGGGCACATGACCTCAACACTACGTTTCCTTCGGTTTCACCAGAGGATATCACTTTAGAGGATTATGAAAATTACTTTGTCATATTGATGACAATCTGCAGGCTCAATGCTACATGCTGGCATCTATGTCAAATAAGCTGAAGAGGCAGAACGAGGATCAAGATACTGCTCATGGGATCCTCATTCACTATAAGAGTTGTATGGTGAAAGAACTCAATAGTCGAGATATCAGATCTCAAAAGAGCTTTTTAGATGTCATATGACTGAGGGCTCTTCAGTCCATGATCATGGATTGAAGATGATAGCCCTTACTGAAAGGTTGGCGTTCTTTAGAGTCATTATGGAGAACAAACTCTATATGGACCTTCTGTTGCAGTCTCTGTCTCCATCATTTGATACTTTTGTTGTCAACTTTAACATGCATAACATGGAGACTAGTCTTGCTGAGCTTGTGAACATGTTAAAGACGACTGAGTCCTCCATGAAAAAGGACAAGTCGGTTCTGCTTGTTGGATCTTTTTCCTGATCAAAGGTTAGAAAGCCTAACAAAGGAAAGGGTACCTCTAAATCTAACAAGTTGAAAGCTAAGGACGGTGTCAAAAAGGTTTTTTCTCAAGCCAATTACAAGTGCCATTACTGCGGTAAACCAGGGCACTGGAAGAGGAATTGCAAGGAGTATCTTGCAAGCCTGAAAAGTTTAGGTATATATTTTGTTGAAATTAATTTGTCGGTTAACAATACTTCTTGGGTATTAGATACAGATTGTGGCTTACATATCTGCAATGATTTGCAGATGATGGCAAGAAGTAGGAAGCTGAATGGAGAAGAGACGGTCCTTAGAATGGAGAATAGAGCAAGAGTTGCTGCATTAGCTATAGGGACCGTTAATCTAGGTTTAGAGAATGGTTATGTAATAGTTTTAAACAATTATTTTTTTATTTCGAATATTATTAAGAACATTATCTCTATTCCAGTTTTGGATAGATAAGGTTTTAGATTTACCATTAAGAATGGAAATTGTTCCATTTTCAAATGTTCTAATTTTATCTATTCTGGTTCTTTGATGAATTGTTTATATACTATTACTCCCCATAATCCCATTTTCACAATTCAACAAAATAAAAGAAAATTAGATAATCATAGTTCCATGAGCCTGTGGCACACAAGATTAGGACATATTTTTTAGAAAATGATTAACAAATTGGCACAATTGCTTGATTTAATGAAAGAGCAAGAATTGCCAACATGTAAAACCTACCTCAAAGGAAAGATGACCAAATCTCCATTTGTTGGACAAGTAGAGCGAGCCAAGCATCTATTAGATTTGATCCATACAGATATATGTGGGCTACTAAATATTAGTGCCTGTGAGAACTATAACTACTTCTTAACCTTTACCGATTACTTCTCTAGGTATGGTTATGTGTACCTTTTAAGGTATAAGTCTAAAATATTTAAAAAGTTTAAAGAATTCAGAACTGAAGTAGAGAAACAAACTGGATTAAGTATAAAAACTCTTTGATCTGATCGAGGAGGTGAATACTTAAGCACAAAATTTTTAGATTATCTAAAAGAGAATGAGATTCTCTCACATTGGACTCCTCTTACTACTCCCCAACTCAACAGAGTTGCGGAACACAAGAATTGAACCTTGTTGGATATGGTTCGATCTATGATGAGCTTAGCTTTATTACCTCTTTCATTCTGGAGCTATGCCTTAGAAACAGTGGCATACCTATTAAATAGGGTGCTATCTAAAGCCGTGCCCAAAACACCATATGAGATGTGGTGTGCAAAGACACCATCATATAAATACCTTAGGGTATGGGGGTATGCTGCTTATGTGAAGTAGCTAGTGGGAGATAAGTTGGATATGAGATCCAGCTTATGCAAATTTATGGGGTATCTAAAGGAGTTTATTGGATACTATTTCTATGATGCCATGGAACAAAGGGTGTTTGTTTCATGAAATGCTACCTTCCTTGAAGAAAAATTTCTTTCAGATGGAAGTGGCAATGCCGCGGAACTTGAAGAGGTTCAAGAACCACAGAACACCCCAACAGATGCAGTAAATAGTATATTAGTTGATGCTGGACCCTCTGAAGCACAACCTCTTCAAAGATCCGAAATGGTCACAAGGGTACCTAAGAGGTACAACTTGTTGTTAGAGAATAAAAAATAGGGACTCCCCTTCGATAATGATCCAAGAAGCTATAGATAGACGATGTCTGACATCGACTCAGAGAAGTGGAAAGAAGCTATGCAGTCTGAAATTGACTCTATGTACTCCAACAAGGTATGGACTTTGGTGGACCCACCATAAGGAATTATTCCTATTAGCTGCAAATGTGTCTACAATCGGAAGCTTGGAGTAGATGGAGAGGTAGCGACCTATAAGGCACGATTGATAGCAAAAGGTTATACTCAAAAATAAAGAATTGATTATGAGGAAACGTTTTCATCAGTAGTGATGCTTAAATCCATACGGATACTGTTGGCCATATCTGTATATTATGACTATGAGATATGACAAATGGATATGAAGACTGCTTTCCTTAATGAAAATATTAAGGAAGAAATCTATATGAAGTAGCCAGAAGGCTTCATATGCAATGGGAGTGAGCAAAAGGTTTGCAAGTTCCAGAGATCCATTTATGGACTCAAACAAGCTTTGAGGAGTTGGAATATCTGGCTTGATGAAATGATCAAAATGTTTGACTTTCATGAGAACCTGAATAAACCACGTGTCTACAAGAAGGTTAGTGGGAGTGCAGTTACATTTGTTGTGCTCTATGTTGATGACATCCAACTCATTAGGAATGATGTAGGGATGTTGCAGTCAACGAGGACTTGGTTATCTAATCAGTTTTTCATAAAGGACTTAGGAAATGCATCTTTTATCCTAGAGATAAAAATCTATAGAGATAGATCCAGAAGGATGATCGGACTATCCCAGTCCATGTACATAGACAAAGTGCTAAAAAGATTTAGCATGGAGGAATCTAAGAGAGGATTCCTGCCTATGAATCATGGGGTTTCACTCTCTAAGGTTATGTCTCCCAAGACACCTAAAGAGAGAGAAAGGATGGCTTGCATACTTTATGCTTCTGCAATAGGAAGCATAATGTATGCAATGTTATGTACAAGGCCTGATATAGCACATGCTCTGAGTGTCACGAGCATATATCAATCTAATCTAAGGGAAGAACACTGGAAAACCATTAAGATGATCCTCAAGTACTTGAGAAAGACTAAGGATATCTTTCTGATATATGGCAATGGAGAACTAAAACTGGAAGGATATACAGATTCTAGTTTACAGTCCGATATAGATGACTTAAAGTTTACGTCCGGATACATATTCACCCTAAATGGTGGTGCAGTCAATTGAAAGAGTTACAAGCAAGAGACGACTGCAGACTCTACCACCGATGCTGAATATATTATTGCATCAGATGCAACAAAAGAAGCTGTTTGGATTAGAAACTTCATCTAAGGGTTGGGTGTAGTTCCATCCGTTGTTGATCTAGTTATGATTTACTGTGATAATAATGGAGCCATTGCACAAGCAAAAGAGCCAAGATATCATCAAACATCCAAACACATAATGAGACGATATCACTTGATCAGAGAAATCATTGGTAGATATGACGTCATTGTGGATCGACTTGCCTCAGTAGAAAATATAGCAGACCCACTTACTAAGCCCTTAGCACAGAAGATATTCGACGGACATCTTGAGAAGATGGGCCTTAGATACATGGGCAATTGAAGTTAGGGCAAGTGGGAGATTGTTAGAATATGATGTCCAATGTCCTAATTGGATTGAGTGTATTATACTCTTTTACTTTTATAAAGACAATATTATTGGAAATTATATTAATAAAAATACATTTTCTTTATCTATATATCTTTCATGTTTTATTTATGCACATTAGATGAAGTCCTTAGACCAAATTTAGCTATGGGGTATGGTCGTGCATATGATGGCGATCATGGAACATGCCTCTAAAATTTTCGTTTTAAATAAGTTTTGAGTCAAGATCTTTTTGAGATGGGACATCAAATAGCTCAGTAAAACTCGCACATATGATGCATGCTCATGAGACGATGATGTCATATTCCATTAGCATTAGCGTAGAGACGTAAATGCAAGTCTAGACCAGTTAAATGCCTGAGAAATAGGGATATCATGTCACGACACCCCCAAGATCGCGCTGCAGTGCAAGCAACAAAATTGGATAGTAGCCAGCAACAATTTAGGTACCGTGACACCCTACAAGGTCGTGCTGCGATGTGACTAGTCCTTAGCACAAATAAAATATATTGCAGATTTTGAGGGACAACTGGTAATCTAAGGCATAATATGGAATCTTTCTTGTTATACACTACTTCACTCTCACACCATGTGACACTCTATTAAGAATACTATAAATACATAATTACATCACACAAATGAGAGATACACATATGCTTACACCTAATTTCTTGAGCAACACACATGTGATGGGAGACAACACACAATTCACCACATACACATTATACACCATAATCTCACATATTTTTCTCTCCATTAAAATACTCATTCTCCCATATAACTCTATTCACTACACCAATAACACACACACCTATTACCAACGAGCTTGGGATTTGAAGATAAAAAGAGGAGAAGTTTCATTGGGCATTGAAGATTTTTAAGAAGAAGTGAAGAATCACTTAGTGGTTATAATCTTCTACTTTAATTTTTTCTTTCATTTTGCTTAGTTTTGAGAAATTTGTAAGAATCATGATTTTGGGAAACACTTGGTGCTTGCTTACTTTTAATATGAACTAAACCACTTTGGTCAAAACTTGGACAACTATTTTAATAGAGTTATGAGTTGATGTTTATATTGTGATTGGAAAGCATATACTCTATTTTTAATAGTTCTTGAGACTTGGCCAATTTCAAGTTAATTTTAATTATTACAATTAAGACCGAGAGGTATGGTTGTAGCAATAGATTGGGTAGTATACGCCACAGACTAACCCCTATAGAGACATAGGCATTGGTACATGCGATAGTCATATGTGTAAAACTAAAAGCTAGTGTAATTCATAAAGCTCAAGACACTCTTAGTAGGATGGCCCGTAGCTAGAGATAACATCGGCGGCCTACTTGGGGTAGATTTGGTTTGACACGAGAGAGAGCACCAATTATATTAGAAAGACCTATCATTACATGATCCACATCATTCCTAATCACAATTGAGCTAGGTTCATAACCACATCGAATGTCTAACCAATGCCTTGATTCTCCTTAGTATTGAATTCAATCCGTCAATATCCATCCTTGGGTTTTAGTTGCTTTTGTTAAATTTGGTAGTTGTTGTATCTTAATTCAATCATTACTATAATCAATAGGTCAAATATAGCATAGATAATCTATATTTGGTAATTACACATGCACTCCCTGGGGATACTCTACTATACTCTCTTTATTATTGTTGATATCGTGCACTTGTGGTTTATTATCTCCTGTTTGTTGGGTCATCAAGTTTTTGGCGCCTTTGCCAGGGAGTGTGTTTTTTGTGTGATATCAAAATTGATTGTCTAGTTGTAGTTTGACCATTTTATTTGCTTTATTTTTATTTTATTATTTTTGTTTTTGTTTTCTTTGTTTAATCATATGGGTTCAAAGTACTTTGAAAGTTCTTGTTTCTCATTGTAGGTGTTGTTGGTGCATGACCCGGTCATCTACATGGGATATTGAGCCATACAACCTAAAAATTGAGAGAACTCTTCATTTGTTGATAAGAGAAGCAAAAGAGGGAAGTATGGCCAACAACGAGTGAAATGTGGGGAATACATCATTGTTATACTATGCTAAGACTTTGGCTAATGAGACCAATTCGAGTATCAGGAGGCCTACAATACAAGAAAACACTTTTGAGATTAAACCGATGATCACTCAAATAATAATGCAGTTTGGTGGTTCCCTAAGTGATAACCCCAATGCCCACATTGCTAACTTCTTGGAGATTTATACCATTTTTAACCACAATGGAGTGACCAATGATACTATTCAATTGAGATTGTTCCTATTTTCCTCAAGAGATAAAGCTAAGAGTTGGCTTAATTCGTTGCATGCTGGAATAATCACTATATGGAAGGCTATGGCGTAAGCATTCCATGCTAATTATTCACCTTTCAAAATAGCAAAAATGAGAAACGACATCGCCATATTTGTACAATTTGAGTTGGAGTCCATGTATGAAGGTTGGGAGAGGTTCAAGGACTTGTTAAGGAGATGTCCGCACCATGGTTTGCCCATATGGCTTCAAGTGCAAACGTTTCTATAATGGTCTATCACCTGCCAACCTAGCTATGATAGATGCAACGACAAGAGAAACAATCATGAGAAAAACTTTAGATGAAGGATATGAGTTATTGGAAGAAATGGCCTCTAATAGTTACCAGTGGCAAATAGATAAAAGTTTAGTGAAAAGGGCAGTGAGAGTGCATAACATCGACACATACTCCATAATCTCCACTCAAATCAAACTATTTAGCTAAAAAATAGATAATATGGGTGCTTCAGCGATAAAGGTACAAATTGTCGTGTGTGAGTTGTGTGGAGGTGGACACTATAGCCCAAATACCAAGTAGGGAACCCATTTTCACCCTCATAGAAACAAGATAGTTATGCTGGGAATTTCAATAGGCAAGTAGAAAATTCTTATTCCCAAACATATTTGGATGGAAGAATCATCTAAACTTTACATGGGGGGTCAAGGTAACGAAAGGCATTTCTCAAGCCAATCAAAGCATGGCAAGACCTCCACCACTAGTTACCTACCATAAGAAAAGAAATCAAATTTTGAAGAGCTTGTGGAAAAGTTTATTGCTAATATCGAGGTAAGATTCCAAACTATTGAGGCAACACTTTAAAATTTGGGAACTCAATTGGGTCAAATTACAAATATGGTCTCGGACGTACTCAAGGAACATTACCAAGTGATATGGAAAAAAATTCCAAGGCACAAGTAAATGCAATCATGTTGAGAAGTGGGAATGAGATAGCTATCAAAGTGCAAGAAGTGGAACCTCAATAAGAAAAGGAAGACAAGTCAACATCAAAGTCTAGCACTTTATCCAAATAGGTCATCCTTAATGAGGCGATAAGTGTTCTTCCCTTTTTTTCCTATGATATTGGAAAAAAAAAGGTAGATGTGTAATTTTTTAAATTTCTTAAAGTCTTCAAGAAGTTGCATATTAATATTCAATTTGCTGATGCTTTACTTCAAATGCCTAGTTATGTTAATTTTTTTTAAAAAAATATCAAACAAAAGAAAATTGGATGAGCATGAGATGGTGAATTTGTCCGAAGAGTGCACGATGATTGTGTAAAATAATATTTCTCCTAATCTTAAGAACCCCGAGAGTTTATCTATCCCTTGTACTATTGGTTCAATTATTTTTTCTAATGCTTTATGTGATTTAGGAGCAAGCATTAATCTTATGCCTTTGTCGTTTATAAGAAACTTGGATTAGGATAGCCAAAACCAACAACAATGTCACTTCAACTAGCCGACTGGCCTATCAAGTATCCACGAGGTATGATTGAAGATGTTCTAGTGAAGACAGACAAGTTTATTTTCCCTATTGATTTTATTGTGTTATATGTGAAGGAAGATGTTAATGTGCCCCTTATTTTAGGTAAACCTTTCCTAACGATGAGTAGAGCTTTGGTTGATGTAAAACTATAAATTTTAATACTAGAATAGGGAATGACCAAGTGACCTTTCATGTTTTAAAAGCCTTAAAATATTTGTTAGAAATGAACTTATGTGAAAAAATTGATGCCCTTGATCCATTGGCCAATGATCTTTTGCAACAAACAAATTATGAGGAGAAAGTTGATGCATGCATTGTGAACTTAAATGAAAATGAAGACGGTGAAACACATGTTGATGTGAATAAAGTTAAGGGATTGAATTATTGGATGGAAAAGCCTAAGTGTAATTAATTAGATGCTTTTGATCTTTTATTGTTGAGCAAGTGTAGAAAAATAGAGCATTGAAAGAATTCTTGGCAAATTCAAAAGGAGAAGAGATGGAGGATAAAAGGGTGGCTGCCCTTGCACACTGTGATGTCAAATAACCCTTCAAGAAGCATTTTTCATGTGAAAGCAAAATGTTTAGGCAAGCCAAGACCAAGATTACGATCAACTATTCAAGATGAGGCCCATGTGGATAAACCCAAACCCTTTTTCCTTTGCTTTTGATAATTTCTTAATTAGTTTTTGAAGCATGTTTCATTTATAGATTTAGGCACGTTTAGCTTTTCTCTATTCAGTTCTTTACTTTGTTTATGTTCTTGTTTTTACTTTTGTTGCTTTCTGTGTTCTTTCATTTGCCCTCTTCTTAATTGCAGGTTCTCATCTTCTTGGTGGTGTGTAGATCCTTACTGAATTCTAAAGGATGTATGGTTGTGGATGCACTTCTATTTGAGAGGGATTAGTTCTTTTCTCCTATTCTTTTTCTTTCTTTAAACATTGAGGACAATGCTTGATTTATGTTTAGGTGTAGGAACTATGTTTTTTGTGAAAATTGAGGTAATTCAATTTTTATTGAAGAATTGGGTGTGAATTACATATTTTGAGTGATCGATGTTCGAAAGCAAGCATTTTTTTGTTGACAAACTTGATTAGGCTTATATTTGAGATTGAGTGATTTATTTTGACGAATGGAGGCCTATGATGAAACCTAATTGATATTGGATGGAGTTTAGAGGAAAGAAAGATTGTTAGTCTTGTGACATGGCGATTCTTGTGTGTATTTGATCTTTGTCGTGAATGATGAATTTTCATTGAGCGCGTTGTGTCAAAATCTTGTGAAATTATGTGCTACTTAGTATTGGATTTTGCTTCCAATGAGTCATGTTGGTTATTTTGTGGTGTTGTAGAACTTGATTGATTACTCTTTGAAGCAAAATCTTAGATAACTAGCAAACTTAAAAATGATTTAGGCTATCTTTGACTCGTTTGAGCCTTTCAAGACTACCATGAGTATATATCTAATCACTAGTTACCTAATTGTGTCTTATTGAAAAGAAAAGCATATGCAAAACATATGAATTACCACTATTCAACTTCATTTCATGTAAGCTCATCACATCTACCTCGTGCAACTCGAAAAACCATGACTGGTCCCTAAGAGAGCTTAGTGTGTGGCATATTGTGCATTTTTGATGAGGGTACATGCATAGAAAATTGAGGGTGTATGAGCAATTGATGCAAGTAAAGGAGACACTATAACCAAATCCAACAAAAATAAATAAATTTGGGGGTTGTGAAGAAATGAAGAAATGAAAATGAAGCCTTGGGATTAATGAAAAAAAAGAGAAAAAGAAAAAACAATAAAGATAGAAATAAAAGAAAACAAAAGAAAAAAAATGTGTGTAAAAGAAGAAAATATGTATGAATAAAAAAAACATGACGAAAAGCATGAATCCCAAAAAGGCAAAATGGAGGAAGGTGAGGAAGAAAGAAAAAACGAGGAGAGTAAAGATATTGCAGTGCAAAAACACTTCTCTCTTGTTTTGTGTTATCCTTACCCTTTCTTGGCAGGTAAAACCTAGGCCTTATGTTACAAGCTTATTAAAGTCCTATTGATCTAAGTTTGTGTGGTGTCTATATTAGTGGAGAAGAAGGTATATGAAAATCATGCTTGTAAAGGTAATTGGTTATTAAATTCATACTGAAAATGCATGCATGAAAACTTGACACTCACACACACATTTGAATTCATGACTAGATTGATGAAGTACAAATTTTGTAGTATCATTCGACTAGCTTTAATGACTAATCTCTGAACTTATGTGTAATAAAGATTGATCAGGCACTTAAATTGGTTGATCAAGCTTAATCATTCACGATCAAATATGAGCCTATGATTGTTTGATTTGAATTTTTCTCGAGGACGAGCAAAAAAGGTAAGTTTTGGGGTAGTTGATAGGCTCATTAAGTGTGATATTCTAACACCTCATGAGTATAATTTTACATATTTTTGCCTTATAATTGAATACAATTGTGCCTTATCTTGTGATAATTATGTGTAGGGGCTAAGATTGAAGAATAGACTGAACACATGTTGAAAATGACTAAGTTTGGGAGAAAATGATCTCGCGCCGTGGCACTATTGGAAAAAATTGGACTTTAAGTGAAGGATCTTTTGCGTCGCAACACTAAGGGATGGCACTGCGATGCCTGAAGAATAGGGGATCTCACGCCACGACACCACAAGGTTGCGCCACAGCGCGAAGAGTAGAAAATGGACAGTAGCCAACCATATTTGAAGCATCACGGTTCAAGTTGTCCTGAACAGAAAAAAAAAATGGATTTTGAGGGAAAAGTGGCAATCTAAGACATGGCATGTAATCTTTCTTGTTGTACACCAATATACCCTCACACACCATGTGACACTGTATTAGATACACTATATACACACAATTATATCACTTATTCAAATAACAATTCATCACACACACATACCATAATCTACACACACTTTTCTCTCTATTAAAATACTCATTCTCTTGTATAACTCCATTCACTACACCAAGAACCTACACACCCATTACCAAGGAGCTTGGGATTTAAAGACAAGAAGAGGAGGAGCTTCATTGGGTATTGAAGATTTTGAAGGAGAAGTGAAGAATCACTTAGTGGTTGTAATCTTCTACTTTCATTTCTTCTTTCATTTTGCTTAATTTTGAGAAATTTGTAAGAATCATAATGTTGGAAAATACTTGGTGCTTGCTTAATTTCAATATGAATTAAACTACATTACTCAAGGCTTGGAAAACCATCTTAATAGAGTTATGAGTTGATGTTTATATTGTGATTGGAATGTTATTTGTATTGTGATGAGCATATATTATGTTTTTAATGCTTCTTGAGATGACCAATTTCTAGTTGATTTTAATTATTGTAATTAAGAACGAGAGGTGTAGTTATGGGAATAGATTAGGTAGTATGTGCCACGGACTGACCCCTATAGAGATATAAGCATAGGTACGTACGTGCAATAGTCATAGGTGTGAAAATCAAAAGCTAATGAAATTCATAAAGTTTAAGACACTCTTAGTAAGATGGCCCGTGGCTAGAGATGATGCCGGTGGCTTACTAGGGGTAAATTTGGTTCGACTCAAGAGAGAGCACCAATTATATTAGGAAGACCCGCCGTCACACAACCTACATCATTTCTAATCATAATTAAGCTATGTTCATAACCACATAGGATTACTAACTAATGTCTTGATTCTCATTAGTATTGAATTCAATATGTGAATCTCCTTAGGTTTTAGTTGCTTTTGTTAAATTTGATAGTTGTTGTATCTTGATTTAATCACCACTATAATTGTTAGCTCAAATATAGCATAGATAATCTATATTTGGTAATTACACATGCACTCCCTAGGAATATGATTACTCACTCTTTATTACCTATTGACACCATACACTTGCGGTTTGTTATCACCTATTTTGGGGTCACCACAACTCTATAAAAGTGTTCATAACAGTATAAAGCTTGTTTTCTCATTGCTTTCAAAAGTTGCTGGAAACATTTTACGAAAGTTTTACCTCTGGCTAAGAATAATATACTTGTCAATCAACCTTCTGATAGCAAATATATATCAACAAGGGAGTTCTTAAAGCAACAGAACATAAGCTTCGGGCAATTTAACAACGGTACCCAATAAGAAATAGTGATGCTACTTTTAGCTTTAGCCTATACATCTCAAGATCAACCATGAATACTACTCTTCTTTAGAGCTTATCTAGTAATTTAGGACAAGTTTTTAGTACAAAAGTGACCTTAAAAAAAGGAAGTAGATAATTATAGGGAACTAAATTAGGTTCAGCATGTAATACCTTATGTAACATTCAATTGGAACTCAAAATAGCTAGATGGCCATATATGACTCAAATTGTGGTGTCCAAATATGATGTCAGATGGCCAGTTTACTGTTCAGTGAGAAAACATAGCCTCACACAAGGTTATGCTGAACCTCTTATCTTTAAATTGATACTTGAAAATGAGATCATTTCAAACAAATTGTTGCTATCTAAATTATGTATACTTTGACTTCAAATACACCTTAATTTTGTCAGACTTATTTACATCAGTTATGTGCAGACTTCCCAAGCAAATTCTTCTAAGCAATGTTGTACATTTCTAAGTCACTGGCCCAAGAAGAAATGAATACACGACTTTTTTAAATATTCAAAATCTATTTTTACACAATGAATGTGGACTATGAGAAAGTTTAGGCCTCGTTTGGTTTCCATTCCATTGAGATTTGTTAGTTTCAACTTTTGTAATAAGATTTAAGGGTGTTTATTGATTTTTATGTGAAAATTGAAAATATGCTGGATATGAATTGAGATATGAATTTTATTAAGTTTTTAAAAGTGATTTTATATTGGTTGTGGTATTTTGAGAAGATTTGTCATGGAAAAACGTGAAAAATGAGAATTTATGTTTGATTTTTGTATTTTCAAAAGATATTTCTATTGTGTGAAAAATATTAAGATAGGATGCATGGTGGGGCCCACAAAAATATTTTAATATGTGAAAAAAAGCATAATTTAGTTTGATGATTGTGTAAGTGGGTCCATACCATCATGTTGTTGTGATTAAAAAAATAACATAACTTTTGTTGAGTGATTGGAGTGTGATAGTCTGGTGTAACGATTTTTTAAGCCATTGAAATGTTTGTAGCAGGGTAACATTGACCACGTCATGTTATTATGTCTTCAATAAAAGAAAAAATGGAAGTGTGAAAACAACAATCCCCAATTCACTGCTCCTGTTTCTAATGTGTTTGAATGACACCTATTGTTTAGTGAATAATCCAGACAGGAAATTGTTCTGTAACCTATAAACATACATGAATTAAATATTTTATGAAATCATACTGCTGCCAACAACATTATTTTTGAATATGTGTCATAGTTAAAAAGGTTGTTTTAAGCCCATGATAAACTGGGGACATGCAATATAGAATAAAGACGGTAAGTATGGTGTGCGTATAATACAATTATGCATAATATGAACTTAATTTAAGCACATTTGAAGCTGATCATTGATAAGTGCATATTTTGACATATTTTTATATCAAATCCTTTATACTTTTCTTGCTTTATTCTTGTTAATATTCTTGTTTTATTAATGTTTTGTGTTAGGGAATAAATGGAAGCATGTTTTCAGACTTGTGCAGTTTTTGTAATTTGAGCATAACTTCATGATCAAAAGCTCTATGGACCTGAAGCTTGTTTCATTTGAAAGCCAAGAGATAGAGGTACAACTTTTATGTTGGAGGCTCAGCCCAATTCAGTCTTGATGATAGCAGAAAATTCGTCCAAGTAATTACACAAAATGGATCACCAAAATTCAGATCAGAGTTCAGCCCAGTATTGACTTATTTTACCAATTCGGTTATATATCTTGAGCCCAAATTTATTTTGGTCTGAAATTCGGATATGTTATACCCAAGAGGTAAATAAACAAGTTTTCTGAAGACAAGATGGTGTGAAAATGTGTCGAAATGGTAAAACCATAGGCTGCAAGTTGCTGCTGATGTTACAGGGCGGCTCTTGGACATGACTCGGTAATTTGACCATATCTCCTTCATCCGATCGCCAAATTTGACAAAAGATATATGAAAATATATCAGCGTTGAAAGATCTACAATTTTTATTCTTTACGTATCTTCAAAATCTGGCTGTATCTGACCGAAAAATGTAATTCAATTCAGTGGATGAGAAATTTGTGTAACAACTTACCAACTCTTGGCAACTAGCATACCACTTGATTAACCCCTCCATTATTTGTTTGGCCTCTAGCTTACTCCAAGTACTATAAATAGGCCATGTATTCAGCTTGTAAGAGGAGGGGGGTAGAGGGTTTCTTTAGGCTAAGTTATCTAGTTTGTATGTTTTCTAGTATTGTAAGTTTTCTAGTAGTAATAGAAATGCATTCTCTAGTTTCTCTTATATTTTTAGTCTTTGTTACTTTTATTATGTCTTTCTAAATTTCATTTTGCTGAGGAAAAAGGTGAATCTCTTGATGGAGGAAGAGAAATGGTTATAAGGGTAGAAATTGTTTAAGTATGTTGTATTATTATTATTATTTTTGATCTAAACCCTACTTATTTTTGTGGTGATTCTTGATTTATGTATCTCCAATGGCACAACAAATACTTGGGTTCATTTAGCTTATTGTACGGTTTTACCCCACCGACTGCTAATGTGAAACCTTGATTTGTTGTTGACGAAGGAGTATATAAATGCTTGATCCCATAAATAAGTGTTGGCGTTAAGAGATAATTTGCAATAGTAAGACAATATCATGATTACCTTATTGCATGAGTTACTTGATAATATCTTCCCATTGGAACCTTCATTATGTATGGATTCCAATTGTGGCAATTAATAGAGGTAAAAAGAATAAATAACCATTTATCTATCCAAAACTCAAGAGTGGATCCCTAATCCTCAGTACTTTTATTACTTCGGTTTTTTCTTTAGCTACATCATACATTAATTGTTCATATATTTTTGATTCACATAAACTCCATCTTTTTATAAATATAAACTTGAATTCTTCAAACAACTTCCCTGTGGATCGACCTCGGACTCACGAGAAATTTATTACTTACTACAACCTGCACTTGGGTTTGCAACCTTAAAGTTGTAGCAAGTTTTTGGCGCCGTTGCCGGGGAAGGCAAGGTAAGTATTCAGGTTTGTTAATATTTTTCCTTTGTAAATATAGTTTGTTTATTTTCTTTATGGATATATGGTTATATGGTATCGTAGTCATAATTCTCGACGTTTAGTAAGAAATAATTCCGAAACTTTGTTTGGAAATTTGTTTGAATCATCTCCACACACTTCCACCATGGCTGAAAATGAAAGTGTCCAGGATGAAAATGAGAATCAACAGGTGCGTACCATGCGTTATTACTTGCAACCTCCTCGAAATTCTTCTCCTTCTTGTTTCATTTTTCCTCTAAATGCAAATAATTTTCGATTCAAGTCAGGTATGATCCCTTTACTTCCTAATTTCCATGGTTTAGACTCTGAAAGTCCTTACTTGCATTTAAAAGAATTTGATGAAGTATGTGCCACTTTTGATGATCAAACTTGCACAAATGAGATTGTTAAGCTCAAATTATTTCCTTTCTCTTTAAAAGATAAAGCAAAAAATTGGCTTAATTCTTTAAAACCTAGGTCAATTGGTACTTGGCAAGAAATGCAAGCTGAATTCTTGAAAAAATTCTTTCCAACTCATAAAACTAATGCTTTGAAAAGACAAATTCAAAATTTTTCTCAAAATTCGAATGAAGTTTTCTTTCAATGTTGGGAAAGATTTAAAGATTTGTTGAATTCATGCCCACATCATGGTTTTGAAAAATGGCGCTTAATTAGTTTCTTTTATGAAGGTTTAACTCCTGAAACAAAACAATTTGTTGAAACAATGTGTAATGGTGAGTTTCTTGATAAGGAACCTGATGAAGCCCTAGAATACCTAGATCATTTGGCAGAAAACTCTCAATCATGGCATAGTGTTAATTCTTCCGAAGGTTCTATTAGATCTAATCTTGCTAATAGTAATAAAGGAAAATATTACCTTAGTCAAGAAGATGATCTAAATGCTAGACTTGCTAGTTTAACAAGAAAAGTTGAAGCCATGGAACTTAAGAAAGTAAAGGAAATCAAATCTGTGCAAGAGGAAGAAGTTTGTAGCAATTGTGAACTTTTGGGGCACTCCACCAATGAATGTCCAAACCTTCCAGTACAAGCAAATTTTATGAACACATTCAAAAAGCCTTTCCATTCTCCATATTCTGAAACTTACAATCCACAATGGAGAAATCATCCCAATTTCAGTTGGCGAGATGATAACCGTGCCCAACCACCGCATTCACAAAAACCACAAAACTTTCATTCTTATCCACCTCCACATACAAAATCCATTGAGGAGACTTTGCAAGCATTTATGCATGAACAAACAAACATCAATAATCAGACTTCACAAGCTATCAATGAGATCAGAAGCACACTTTCAACACTGACAACTTCTTTGCGTACTCATGAAAAAGGTAAATTTCCTGCTCAACCTCAACCTAATCCTTCTACTCAGTGTCATGTTTCTTCTTCAGGTGAAAATGCAGTCAAGGAGGCTAATTCAGTTACAACTCTTCGGAATGGAAAAGTTGTTGACAAGACTATTCATCCCAAGGAGAAAGTTTCTAATCCACCTCCAGAAATGAAAAATGGAAATAGTCTTGACGATAAAGGTAAGTTTGAAGAAGGTAAGCGTGAAAATGAAGAAAAAGAAAAATATTTACCTCCAGCACCCTTTCCTCAAAGATTGCAAGCAACTCAGAAATTGAACTCAAATGCTGAAATTTTTGAAATTTTTAAACAAGTCAAGATTAATATTCCATTATTGGATGCAATCAAGCAAGTTCCACCTTATGCCAAATTTTTGAAAGATTTGTGTACAATCAAAAGAAAACATCATGTACAAAAGAAGGCATTTTTAACTGAAAGTGTTAGTTCAATCATTCAACAATTCACTCCACCCAAGTACAAAGATCCAGGTTGTCCAACCATTTCATGTATCATAGGAAACACTAGAATAGAGCGTGCTTTGCTTGATCTTGGTGCTAGTGTAAATCTTCTACCTTTCTCAGTTTATGAACAGTTAGGTTTGGGAGAACTTAAAACAACTTCTGTTGTACTCCAATTAGCTGACCGTTCGATTAAAGTTCCAAAGGGAATAGTAGAAGATGTGTTGGTACAAATTGATAAGTTTTACTTTCCAGTTGATTTCATTGTTTTGGACACAGAGCCTGTTGCACAAACACATACACAAATTCCTATCATTTTGGGTCGTCCTTTTCTTGCAACTTCAAATGCTTTGATCAATTGTAGAAATGGTATTTTGAAGTTATCATTTGGAAATATGACTTTGGAACTAAATGTGTTTAATGTTTGTATGCAACCTGCAGAAGATGTCGAAGTACATGAAGTGGATTCAATTGAGGAACTTGTTCATGAATACTTTACTACTACTAACTCTTCAGATTCTTTGGAGACTTGTTTTGAAAGTGAAAGTATTTATAAAAAGGAACACACTAATACTATCTCTGAATTTTTGCAGGTACAAGAAAAATATTTTTGGAAGCCAAGGTTCGAAGAACTTTCATCATCAACAGTAAAATCTATTCCATCAAGTATTAAAGCTCCCGTGGTTGAATTGAAACCTTTGCCAGTTAATTTGAAATACTCTTTCTTGGGTGAGAATGAAACTTTTCCAGTAATAATTTCTTCCAAACTCGATGCATATCAAGAAGGTAAGTTGATCGAAACTCTGAAAATGCATAAGAATGCTTTAGGATGGACCATTGCTGATATTAAAGGTATTAATCCTTTCATTTGCACACATAACATCTATCTAGAGGAAAATGCTAAACCATCTAGAGAAATGCAACGAAGGCTAAATCCTAATATGAAAGAAGTAGTAAGAAATGAAGTCATTAAACTCTTAGATAATGGAATCATTTATTCTATTTCTGATAGCAAATGGGTAAGTCCGACTCAAGTTGTACCTAAGAAATCTGGAGTTACTGTAGTCAAGAATGAGAATGATGAATTAATTCCAACTAGGACTGTTACTGGTTGGCGAATGTGCATTGACTATAGAAAACTCAACTCAGTCACTAGAAAAGATCATTTTCCATTACCTTTCATGGATCAAATTTTAGAAAGAGTTGCAGGACACGAATTTTATTGCTTTTTAGATGGATATTCTGGATATAACCAAATTGCAATTGCACTTGAAGATCAAGAGAAAACAACTTTTACATGTCCTTTTGGTACTTTTGCATATCGAAGGATGCCTTTTGGATTATGTAATGCACCAGCTACATTCCAACGATGCATGCTTAGTATTTTTAGTGACATGGTTGAATGTTTTCTTGAAGTCTTCATGGATGATTTTTCTATTTTTGGTAATTCATTTGATGATTGCTTATCTAATTTAGAAAAGGTTTTGATCAGGTGTGAAGAAAAGAATCTTGTGCTCAATTGGGAGAAATGTCACTTCATGGTAACAACTGGTATTGTTCTTGGACACATTATATCATCAGAAGGTATTGAGGTTGATAAATCTAAAATTGAGTTAATTGCCAATTTGCCAACACCAAAGACTGTGAAGGAGATTAGATCATTTTTAGGACATGCTGGTTTTTATAGAAGATTTATCAAAGATTTTAGTATAATATCTAAACCTTTGTGTAATCTTCTAACAAAAGACACTATTTTTGAATGGACTGAAAACTGTGAAAATGCTTTTGTTAAGCTTAAAAGCATGCTTACGTCTGCTCCAATCATGCAGCCTCCAGATTGGACTTTACCTTTTGAAATAATGTGTGATGCTAGTGATTATGCTGTTGGACAAAGAAAAGATAAAAAACCATATGTTATTTACTATGCAAGTAAAACTTTAAATGGTGCTCAATTGAATTATACAACAACTGAAAAAGAATTACTTGCTGTAGTTTTTGCATTGGATAAATTTCGATCTTATCTTGTTGGCTCACCAATTGTTGTTTTCAGTGATCATGCAGCTTTGAAATATCTTTTGTCAAAAAAAGATGCTAAACCAAGACTGATTAGGTGGATTCTCTTACTCCAGGAATTTAATGTTACTATTCGAGATAAAAAGGGAGTAGAGAATGTAGTGGCTGATCATTTGTCGAGACTTGTTTGTGATGACTCATTTCAAACCACACCTATTAATGACACTTTCCCTGATGAACAATTATTTAACGTTTCTATTTTACCTTGGTTTGCTGACATTGTTAATTTTCTTGTAACAGGAAAGATGCCATCACATTGGAACTCTCAAGATAAAAAGAAGTTTTTGACTGAGGTTAAAAATTTTATTGGGATGATCCATACCTATTCAAATATTGTCCGGATCAAATCTTTCGAAGATGTGTGCCTGACAATGAGATAGGTAATATTGTCAAATTTTGTCATTCAGAAGCATGTGGTGGTCATTTTTCTGTAAAGAAAACTACTGCAAAAATCTTGCAATGTGGATTTTATTGGCCAACTCTTTTCAAAGATACTTACACTTTCTGCAAAAGTTGTGAAAATTGTCAAAAGTTAGGGTCCCTTTCAAAGAGAAATATGATGCCCCTACACCCTATCCTAGTGATTGAAATCTTTGACTGTTGGGGTATTGATTTTATGGGGCCATTTCCATTATCATTTGGTTTTCTTTACATATTGGTTGCCATAGATTATGTTTCAAAATGGATCGAGGCAATTCCTTGTCGAAACAATGATCACAAAATAGTGATAAAATTTTTGAAAGAAAATATTTTAAGTCGATTTGGAATTCCTAGATCTATTATCAGTGATGGGGGAAAACATTTTTGTAACAAAGTTTTCGGAACTTTAATGAAGAAATATGGAATCATACATAAAGTTGCAACCCCTTATCACCTCAGACAAATGGACAAGTTGAACTTGCAAATAGGGAGATAAAACAAATTTTGGAGAAAACAGTTAACCCAAACCGTAAAGATTGGTCTCTTAGACTTACCGATACACTTTGGGCATATAGAACTGCTTTCAAAACATCATTAGGCATGTCTCCTTATAGGATAGTTTATGGAAAACCTTGTCATTTACCTGTTGAACTTGAACATAAAGCTTATTGGGCAATCAAAATGTTTAACTTCAACCTTGATGAAGCTTCAAAATTGCGCAAATTGCAAATCAATGAACTTGAAGAACTGAGAAATGATGCATATGAGAATTCTAAAATTTATAAAGCAAGAATCAAAGATTTTCATGATAATAAAATTTCAAGAAAAATATTTGAGGTTGGTCAAAAGGTTTTGCTTTATAATTCTCGATTGCATTTGTTTCCTGGAAAATTGAGATCAAGGTGGAGTGGTCCTTTTGTTGTAAAAAAAGTATATCCTTATGGGGCGATTGACATTGAGAATCCTAGAAATGGTAACATATTCAAAGTAAATGGACAAAGAGTTAAACCATTTCTAGAAAATCAATTTTCACAAGAGGAAATTCTTTTTCTTTCTAACCCTTGTTATGATTAGTGTTGTATATATTTTTTTTATCTGACATTATTTTTTTCTTCTCTTCTTCTTCTTTTATTTTTTATTTTTTCTTTTCCCGGTTAAATGGCGGATAACGGTACTCCGTGGCTATAAAAGTCGGACTTGTCAGTTTCCCAAACAACTGAAATCTTTGTACAAATTTTCTTTGTTTTTCTCATTCTCTTTTCTTGTTATTTTCAAAATGGTGACATATTTCTAACTCTCAAGAAGCGATTTCCTTTTCTTCCTAAAAATGCAATTTTGAAAATTTATAAAATCAGGATTGAAAGATTGAGGATGCTTATGCACAAGGGCATTCCGGAGGACATACGATGGTTAATTGAAGCAAAGGTAAGGGCAGGTGAGTTTTCACATGAGTTTCCAGATTTGCTTACTAGATACATGTCTGGTTTTGGTAAAAGCACATATTCAAAAAAACGAAGGGCGAAAAAAATGAAAGTTTGTCATATTTGTGCTAGATGGACTTGCAACACAAAGTGTCGTTCTTTAGGAATGGTCTCTAAAAATCGAGAAGATAAACTTAAATTCATTATGGATGGACTGAGTAAGGAGTCTTTAGATCACATTATATTGACTCTTGAGACGCATTCATGTGGATTGGTACAACGTGCAATTCTTGATTTATGGGATCGTTTTCGAAATGAATATGAGCTTTATAGTCTTGGGAATCTGACATTAAAAGACCCTGTTTGCCAGTTTATAAGAAAACTGGATGGGAAGCATATCCTCGACCCATAGAGGGCGTTTAAGCCGTTACTGGACGTAAAACCAGAGGAAGATGTGAGCCACAATCACAACTACATGTACATACACGTGGTAGTAGGTAATTTTTAAATTTCGTATGTGTCCTTATTTTCAACCTTTTTGACAAAAGAAAAAGACATGCAATAAATGTATTCCCTGTTCACACCTCAATAAATATCACCGTACTCACTCTATTTTTGCACAACTTATTTTCAAAAAAAAAAAAAAAAAAAAAATGGAAGTTTCTTCAACTCGCAAATTTAATTCCATTTGTGTTTTTTGTGGATCCAATCTAGGAAAAAATGGTGAGTTTATAGGGGCAGCCAATAATCTTGGTAGAACTTTAGCAGAAAGAAAAATTCATTTAGTGTATGGGGGAGGCAGTTTGGGGTTAATGGGGAGTGTTGCCATTTCTGCTTATGTAGGAGGTGTCAAAGTTTTGGGAGTTATCCCAAAATGTTTAACAGTACAGAATATCACAGGTATGACCATTGGAGATGAGCTGAAAGTGTCACACATTCAGGACAGAATGCCTAATATGTTAAACAATGCGGATGCATTCATCATTCTACCTGGCGGTTTTGGTACACTGGAAGAATTATTCCAAATTGTCTCTTGGGCACAACTCAACATTCACCAAAAACCTATAGGTATTCTTAATGTTAATGGTTTTTATGATGGTTTGCTATCTTTTGTAGATCATGCTGCGAAAAAAGGGTTTATTTCAACTTCTGCGAGAAGAATCATCATTTCTGCTCCAACACCTGACCAGCTGATTGATCAACTTCTAGCATATGTGCCAAAACCTGATCCAGTCTTGGCCAATGTGGATTGGTCCAATAGGAACAATGGTCGAAAATGCAAATTGAAATTGACTCTCAGTCTGTGATACTTATTGTTAATGATTTTATCTAATAGTATGTGTTTTTTTTTGTTGTTTCAGCTTTATTAGCCGCATTTCAGGTGATATCTTTCAAACTTTACTTTCCTATCTATTTTTGACATTGGGACAATGTCTCGATTAGGTTGGGGGGAGGGATAATTGATATCATGACTTGTATATTCAATGTGTTTTTTTTTTAGTATTATAAAAAAAAAAAAATCAAGCGTGTTTTTTTTCTGGGTCCGTTGAAAGCATGAAAAAAGGTGGCTGAGTAAAGGGTAATTGTAACACTCTTGAGACGCATCCCTATTTTTTGCATAATATGGCAGGTTTGTAAAGTTTTTAACAAGTGTTTGTGAATTACCAATATTTTTTTTGAGTCGTATAGGTTCTTCCAACTTCAATGATTAAAATTAAGCATGAATAATATGGTTTAATTGATGATGGGTGTTGTTTTGGACTTTGATGTTGTTATTTGGTTAATATATTTTTGCGATAATTATACTCAAATTTTATTTTGCACAAATAGTTATGTTATTTAGTGTGAAGACAATCATGTCAAAATATATAGTTCTTATGCCCTTACTCTAATCATCACTTGAATCTTCAACATGTAGGGGTTGAGTATTAGAACTTTTACTTTTGGTCTGTCGAGGCGAACGACTGATAGTGCACCACTAGAAAAATGATTAAGGCATTAGGCTTTCTAGCACCATTGCCAAATCAGCTTGTTCCCTATATGATATTTAAAGAAAACATCCCCCTAGTAAACCACTTTGAGCCTTACAATAAATAAATATATATTTTTTTTTTTGTAACCATATCTTTTTACCTAGCCTAAATACACTATTATCCAACCCTTGTTCTAAAAATGATTGGAGTTTAAGAGACATTCAATTGAAAGCTTGGACTTACAAAAGAAATTTAGGTTGGGATAGAAGATAAGTGTGGGGAGTTTCTCTATAAAAAAAAAAAAGAAAAAAAGAAAACAATATAAAAAAAAAGTTGCAAAGTGCTACAAGTTGCAACTAAAAATGAGATGTTGCAAGATGAATAAGAGGGGTCCAATTCAATAACAATAGACTCCAGTGTGAAATTTGTGGAGTTGGAGAATTCTTCATCGATAAATTTTATGTCTCTGATTCCATGAAGTTTTTAGAACCTTTGTTGCATCCTATCCTTTTATTTCTTAGCTACATCACCACCCTTTGGCCCCATTACAACCTTTGTTAAAGACCTTTTGATTTCGTGTGGTGCCTTCAGTGTAGTGGAGATTTGCACCAAAGGAAGAGCCTATGATGTTTAACTTTTCTGTTAGAGATTGGGTGATGGTTTTGTAAGGTTTTATGAGAATTCACTTATTTGAAACATGCATAGTTTCATCACTATTGACATTAACTGTCCACACACACACTTGAGTATGATTATTGTGGAAATGTATTGATTTTTGAATGACTAAGAGTTAAACTCAACACTTGTTTGATTTTATTTCCATATTACTTTGTTGCTTCATGAGAATAAAAGTTGGAAGATAGTTATTATAGGTGTTTGTAGGTATCACTGCTGGAAACCTTCACGAGACTATAACTCGTCCTCTATGGGCCACCTAGGGGTTTAAAGGCTTGTTGCATATGCTAAATGCAATCGTGATTTCCTACGAAAGTGGATTAGTTTATGTTTGTTTTAAGCTTGCTCGAGGACAAGCAAGGGTTAAGTGTGGGGGAATTTGATAAGTGCATATTTTGACATATTTTTATATCAAATCCTTTATACTTTTCTTGCTTTATTCTTGTTAATATTCTTGTTTTATTAATGTTTTGTGTTAGGGAATAAATGGAAGCATGTTTCAGACTTGTGCAGTTTTGTAATTTGAGCATAACTTCATGATCAAAAGCTCTATGGACCTGAAGCTTGTTTCATTTGAAAGCCAAGAGATAGAGGTACAACTTTTATGTTGGAGGCTCAGCCCAATTCAGTCTTGATGATAGCAGAAAATTCGTCCAAGTAATTACACAAAATGGATCACCAAAATTCAGATCAGAGTTCAGCCCAGTATTGACTTATTTTACCAATTCGGTTATATATCTTGAGCCCAAATTTATTTTGGTCTGAAATTCGGATATGTTATACCCAAGAGGTAAATAAACAAGTTTTCTGAAGACAAGATGGTGTGAAAATGTGTCGAAATGGTAAAACCATAGGCTGCAAGTTGCTGCTGATGTTACAGGGCGGCTCTTGGACATGACTCGGTAATTTGACCATATCTCCTTCATCCGATCGCCAAATTTGACAAAAGATATATGAAAATATATCAGCGTTGAAAGATCTACAATTTTTATTCTTTACGTATCTTCAAACTCTGGCTGTATCTGACCGAAAAATGTAATTCAATTCAGTGGATGAGAAATTTGTGTAACAACTTACCAACTCTTGGCAACTAGCATACCACTTGATTAACCCCTCCATTATTTGTTTGGCCTCTAGCTTACTCCAAGTACTATAAATAGGCCATGTATTCAGCTTGTAAGAGGGGGGGGTAGAGGGTTTCTTTAGGCTAAGTTATCTAGTTTGTATGTTTTCTAGTATTGTAAGTTTTCTAGTAGTAATAGAAATGCATTCTCTAGTTTCTCTTATATTTTTAGTCTTTGTTACTTTTATTATGTCTTTCTAAATTTATTTTTTGCTGAGGAAAAGGGTGAATCTCTTGATGGAGGAAGAGAAATGGTTATAAGGGTAGAAATTGTTTAAGTATGTTGTATTATTATTTATTATTTTTGATCTAAACCCTACTTATTTTTGTGGTGATTCTTGATTTATGTATCTCCAATGGCACAACAAATACTTGGGTTCATTTAGCTTATTGTACGGTTTTACCCCACCGACTGCTAATGTGAAACCTTGATTTGTTGTTGACGAAAGAGTATATAAATGCTTGATCCCATAAATAAGTGTTGGCGTTAAGAGATAATTTGCAATAGTAAGACAATATCATGATTACCTTATTGCATGAGTTACTTGATAATATCTTCCCATTGGAACCTTCATTATGTATGGATTCCAATTGTGGCAATTAATAGAGGTAAAAAGAATAAATAACCATTTATCTATCCAAAACTCAAGAGTGGATCCCTAATCCTCAGTACTTTTATTACTTCGGTTTTTTCTTTAGCTACATCATACATTAATTGTTCATATATTTTTGATTCACATAAACTCCATCTTTTTATAAATATAAACTTGAATTCTTCAAACAACTTCCCTGTGGATCGACCTCGGACTCACGAGAAATTTATTACTTACTACAACCTGCACTTGGGTTTGCACACTTAAAGTTGTAGCAATCATATTCAGTAACGATGTCCTTACATTACTTCAATACAATCTATGTTAATATTGCATTTAATAAGCCCTGCCAAACAACATAACATTGCCCAAGGACAAAGGACTGAAAATCTGGGTAACATCTTCACATAAGCTACAGAATCTCATATTGTAGGATCAATCAGCATACATTACCAAGCATAATACCTATAACAATTTTTGAAAGTAATTTTACCAAAATGTGCACCATTTCTATAGGTGCATACTTATATTACCTATCTTAAGCTCATGTCTTCAGTCCCACCTAGGCTAGGAATCGTGCAAGGCTGCAATGGTTTGCTCACTACCAGATTGGTTGGGTAACTAGGACAACTCCTATAGTTAGCAATCATATATGTCTGCCACTATGCTAGTGGTCTGTCGTGTGATTTCATGTCATCAGGGTCATATGTTGTTTCTCTTTCAATGGCATCATGGGTGCTAGCTGGATCTCTCGCCTTAGTGGAAGCCAATGTCCCCCACGTCTTGGATGCATATATTTGGATGCTTACCTTTGTCGTTGCGTGAGAGTTTTCTATTGACATGTTGAATATGATGATGAGGGTCTCAGCATTATGACCAATGTTGTCTTGTGTTGTAGGAGGCGCACTTCAGAGAGGCTCTACTTCAACGACCTCGTCTTTTGCCAAAATAACTTGCATTTCAACCTAGTTAATAGGTGCTTCATGGTAGAATTTTGATGCATCTAGATACACCTACACACAATCAAATATCCAATACTGAATAAATTATTGAGCAATATATAACTTGACCAATTTTCTTTGCAGGAATAGTATTACATAAATTGTATAGCACAGTTCATTCAATCAATATTAGCAAAAGAGAAATAAGAGTTACCCATTCCAATTTGCTCCTCTGATCAAAGGGGTGTGGCTTGCATTTAAATGTAATCAACATGTATACAGGCCAATATGTAATAAAGTGTATGAATATATGGATGTCGCGTCCCTAGAGAGTATGTGAGCAACTACTAAAGTATAGATAATCAAGTTATATGTAATCTATCGATATTATGATGATTGAATTAAAATGCAAGACTAACAAATTATAAAGATTAAGAGATTGAATGCAATACTAAAGAGAGCCAAGGTATTGGTTAACCATTCTATATTATTATGAACTAGATTAATTATGAATTTGAATGATGTGAGGTGTGTGACAGTGGGTCTTCCTATTCTAATTGGACCAAATCTACCCCTAGTCGGCCACCAACATCATCTCTAACTACGGGCCATTCCACTAAGAATACTTTGAGCTTTGTGAATTTTACTAGCTTTTAACAGTCAAGTCTGTGACTACCGTATGTACCTATGCCTATATCTCTATAGAGCTTGGTTCATGGCATATACTACCCAATCCATTGCTACAACCTTATCTCTCGGCCTAATTGAAATAATTAGAAATAACTTTAAATTTGCCAAAAATCAAGAATCATTAAACACATAGCATATGCTTATTACAATAAATGCAACATTTCAATCACAATATAAACATCAATTCATAACTCCATAGAAATGGCTTTTCAAGCCTTGACAAAAACAGTTTAGCTCATAATAAAATTAAACAAGCACCAAGTTTTGTCAACATCATGATCCTTACAAATTTCTCAAAACTAAATAAAATGAAAGAAGAAATTAAAGTAGAAGCTACAATCACTAAATGATTCTTCGCTTCTTCTTCAAAATCTTCAATGCCCAAATTAAGCACCTTATCTTCTTGTCTTCAAATCCCCAAGCTCCTTGGTTAACGGGTAATAGGTGTTGTAGGTGTGGTGTGTGAAGAAATATGGAGAAGTGTGTTTTTGGATGGAGAGAAATAGTGTGTGAGAATTTAGGTGAGTAGTATGTGTGGGTAATGAATTATGTATTTTTTTATGATTATTGTGTGTTGTTCAAGATAATTGTGTGTAAGCATGTGTGTATATATCATTTGTGTGATGTAATTATGTGTATATAATGTATGTAATAGAGTGTCATATAGTGTGTGATGGTGTAGTAGTGTATAACAAAAAAGATTCCATGCATGGATTTGATTGCCACTTGTCCCTCAAAATTCCGCAACTATTTTTTTTCATGTTTGGACCATTGGCACTGCAGTGCAAAATCCCCTGATCCTCAGGCGCCGCAGCACCAAATAAGGGATGTCACGACACTTCGAACAAGACTGCTCACCACGAGTTCTCCTTCGTCTAATGCTGCGACACCAAATGGGAGATGTCGCAGCGCCACAGAATTCAATACTCACTGCCTAATTCTTTATGCTCGCACCGTGGTTCATTTTTGTCACAGTGCGAGTTTATTTTTATCCAATCTTGGTCATTTTTCACCATGTCTTGACTCTATTCTTTATTTTTAGTCCCTACACACAATTATGACAAAATGAGGTATAATAGTATCACTTTTAAGGTAAACATATATATAATTTTGTTCATGAAGGTGTCGAAAATATTACAATTTATGAGCCTATCACCTCATCGAAGTCAAATAAGTTAATCACGGATGGTCGTGCAATATCACCAATTGCAACTGAACTGGCAAACATTTTAGTGCATATGTGGTAGTGAGGGAGTCTCTTCTTCTGTAGACTGGCCTTCCCGAGGTTTTTTTACAAGGTTATATGATGACACAAATTAATGGACGGGAATATTTTAGTGTCTAATCAAAAATGTGGTTCTAACTAAAATGTGTAATCTATTAGTAGTATAATTATCATAATCCAAGCTGCCCAACAGGTTCCGATGCAGTTATAGTACATAGCAATGGATCTCACCCGAAACCTATTTTCTTGGTTATCAAGTTGTGGAACTTGCACTGCAATATCTTAAGCCTAGAAGCTTTCCCTTTCAATTGCCCTACCTTGTATGGGATTTTGGTTCGCTCATATATTTCTTTCGCTATGTCACTCGTGGAGGACAACAATTTGACCATTTTTAGAACTGCACATACATGAGCTCCAAAAATAATGTCATTGTAGGAAGGTCCCACCATGCATACCTTTTGAGTTAGCCGCAGCTCCAATTATTTTTCCTTTTCATTTTTTAGTCATCTAAAATGTGTATCATTTTGCAATAAGATAATTAACTGATATGCCGTTTTGTTGAAATCCATAATACACTATTTTAGTTGTTACATGGAACTAAAGAAAACAACAAATACACATGTAACTACACTTATGTATGTTGGACCTAGCCTGCCCTAACAGTCATATACTTCAAGACACGACAAGGGAGCATCACATTACACTACGTGTACATCATAATGTGCATAACATCTAGGAGGCATGTGTACTAAGTTAATTAAGATGAGTGACCAAGTAATCCTTAATAATGCCATAAGTTTATTATTTTGATGTCATGGAAATTCTCATTTGTGCCAAACTGCTTTCTTTAATAATCGAAAACAATTCAGATGCATTGGGAAGGATGTACCATGCTCATTATTAACTCAACCTCATAATACGAGTAAATCCATTCAATCAGCTTATGCAATTTAGCACATGCTTTAGTTTATTTAAAAAAACAACCAGAATACTTCACCATATGACAATAATGAGGATTTTCAGTAACAATCATCCTATAAGAGTCCAAAATAACATTTCTCCCACTCGCACCCATAAGCCAATACTTATAACACTTTTACTACTTAATTATGCAACAACCCACTTTATTGTACTTATATTGTACAACCAGTTTGCATGTGCAACATAAATTATACCGTCAATGCGTCATATTTAAATAAACTAAAAAGAGTTTCAATTCAACAGTTCAAAGCAAACACTTCATTATAGATTAGATAATCTTCATAAAGCCAAAAAGAATGTCAACTGAGAACTCGTGGCCACCATAAAAAAAATACATATTGGACATTTTTCAATGAATAGAACCAAACAAAACTGATAATCATATAATTGCATGTAAAAATAATGCAAACCGAACATGAATTTTACAGATCTATAAGAAAGCATGTAAGAAATTATAATCAATAATTTTTTTATTTTTTTCACCGTAAAAATATTTTTCCACTCTGACATATATATTTAAAAAATAATAATAGCAAATCAGAAAATTTTCAGAACAACGAATTCTTGTATAGCCCACTCACTAAACCAAAATTTAAAACAACATTAAAATGGTGGACACCAATGTTTATTCATCTTTAAAACAATAGATCTAACAAGAAACTACAAGAAATCATAAATATTGGCAAATTATTTCAAATACAAGTTCATAATAAACATAACCAAACCATGCTTTCAACCTTAATTTGTAAACTTTAGTATACGTACTGCACATTTTACAATACATATAACTTTTCAAAAATGATAACCATATAGTTGAATATAAAAAGCCCTAAAACCACGTATACACATCCTTATCTATTTCGGTTTTTCAAATCTGTAACAAAGACAAATAGGAAATCATAACTATTTTTTCTTTTTATTGCATGTTAAAATATTTTTCTTTAGTTTGAAAGAAGTTGTGTAAATAAAATAACAAATCATAACATATTCACAACAATGAATTATTGGATACCTCAGACACGAAACCTGTTGGGTTCGCCCGATCCCGAGAAACGTATATGCAACGGAATTTAAAATTTTTCAAAAACATAAATATACATTACATCACATGTAATTAAAACGAATTTCAAAACCCTTTCGCAATTACTCAGTTGTGCATTTTCTGATAGTTAAAGTAAAAAAGTTTCAAAAACACTTACATTGATTTGCACTCTACCTGATGTAAGGATTGAAACGATTCAAATCATTATCCCTTCATGAAAGTATCTCCATGTTCTTTAATTCAAAACCCCTTTGATTGAAATCTGATTCGTTTCTAGGATCCCAAATGTTATCCCTCTAACGGTATCTACACCTTGGATGCCCACTCGCAATCGAATCCTATGCTAGTAGTTTTTCGATTCGATAATTCTATCCCAGAACGATTTTGTTTAGAACAAAAACACACTAACAATTAGTGTTTTAGGTGTTTAATTTAATTCTTAATTCAACAATTAAATCAAGAATTAAACTAGATAAAAGGTTGGTGAACTTTTGAAGATTGAAAGGAAAGGAGGGACGAATTTTTGGGGATGAAAGAAAACTATTTTTTTTCACAAAAATATGCAATTAAAATCCCCATAAAAAATATCTAAGAAGATTGTCAATCAACACTATCACGAGTTCTTTCTATATAGGACTCTTTTTCATTTATTATCTCCAACTCTTTTGATAAGTTTTCTTATCCCATAATAACTTTCCCTCTTACAAATTGAATTCCCAATTCAACTTCCTCTAGGAATTGGATTCCCAATCTAATTTCCTAATGGGCTTCCTCTAACCCCACACCTAATGGGCCTAAACCTAAGTAATTAATTAGGTTCCACTTTAATTGATACAATCAATTAAATTAATTCATTTAATTAATTAGGCCCATCTTAATTAATTGATCTAATCAATTAATTAAATATTCCAATTGGGCTCCCTAATCCAGTCCAATCAATTAATCCAATTAATTAATTGAATTAATTCCAACTTGAATTAATTTAATCCCATTAATTAATCACATTAATTAATTTAATCCAACACTTGAATTAATTTCTAGGCTAGAAATGGACTTTTTCAAGTTTTGTGTGTGACCCCTTAGCTTCACTTTAAACTAGTCGTGGGCTCACAACTCTTGTGACTTAATCGAACAATTAATTGTTCTGATTAATTAATCCAATTAATTAATTCTCTTGAAATTAATTCATTAATTCCAAGAACCCACAAGACATGGGAAGCATCTAGCAATGTATCATGACTCCTAGTCTAAGGTGAATGTGCGAACCTATTTCAATTACGAATATCATGTAAGTACTGTCCTTTCATCATCTAATCTCCCGATTGAGCCTAGAATATGGATATTGAGTCAAAACTCTATTAACTCAATAACTATGTTTACATTCCTAGTAGCTTGACTCGATGATGAATAATTAGAAAACCCCACGTCTAGTTTTCATCCAACCTTGGCCAAAGATTTTAGAGTCAAATACTGTGGAACACATAGGAGATTTACCTATTCATCTAGATAGGTGACGGATCCTTTGTTAACCACTCATTAATCTCCATATATGAAGATGTTACACCCAATATAAACCCCTTGTGATTGTCATGCAATCGGAAAATACATCAAAGTACAACATGTCATACACAAGGTTACCATGGTACCTTAAGTCCAAGGACTAATTCTTGCACTATCGTAATGAGAAAATTCCCAATCAACAATAAAATATTTTCAATTGGGAATTTTTAGGTGGGGTTGTTCAGTGTACTTGTTCCCAACAAGCACCTGCATACATGTACTAGTGTCTTCACACCAATATCTATAGAACGAGACATCCTCCTTTTGAGCCTGCATCGTATGCACAAGTTTCAACGGGATCAATGATGTCCCATGTCATTGATCCTTAATTTGGAACCTTTTAAGATTACAGCCTCAGAGGCATATTTCACGATTACCATCATATGCGCAACCATGCCCCATAGCTATGTGTGATCTAAGGACTTTATCTAATTCTTATGATGAATTTAAGATAAAGATTGTCATTTAAATAATATTAATATAAATAAGAATAATTCGCAAGAGTATAAGAACAGCCAGAATAATTGGCACATCGAGCACTACTCTAACAATCTCCCACTTGCCCTAGAGACAATTACCCTCGTATTAAAGCCCATCTTCTGAAGATGTCCTTCAAATACTTATCTAAAGGGTTAAAACAATGGGTTTGCTATATTTTCTGTCGAGGCAAATCTTTCCACATTGATGTTGCCTTTACCAATGATTTTCATAACCACGGTATCGCTAATCTATTTCTGCTTGGATCCTTTGATGAGACCTTGGCTTCTTTACTTCTGCAATAGCCCCCATTGTTATTAGTACTCCAGTACTCAATCAATAATGGTTGGAACTATGTCTAACATTTAGATTAAGTACTTTATCCAAATAATCTATTTTTGCAGCATCGTATGCCAAGATGTATTCAATCACGGTGGTGGAATTCACGGTTGTTGCAAGCTTGGAACTCTTTCCAACTAACCATCCCACCATTTAGGATAAACACGAATTTAGACATAGATTTCAAGTCATCTACTTTAGACTAAAAACTAGATGAAGCATCTAAGTTTCAGTTCTCCATAACCAAACTCCAAAAAAAAATCTTTAGTGCTTCATAAGTACTAAAGATCGTCTTTACGGCTTCTAATGTTTTTTGATATTTTGCTCGTAACACTCAGAGCATTTCTAATATCAAATCATGTACATAGATTTGCATATTTTATTCTTTCTTTCAAGGATGCATAAAATATGTGAGTCATTATTTCTCTTTCATTCAAAAGTCTTTGGGGACAAGGACTTCGAAAGAAAAATTCCATGACTCATAAACAAGAATCTCTCATAGGATTCTTCCATGCGAAACCTTTTTAGCATCTAATCTATGTACTTGGATTTAGGATAGTCCAAGCATCCTTTCAGATCTATCTTTATAAATCTCAATCCCTAATCCCTAGGATGCTTATCCTAAATCTCTCTTGGAGAACTTTGTAGATGACAAGTTTCAGTTGACTGCAATATTTCTATATCATCTCTATGAGTAAAATGTCATCAACGTAAAACACAACAATCATCACCATACTCCCACTAACCCTCTTGTACATATATAGCTCATTCGCATTCCTAAGGAAATCAAATCATTTGATTGCTTTAGAGAATCGAATGTTCCACATTTGGAAAATTTATTTTGAATTCTTAACAGATCTCTAAAGCTCGCAAACCTTTTGCTTACGTTTGTTTGATATGAAGACCTCAAACCGCTTAGCTTATATCCCTTTCTCAATACCCCTATTGAGAAAGAAGGTCTTTATATCTCTTTGCCATATCTAGTAGTCGTAATACGTAGATATAACTAGCATACTCTGAATGGACTTTAGCATTACATCTTGTAAAAGATATCCTTAATAGTCAACACCTTGACTATGAGCATAATACTTTGCTACCAGTCGTGCCTTTATAGGTCACCACCTCCCCATGTTCTTCAATTTATATTTGCAGACCCATTTGTAGCTAATGGGAACCATTCCCACTAATGGGTCCACCAAGGTCAAACCTTGTTGAAGTACATAGAGTCCATTTTGGATTGCATGGCATTTTGCCAATTTTTGAATTGATGTCATACATCATTACTCCTTAGTTAGATCAATATTTAAAAAGGAGATCCTCATTGTTGTTCTCTAGCAAGAGACTCTTATTGTATAAGTAGCCCCGAGATCCTTTCAAATCTCATTAGAGATTATGTACTAGAAGTTTTAGTAATTTGTTTATACACTATTGCCACTTGTGAGATAAACTGTGGTTCTTGAACTGTTTCAAGTTCTACGATCTAGCAATTTCTATCTAATAGAAATTCCTTTTTCTCAAGAAGATGGTGTTCCTAGAAAATAAACTCTTTTGTTCTTAGGAACCATAGAAATGATATTCTTTAGATTCATTTAGATACCCCACAAATTTGCATAAGCTGGATTCACATCCATCATATCTCCCACTTACTGCTTTAAAGAAGCAGGCCTATTTATACCCTTAGGTATATATACGAGGGGTCTTTTACCACATCATATCACATATGATGTTTTTTGAGTACCGATTTAGATGATATCCTTACTTGATAAGAATATCATTGATTCTAGGGTGAATTCTCAGAATGAAGGAGGAAATAAGTGAAACTCAACTTGAATTCACTTAAAGTGAGAATCTAATTCTCTATTAGAGAATCAAGAACTTACCACCTTAGTATTCTCTTCCTCAATCACATCGATAGATTTAATACTTTGGCCGATTTAATTCTCTACTTCATGTCTGAATTCTTTGAATCCTTCAAAGGATCTTAGAATAATGAAGTAAGAATAGTTCGCTTGTACACTAACACTTAATGGACTGCTTACATCCATTTGGATCATATCCAAAGGTGTGGTTTGCTCTATTTATCCGACAAATGATGATTTGGTCATGTTTTCCTAAAGATAAGATTTACAAGTTGGCACCTCATGCAAGTCCAAAAGGTCAAGCAAATGTACCATCTTTTGAACTCTTTCTTTAGAAATATGATCTAATCTAGCTAACCACAAGTATGCACTATTTTGATTATCTAATTCTTAGATTACTTTGTTAATTATGTAGCATGGAATGTTGGAATTGTATAGTTCATTTGTCTATGTATCAAAGACAATTAACTAATACTATCCTAATTCCATCCAGAGTTAAATGGATCATTCCTATAGCCAATAAAGCAACACTTACTTTATTCTCAAACTTAAGGATCGTCCTTTATCTTAGTCTCCATTTTTCTTGTCATCCATTACAACCCCTTGCAAAGATGGGATCATATCCGATATCCAATATCCAAGAAAAAATTTATCAACCTTAATGGTTGATATCAACAATGTATATTTGTGTTTCCTCTTTCTATGCCCTAAATATCAACAATAGTAACAAACATCTATATTGAGCTGGTAAGTTTATCTGTTTGTCTAGATTATCTTATGTGGAATTACTAGCAATAATCATTATCTTATGCGAGGCAGAAATTTAAGCATTCATTAAATTAATATCCATTTATGATATAGTCTTTAATTATAAATATCTCCCACTATTTATTCAAATCACATCACCCTCTAGATAAAAATTTGGAAAATCTAATTTCTTAGTGGGCTTGAGGTCTAACTAGCCTTGCCATACACCCCAATTTTATGAGCCCATACAACGAAACTAAAAGGTAGCTAACAACATTAGCAATTGCATCCCCATGCAACTCTCAAGCTATTTTGCCTCACCTCTTCCCATGCACCCCAATTTTATGAACCCTTATGGTACTAAATGTCAAACATTACCCATCAAACATCCATGTAGATGGAGCATCTAAACGTCCCATGACTCATGGCCAACAATAAAGATGAGTCCACCCCATGGGCATCTCAATGCTTAGTAGTGGTCACAGCTTGCCTACACTTAGCACATCCCATGACTCATGGCCAACGGACTAAATGTGGTAGCGTATCGACATGCCACTACTTTTGATGGAAGGCATGGACGATTGGGTCCTACCCAATATTGCCCATTTATGCTTGATATCGAATTAATAAAGGTTCTCAACTTGAAACATTTTCAAATGAGGGTCAAACTAGATTTATTATACAAGGTCTCATTGTTTTCTTTTTTTATTTATTTAATGTTCACTATTCTAATGATGATAAACATACATCATAAGGAAACATTAAATAAACACAACATGTATCACATACATCCTAAAATGATGATCATGAGCCGTTAATCCTATGTGATCCACTTGAGCCAAAGTGGATCTAGGTCAATCTAAGGGTGATAATTAAAATGCAAATAGACCTATCTATTAGATAAATATATTTCATACATTCATGGGCCTTGTTTCCTTACTTTTCCTCCGTCTTTATACAATCTTCTTGTAATGTCCGCCAAATTATAAAAAGATTAACCTCACCGCCTAATTCTACTCTCATTACATTTGCTAAAACTACAAAAAACCTTAGAACAATTCCAAGGGGAGATACATAGGAGGAAGATAGAAGTACATCAAGAATAAAACAGAAAAAGGTGAGACTCGCAGGCCTCATTTTAATTAAAACCCAAAAATAATCAATTATGCATAAAATTAAACCAATAACATTGGCCTAGGCTCCATGATCATCCAACTAGCATGCTTAATATAAATCATCACGTGATAATGAAAACATATAAATTTATCGATTATGTTATGTACAATTTCTTTCAAATTTGGGATTTTGTTGAAAAATGATTTTTCAAAAAATAAAATTAACATTTAATTTTAAAATAAAAAATCATAAACTTCACGTAACAATTACGTAACGAGGCGGGAAAGACAACAGTTCAACAAAGCTGCTGCCTGTCGAGTGGCTGGGCAGACCACCCATCGGGCGGCTGGGCGCCCACACATCAGGTGGCTGGGCGCCTGCATGTCGGGTGCCAGCAGGCAACCCGGCACTCGACTTCGGGTGGCCGACAGCCCACCCGACGTCACACGTCGGGTGGCTGGGCGTCCGCACATTGGGTGCCAGCGGACAACCCAGCGCCCGATGTCAGGTGGCCGACAGCCCACCCGACGTCACAGGTCGGGTGCCAACTGGCTACCCGATGCCTACACATCAGGTGTCAGCCGTCGAGTGGCGGGGCGCCCGCATGTCGGGTGACAGCGAGCGACTCAGCGCCCGTGCGCTGGGTGACTAGTAGCCCACCAGACATCACACGTCATGTGGTCGGCACTCCAAATTTTTTTTTAATGTCCAAGAATTTAAAATTTTCACAAAATCTTAATTTCATAGTTTCTTGATCTCATCAACAAATTTTGAAAACTTGATAAAAACTAATTTTCTTGATCAAGAAATCAACTTATTTAATTTTTTTATTTTTTTATTTTATTTTTTGCTACATTTCAATAAATTCAAGATTTCACAAATTTTGAAATTTTTGGATCAAGAAATTCAAGATTTCACAAATCTTGAAATTATTGAAAATCAAGAAATCCAATTTATTGACTCGTCTCAGTTCTTAAAATGTTTCAACATTTAAAATGATTAATAATATTAATCCCAAATAAAGAAATTAATTGATTCAAAACCAATCATACATATAAATATTTAATCTATCACATATATTAAATAAACATAATCAAAAAATATTAGAAACGCACAAACCTTGGTTCTGATACCATTGTTGGGTTCGTGCGATCCCGAAAAATATATACGCAACGGAATTTAAAATTTTTTAAAAACATAAATATACATTACATCACATGTAATTAAAACAAATCCCAAAACCTTTTTACGATTACTCAGTTGTGCATTTTCTAATAGTTAAAGTAAGAAAGTTTCAAAAACTCTTACCTTGATTTGCACTCCGGCTAATGTAGGGATTGAAACGATTCAAATCGTTATTCCTATATGAAAGTATCTCCATGTTCTTCAATTCAAAACACATTTGATTGAAGTCTGATTCGCTTATAGGATCTCAAATGTTATCACTCTAACGGTATCCACACCTTGGATGCCACTCGCAACTGAATCCTATGCTAGTAGTTTTTCGATTTGATAATTCTATCCCAAAATAATTTTATTTAGAACAAGAACACACTAACAATTAGTGTTTTAGATATTTAATTTAATTTTTAATTCAATAATTAAATCAACAATTAAACTAGATAAAAGGTTGGTGAATTTTTGAAAATTGAAAGGAAAGGAGGGACGAATTTTTGGGGATGAAAGAAAACTATTTTTCTTCACAAAAATCTATAATTAAAATCCTCATAATCCAAGAAGGTTGTCAATCAAGACTATCACAAGTTCTTTTTATATAGGACTCTTCTTCCTTTCTTATCTTCAACTCATTTGGTAAGTTTCCTTTTCCCATAAGAATTTTCCCTCTTACAAATTGAATTCTCAATTCAACTTTCTCTAAAAATTGGATTCTCAATCCAATTTTCTAATGGACTTCCTCTAAACCCACACCTAATGGGTTTAGGCCTAAGTAATTAATTAGGTTCCACTTTAATTAATACAATCAATTAAATTAATTCATTTAATTAATTAAGCCCATCTTAATTAATTGATCTAATCAATTAATTAAATATTCCAATTGGGCTCCTTAATCCAATTAGATCCAATCAATTAATCCAATTAATTAATTAAATTAATTCCACATTTGAATTAATTTAACCCTATTAATTAATCACATTAATTAATTTAATCCAACACTTGAATTAATTTTTAGGCTAGAAATGGAGTTGTCCAAGTTTTGTGTGTGACCCCTTAGGTTCACTTTAAACTAGTCGTGGGCTCACAACTCTTGTGACTTAATCGAATAATTAATTGTTCTAATTAATTAATCCAATTAATTAATTCTCTTGAAATTAACTCATTAATTCCAATAACTCACAAGACATGGGAAGTATCTAGCAATACATCATGACTCCTAGTCTAAGGTGAATGTGCGAATCTATTTCAATTACGAATACTATGTAAGTACTGTCCTTCTGTCATCTAATCTCCCGATTGAGCCTAGGGCATGGATATTGAGTCGAAACTCTATTAACTCAATAACTATATTTCCATTCCTAGTATCTTAACTCGATGATAAATAATTAGAAAACCCCACGTCATAAAAATATTACACCCAATATAAACCCCTTGTGATTGTCATGCAATCGAAAAATACATCAAAATACAACATGTCATGCATAAGGTTATCATGGTGCCTCAAATCCAAGAACTAATTTCTATACTATCATAACGAAAAAATTCCCATTCGACAATAGAATATTTTCAATTGGAAATTTTTAGGTGGGGTTGTTCAGTGTACTTATTCCCAACAAGCACTCGCATACATGCACTAGTGTCTCCACACCAATACTTATGGAACGAGGCATCCTCCTTTCGATCCTGCATCGTATGCGCAAGTCTCAACGGAAATAATGATGTCCCATCTCATTGATTCTTAATTTAGAACGTTTTAAGATCACAGCCTTAGAGGCATATTCCACGATCATCATCATATGCGCAACCATGACCCATACCTTTGTGTGATCTAAGGATTTTATCTAATTTTTATGATAAATTTAAGATAAATATTGACATTTAAATGATATTAATATAAATAAGAATGATTTGCAAGAGTATAAGAACAATCAGAATAATTGGCACGTCGAGCACTATTCTAACAAAACCGACTTTAAACAATAGATCTGGATAACAAATTGCCAAGAACCATAATAATTCCAAATTATTTGAAATACAAATAAACATATTCTGATGGAAGATATATTTTCATTTTTTTAGTCATGTTCCGTGAAAGATCCAAAAAAGAATTCAATATCAGTTTTACAAAAGTTGATCAGAGTATGTACTTGAAAAAACAAACATAAACCTCTTCTAAAAAACCCTCCTTTTTACACAGAACCTTGCTCAGCCACAGTAGATTTGTGAATATAATTGATTTTATTTAATTTCTTGATATGAGCTTATATATATAAATAATAATTATATTATGAATTATTTAACTTAATAGAGTCAAATAAGTAATTTATCAATTAAGTTCTAAAAATATCTATTGAATATAAATTTTGTAATGTGTAGAAATTCAATATTAGTCAAATAAGAGTTTATGGACCTCTAATTGTCTTAATATATAATAAACATTATAGTGTTATGTTCCTCAAGTCAAATCAATCGTATTGTTTTTCTCCTCTATCCCCATCTTACAAAGAGAATCCAAGGAGCACCTAAGAATATTTGATTGTGCAAGATGCTAAATCAGTATGGATTCATATATATATATGCATCAAATATATGTCAATATGAATTATGAATTGAGGTATGTTTTCAATTTAATTATTTAATTTATTTTTTAATAATTTAAGTGATGATCCTAATTATATGATTATAGTAATCTAACAAGTGGAATAAGAGCATATCATGTTATATTATTAAAAAAATTTATTTCTTCTTACAATGATATTATATTCAGTGTTGTAATATAATTTGAAAGAAGAAATCAGGATTTTTTTTAAAATTATAGTTATTTTTGATAAATATAATTCAGTAAAATAATTTCTGATTGAAAGAAGAATCAAGAACAAATTTGTAAATGTTGAAACTGTTGCTCAACAAAAAAAAAAAAAATTAAAGTTCTTTTTTTAAGCTTTACCAGGTTGCCATCTCAAAAATAATCAGACAAAAAAGTGGCAAAGCAGATTCCAGTCAATGATGGAGACGGGAACTGGTCAATTCGATTTTCATAGCCGCCACCCCAATAGCACCACCATCACCATTCCACCTTCCCTCTTCCCGTCAACCCTCCAAACTCCAATCAACCAAAAAAAAGATTTAGAAAAGTGCAGCCCCCAGAAGGTTTCTCCACTGCTCTCTGGTCGGCGCATAGTAGGGGTGGGCATGGTGGTGGCCGATCTGTCTCCTTGACGACTTTCCAGTCACCCACTACAGTACTTCACGTCGTTGGCTAGAGGTTCGCGGTGAAAGATTGGCATATGTAGTTTCTGGCCAGCGACTGTACGGCGATGGGTGGCGAACTGTGCTGGCGGTAGGAGTGGATGGTGAGGCTTGAGGATGGTGAATGTTTTGATTTCTAGGTTCCCTTAAGATTGAAGAAGACATTTTTAATCTGGGCTTTTGATTTCTTTTTGGGCCTAAATTGAGTTGTGGTTCTAGGCCTAATTTTGTTTTGGGTCTAAATTAAAATTGTAGGTTTGGACATAATCTTGGGTTGAAATGCATAAGTTTGATTTTTAGCCTATTTGGATTTGGGCCTAACTTGGTTTTAGATCCTATTTAATTTGGTTTTCAAATAAAATTGGAAGTTTAAGCCTAATTTATTTTTTTAGGTTTTAAATTCAAATAAGGTTCAATTTTGGGCTCGTTTAGTTGGGTTATAAAGTTTGGATAAATTTATTTCAATCCATAAGGATTGAATTAAATTTGATTTGTTAAATTCAAGTTTAACCCATACATGATACAACTCAAATTCAGTCATAATCCTAATAAAATAAATAATAATTTTTGTTATTATTTTGGTTTGCAAATCTTATCTTTTATCTTGACATTAATTAAAATAATATATCGTCAAAGTAACCTTTGTTATTTAAATTTATTTCAAAATATTATATATAAGGTAAAAGATTTGCATTATGTCCATATTTATGTGGATAATAATCGGCTCAAAGAAAGATTATTATTTAGTTAGATAATAGACATGTGAAATGAAATTGGGATTATATTTTATTCCTACTTGTCTGATATTTCAAAATAAATTAATTGAAACAACATGTTGTCAAAGTAACCTCTATTATGTACATTTATTTATTTTTGGAATATTAAGATATGTATGTTTGTTGTTTATGTAAACAATGATCGGCGTAAAGGAAGGTTATTGTTTGGTCAAATAATAGGCACACTTAGGTAATAAATACGTGTTATTAAGTTTTTTCATGTGAGCAATAATCGGTCCAAACAAAAGTTATTTTTTAATAGGATTAATTGTCAATATTTGATTAGTATATTGATAGTACCACTTACAGTTGATATTTTTGTCCAAAAATTAAACATCAATGTTGTGTTAGGTATCTCGTGATGGGCCCACCATTATTTAATTATGTTATATATTTTTATTATTTTATATATATAATTATGATATGGCGTGGATTTTAATTATGAGTATATTATTTGGTTTTGTTCTTTGCTTATTTTCTGATTCTGTTTCTAAGTTGTCTGCCAATACTGATTTTGATCTTGTGATTAATCTCGGGTGCATGAATTTTTATCTTGCACTTTGGACAGAACGATCTCCTACTATTTAATGAAAGTTCTCATAAAGCTAAAAGAAAATTAGATAAATATGATCGTTCTAATCGTATGAGTCTTATAATCATAAAACGCATCATTCCGAAAATCTTTAGGGGCACTACGTATGAGTAGGATAGTGCTAAGAAATTCCTTAAAGATATTAGTTGAAACAAGTACCCTTTTAGCTAATCTTGTTTCAATAAGGTATAAAGAAAAAAAGAAAACATAAGAGAGTACATTAGTAGATATCTAATTTCGCTTCCAAACTAAAGGCACTAGAGTTAGAACAGTCTAAGGATTTGCTCATACATATGGTTTTATTTCTTTTCCTGCATAATACAGTCAATTTAAAAGTGAATTACTTTCAATTTAAGCTGAATTACAACACCTAAAGAAATAATAATGAGTTCGTATCTCACTATGTAAGAAGAAGAAAAGCTTGAGCTTATTTAGTAACTACCCCTGAGGAGAAAAAAATAAAGTTGCAGTCGGGATACAACAAACAAAAATTGTAAAAGAAACAGGATTAGAAATTTACCTATTACTTCTGCAAAAATGTGAAAAAAAGGAATGTCCCAAGTGTATCAAATGTCGTGTTAAGATTTGTTTCTCACTTTATTTGGTCTGCCACTAATTTAGTTTTGTACCTAGAGCCAACATGCAAGTGATGATGAATGATGTATCTGTGTGGATTATGGCAAAACAGTTACAGTTGAGGTTATATGGATTTTTAGATTACCATTAATGGTTGGTTATGTTTTGAATTTAGAAGAGACATACAGTATCATCATTTAGATGGAGTATGATTTCTATTTTCACTTTAAACAAATTTAGTTATTCTTGTTTATTTGGAATAGTTTCAAGATTCAAATCTTATTATTACTAGTTCTTTATCGTTGATAATAACTTATACTTTTTGATATAATTATCTCGTGTAATGAAACCTTACGTACTAGTTCATATGGTATAAAACACATGAAACAGAATGCTTAAGGATATGGTAAGAAGTATGATTAGTCATTTTTCTTTATCGAAAATCCCTGAGAAAAGCTAAAGACTGTAGCTTACATTATTAATAGGTTTCAATTAAAGTGGTAGCTAAAACCCTTTATAGACTATGGATATGCAAGAAGCCTAGTATTCGACATTTGCATATTTGGGGTTGTCCAGCTAAGGTAAGGCCTTCAGGCCAAATAAAAGAAACCTGGACTCAGGATCTTTAAGTTGTCACTTTGTTGGATGCTCTGAATGTTCAAGGATTACAAGGTTTATAATCCCTTGACTAGGTTATTTTGAGATGAGAAATATGAAGTTTCTTGAGAAAGTTGAGTTTGGGAGGGAGATAAAGTTAGGAATATTGTCTTTGAAGAGGACTTTGTTGCTCTTCCAACAGTTGCATGACAATTATTAGGCTTTAATTCTAACATTGTTCAATACACAAATTCGAATATCAAAGCAATGTTGAGGAGCTCTCTGTCGAAATAAAGAAGTTGTTCTTAAAGAGTAAACTTAACAACATCAAGACAAGATGCCAAGAAAGATAGATGAAATCTATGAAAGGCAATGATATTTGGAATCTTATCAAATTACCTAAAGGTGAAAAACCCATTGGTTGCAAATGAATATTTAAGACCAAGAGGGATTCAAAAGGCAATGTAAAATGATATAAGGCTCGTCTAGTTGCCAAGATTTCACTTAGAAAGAATGTTATAAAAGAGACTTTCTCTCTGTTTTATTGAAAAGATTCTTTTAGGACCATAATGGCATTTGCAGCTTATTTTAATTTGGAACTACATCAGATAGATGTAATGACTGCATTTCTAAATGGCGACATTGACAAAACAATATATATGGTGCAACCATAAAACTTTGTATCCAAAGATCTAAAGAATATGGTCTACAAACTTAAGAAATTCATTTATGGTCTCAACCAGGCTTTCCATCAATGGTATTACAATTTTCATCAAGTTATAATCTCATTTGGGTTGAGGTAAATAAAGCTGATAATTGTATATACCGTAAGTTCAGTGAGAGATAATAAAAAAGCTAAGGAAGACAAGTTCAGTCTCATTCAATGCCCCAAGGATGAGTTTAAAATTAAAGAGATGGAAAAGATTCCTTATGCGTCACCTATAGGAAGTCTTTTGTATGCTCAAGTGTGTATGCATATAGAGATAGCATGCATAGCAGGAATATTAGGTAGATAATAAGTAACCCTGGAATGGATCATTTGGAATGCAGCTAAAAAGTGTTATACAGTGTTTACAGAGAACAAAGGACTATATGCTCACTTATGAAAAATCAAATCTTTTAAGAGATCATTAATATTTTGATTCCGATATTGTAGGATGCGAATATGATAAGAGATCTACTTCGGGCAATGTTTAATTGCTAGATGGATGAGCTATTTCCTAGAAAATTGCTAAGCAAGCACTTATAGCTCATTCCACTATGGCAGTCAAGTTCATAGCCTAGATATGGCTACGAAACTTTGTCACTAGGTTGTGTTTTGTGCATGGTAATGAAATACCACTAAAAATATATTGTGACGATAAAATCGGCCTTACCATACTCCAATAACAACAGAAGCTCTTCAATGTCAAGGCACAAAAACATCAAGTTTTTTGTTGTTAAATAAAGAAAGAATTCAGAGTTTTTAAGTGTCTATAGAAGATATTCAAATAAACTCCATGATTGCAGATCCGCTCAACAAAAGTTTATCGCCTAAGGTATTTTATGAGCACACTACTCATATGGGTGTTGTGTTATTTGATGATGTGCATGTTCAGTGGGAGTTTGTATTTTGATGTTCCTTTAGTTTAGACATATTTCATGTTTATTTTCTGCAGAATAAAGGATATAGTTTATTTTCATTCTAAATTATTTGCAATTTAGCATGATTTCATAAAGAATAAAGTACCAGTTGGAAATATGCATGTTTAAGATCACATTACATATAATTTCCATACTACACATCCACACTCGATCTATATCTAAATATATTGGTGTGGTGACCATTGTTGGGTTTAGTTCCGAATAAATGTAACGAAGGTCGCTTTGATCCCATGTTAATAAAGGAGATGGACCAGATTGAAGTAAAGGAGATATTTCAAGGATAGATAGTATTTTCAATGCATACTCTAGATTTTATAATTGTCTTTGGTAATATATGTAGCCCAAGTGAGAGATTGTTGGGTTTTATTTAATTTCTCAATGTGGGTTTATATATGTAAATAACAATTATATTATAGGCTACCCAATTTAATAGAGTTAAATAAGTGATCTATTAGTTGGGCTCTAATATCTATTGGATATGGGTTTTGCAATGTGTAAAGACACAATTCTAATCAAATTTGGATTAATGGGTTTTTATTTAACCTAGTATATATAGAACATTATAGGAATATGGTCCCTAAGTCAAATCAATCATTTTGTTCTTCTCCTCTATCCCATCTTAGAGAGAGAACGATGGAATACATAAAGAGATTTGATTGTGGAAAACACTAACCCAGTAAGGATTCAGGTATGTATGCGTGAATATGTGTCAATGCGGTATGGATTAAGGTACGCTTTTCATTTAAGTATTCATTTTCTTTTCTTGATAATTTACGTGATGAACCTAGATTATATAATTTTCATAATTATATTTATATTAAAGTCTAACAGGATTCACTTTCAGATCTGTGGGAGTAATACCCAAAATGGGTACTACAATACTGTACAAATGTTGTTTACGTCGATGAAGGGATGGAGTTTTCACCGGAAGAGAAGTCTAGATCCCGAACCATTTTGATGGGTCTTCCTTTGGAAAGGTAGCTATATTAGGAGAGCTCTTCACAATCTAGGGACAAATTTTGAAAGAAAGAAGATATATCTTGCTACGCATGCATTTAAAGTTGTATAGGTTGGAAGTTTGCTGTAGACTAATCTGAGTTGATTAACAGGAGAGAGATAGATGTTTTGTAGAATATGTTACTGAATAGGCTTAGAAATAAGATATAAAATTTGAGCCATTTTTCAGTTTATGCTAGGAATTAAGATTAAACCCATTTTCAATAAGAATAGCTTAAAACAAACATCAAAATGGGCTTTTCAAATAGTAGAATCCTAGAAAAAACCCATTAGAAAGAAAACCAAATATCCTCTTAGCTTTTATTGAGCAGCACGATACCACCTGCGTATATACTGAGGATTCAATCCAGACACAAATTTCACCCCGATTAACTTGTTAAAGGACTCTTTTTTGAAATGAGATGATATTTCCTTGTTAAAATTATCATGTCTCTTCTGCTACAATTGAGTAACACAACATGAGTAATATTTGACTATTTGTAGTTATAAGATTAACCTCCCATAATAACAAAACTTCACTATTCATTCCAAAATTTTAGCTCCACCATGAAGATTGTGAATCTAGAGACTCATTTCTACATCCACATTTTAAAATACCTATCTATTTATGAGCTCATTTCTTAAGATAACACAAAGCTAAAAGAATATTACAGCAAATTAACCTCACATATAAAAATATTTATCAAGTGAGAAATTTTACAGGACTAGTTATAAAAGAAAGAATTCTCATAATGAAGACAATTACAAATTTTAGCAAGGATGTCGATTTAGAGTGTTAGAATATTTTACCCTTGTATTTAACAAGTTAACCACTTACTAGATTAGTTATGTTCCAATTAATATTATTGTTCCAATTAATATTATAACACCAGTTAGAACATGAATCAAATTGCACAGCTGAAAAATAAAATAAAAATAACATAACAATTTTTATGTTGTTTGGATATCAAATATCCTACCACACGAGGTCACATCCAAAGAGAAAATAATTCACTATTAGTAAAAGTTTTAGACAATACAATCAATAGCGGAGCTAGGGGCGAGTGGTTGTGCCCCCCCAACTTTAATTTTTTTAAATTAATATAGATTCAACACATTAAATTATTAAAATTTAAAAATGTGTCCCTCTTAAATAATAAAAAATATCTCTTCATTTACTATTTTTAAGAAAAAATAATTCTCTCCTCGATATCTATTTTTTGGCTTCGCCCCTGAATTTGTTACAACTTATAAAACAAAATACTCTCTCTTATATTTTAATGTGGTTCTTATATTACTCTAATGTAGACTTGTTTGTGAGATCTTCACTACAACAAAAATCCTTTATCGGGACACAAAAACATGCCCCAATATGGTACATATTAGGAGGCTTATAATTTTTGGGATGCTTAGCATAAATGTCGCATGTGTTGGTGTTGCATAAAATTTTGGAACACTTGTTCGAGACACTTAAAGCACCTCTATATTGTGTTTATTTGGACACTTATATATGTCCTTTAAATAAATTCATACGATACAAATAAGTGCCCCTATATGATACTACAAATATAGTAATAACTTATTTGGAGAAGCTTAAAGTGCATCTATATTATACTTTATAGGGACACTTATATATGTCCTTTTATTAGGTTCATAAGGCATAAATAAGTGCCCCAATATGATGCTACAAATATAGTATCATTTCTTTAGGGGCACATAATCTGTGTGTTAAAACATATACAAGTCCCTTATATGTGTTTTTCAACTTATTAAAAACAATAAATGGTATCTTTTAAAAAGCATCCTAAAACATTTTAACTTTGAAGCTCTCATAAAATTTAAATTCGTGAGATTTCAATTTGCTCATGTATCATTAACATACAACACATTTAGGCATTTGCTTCCAACCAATAAAAATAGATCCACCAAAACATATAATAAAGTTTATCAAAGCAAATATAAATGCAATATCCATTCAACAAGTCTATAATTCAACAAAGTAACCAACGATCTTTGTACTTTCAAGAGATGCCAACAAGATCTCATCTAATATTCTTGAAACAAAAAAGAGCTCAAAAAAACAATCACCATTACAAAGGTCATCTCTAGCAATAGGCTTAATGGATGTTCTTTTTGTTCAAAAGATGCCCTAATACATACTCAAAAGCTTAACATGAATGATATCAACTATTGTATCAATCATCATTGTCATCCAAAGCAACCTGCAAATAAGAGGATATAGATAAACGTCACATTTAAAAATTAAAAATAGAATTACAAGTAGACAACTGAATTCTTTTCTCATAATCCAATTCAAAACAATCAAATTCAAAAAATAACTTTAGCTATCACATCAATTCAATTCTTTTCTCATAATCCAATTCAAAAACAACTTCAGTGATCACATCACAAAATATAAATTACTAGTAGACAAGAACTAAATACAACTGAAAACAATATTATAAGCAAAAGAACTTAAAAAAATGGGGAAAAAAAGACGGGCATCAAAATTTAGAAAGGCCCTCAAAAATAAAAAACAACCTCATTCAACCAAAAGTATCGTGTTTCCATACCTATATGATCCATCAATCGGAATATGAATAATAAGCGAAGTGATGTAGAAGCAATAGGTACTCCAAGAGAGTCTCCAATTATCAGTATGTGATCATAAGGTTTAGGCCACCGTACATCTTTTTTCATTTATGATTGAGTGATTATCTCGCACCATCCAGGCCCTAATTCCACACCATCCTTAACCAAATCCATCTCACTAACATAGCCACTTGTAATGACCTCATATATATCTACCAAACTTTTTAAAAACAACATTAGAATGAACATGCATTTCAAAGTGTGCTTATGACTTAATAAATTTAATATTTTTATCATATCTTATATAAAAATTAATAAATTATAATTTTATTACCTGAATGCGCATTGGATGTGACTTTGATGCAAATGAGCACTGATTGTTTGGAAATGCTAGTGGAATATTTTGAGCATCTCCAACACATTGTGCTCTCCCATGGACTATGGAAATGCTAGTGGAATATTTTGAGCATCTCCAACATATTGTGCTCTCCCATGGACTATTGCGGATAGATTTTCTAACTTCTCATTCAATGTATCAACCTTTTCTTTGTACTCTATGGCAAGTTTGTGACTTGCATCATGACTTGGTATTGACCCATAGACATCAGCTCGTGTCACCCCCATACCATACATGCGCAGATGTCATGTTTATCTGTGGCCATTACCTTTGCAAATGTATCATTAGATTTATGAATGCAATCATTGTCATGTGAACTTTATGGTTCTTGCTCTGATAGTTGTTTCATGTTCCTGTAACCATTATATAATATTCATCTGATGTCAGGGCATTCATTGAACTATATTCTTAACACAATAATAAAAAAACAATAGATGTATAAAACTAATATATGTTAACTCACAATTGCTTCCTCTATTATTGCACTTGCACTTGAACCATCCATCCTATAATAACATTCTTCAAATAATTTAGCTCTTGTAGGATATCTGCTGAACTTTTTCTTCTGCACATATAAAAGTAATAAATTATCATAAGATCTCTAATAACTATAAAAATATAGATAACAATTGACAAAATTCAAAAGAGAGTTATCATTATTTCTTTCACTAGTGCAAAACTTTTCTTGCCCATACGATGAAGCAATTCTAATTGAGCAAGAGTTTGTTTATTATTTTCACTTATTTTCTAAGCAATTTGAAAATGAATAAAGCAAATTAATAAAAGGAAAACTAATTGAGTTATTTACTAATATTCAATTATACATTATTAGCTTGTATATGTATTACAACTAATTTTGAACAAGATATATAGAATGTTCTTATGACTTTCAAAGGTTTAGAATATTAATTTCGAAACACTAAGGATATTGAAACGGGAAATTATCACCTCTCAATAAATTTGAATAGACTTCAAAAATGATATAACAAAACACAATTTAATATAAATTATAGTTACTCTAGCATATATCAAGCATTATGTATTTTATACCTTAGATTTATCAGACATCCAATGCTCAATTAAGGTTATGTACTCTTGTTCCACACTACCAGGTATGTTTAGCATTCTTCCTCAATAGGTATATCAAGTCAAAATTCAAGCTCTTCCAATATCGCCATTTCTTGTTAATCGACTTCAAAATATAAAGTTCCTTTCCTGGGGTTAACTTAAACCTTGTCTACACAAACAAAAATTTAAAGGTGAGATATAATAATAGATATTCATTTTAAAAAAGTAAATATACAAATTGATCTCAAAGAAACAAAAATATAATAAAATCAATAACCTTCTTTAACATTTCATCCTTGTAAGAATAAGGTATCAATCTCCAATCTTTGTAGTGAATAGGGCAATATCTTCCATTTCTTTCAATTGTACCTAAGAAATGAGCTAAAACACGTGACTTGTGTTCATCATTTGGTTGTCCAAGGTTGTTAAATGAAACAACTACAAGCTCATCAAATGGTTGCCCCCATACAAGCAGGCCCTCTTACTCTTTCTTTTATTGCCAACTACAATAATAATAATATATGTTTCAAATTTGTTTTTCTATAACATAGTAATATACAAGAAAAATGCAACTTACCTGGTTCAGTTGCATTATTAGGTTCAATTGCAATATCAGGTGAATCATCTTTAGTTGAAGTCATACTACATCATGTGGATTTAAACACATAGTAGGCTGATGTCATCCTTTACATACAAATAGTTCATGTTTAATTTTTGTATTTTGTTGTCCATGAGTATAGAAAAATTAAAATGAGTATAAATACTGAAACTGCATGAATTATTGATAATATAACTATCTAGAAATACTTAGAATGAAGAAGTGATGAATACAACTTGGTTGTGTCTGAGTTGCACCATTTGTAGTGAAGCCAAATACAGACAGTCAGGGGAAGGGGTGTTGCTCCACCACCCTGGGTCTGCTGCATTTGCTACGAGGTCTAGTTTTAGGAGACATGATCTACAAATTAAGTAATAAATGAATTTAAATATATGGGGCAACACATTAATTAGTAATGTAATACTAACATATAATGAAACTCATGGTCTAATTGAAAGGTTTGTGAGGAAATTTACTCTGCTCCTTTTCTTTATATATACCGAAAGATTAAAGATTTATACGGGGATGCCTGAATGATTTTAGAAAGCTCCATGCAGAGTAAAGATTTATACGGGGATGCCTGAATGATTTTAGAAAGCTCCATGCAGAGTATTGTATCCTCATATTCAAATTTTATCCTCAGTTGTCGGAGTTCTTATTTAGTGCTTGTTTCTAACAAAAGCAATCATGTCATTCCATAAGATCCACTTCCTTTCATCCTAGTCATTTCATAGTATCTTCACCATAGATCAAATCATTGTAACTTTACTCTGACGACATTCCATCCACACTTGTATATGAAAAAAATTGGATACGAAGAATTGAATTGAGAAAAAGTTGTATATACCATAACACAAAGAAAAGCTCACTGCATGTCGCGGTAACCACATTTACAAGCACTATTAGTTATACATATAGCCCTCTTTTTTAGTAGTAACCACATGTCTACATCAATCATAAGAAACCAACCCAACAGCAAACTTAAAGCCCCATAAACAGAAGGCCAAAATAAACCGAAGAGAAATTAAAATATGATGCATTTTAGCAACACATTCAACATAAAAAATATCCCAACTTAGACTTAAGTCACAAATTACAATAATCAGTAAAAAAATCATGATATTACTCATTAGACTCAACAGACGAATTAATATATCATTGCCCAATAAAAAACCATACTAAGTAACTACTAATACTGCATTCATTCCAACTCTCATCATAGCATAAACATAATAATATTCTTATTGAAGTGCACAACAATAGATTGCTATTGCCAGTAAAATTTCAAATCACAACTCCCCAAGAATTTCAATTTTCAAAACAAAAATATCTATATCAGAATTGCATTTCAATGATCAAATAAACTACAAAAAAAAAGAACAAATAAATTCGAAGCCATCTCCAACCAGAATCCCATCTTTTTCTCACCAGCCAAGAAAATCACTAACTCAAACTTCACGAAGTAAACCATCCGCAGCGTATGGCCAATTTTTCATTTTTTTTTCAATTTTATTATGTCTCACTTTGTTGAATGCTCACTTTAATGGGAAATATGTTACTTTCAAGAATAGTTCCTAAATTCTCACTTAATTTAAATACAAGCCGATGAACAAAAAAAAGGCAGAAAATTTTTAGACGCCACGAATTTTCACTAAAGATTCACTTCCTTGTGCCTCACAAACTCCAGTAGAGGGAATTGATTCGGTTTCAACACCACTATGATACTAGGATTTCAGCCAGGCTGGATAAATTTAAGATGAATAATATGTGACGTCCATTTAAAGAAATAGGGAGAGGGATGAAGAATTTCTAATTTTCCAGATTTCTCAAAAAACCTTAGGTTTGAAGAGACTAAAAGAAAATTGAAATTAAGAGAAGAGTGAGGGAGATGATTCATACCTTGAGAGAGTTTTACGAAAATAAGCTATCTGAGCTTCGTGGACAAGGATGAAGCCTTCTGTTTCTATTAAAGTAAAGACGACTACTTAGGTTTGAAGTGAAAAAAAAAGTAAAAGATCGGGAGAAGAAAAAATATTAGCTGCTAAAGTGAAAAAATTCAGATAATTTTTTAGACGCCCAATTAATTTGACGTAATTAAGTACCTCAATAAGTCTAATTCTGACAGTTTAAAAAGTGTATCATTATCTTATTTTTGAGGCACATACCAAAAAAATATCCCAAAACAACTGTCCTAATATATATATATATATATATGGTTGTAATGCTCGTCCCTTTGTGTGTCTCGTGAACTTCCTTCAACATTGATTATCATCAATCAACAGAACATTCTCTCCCAAGAATCTTCTAAAAAATATTCAATGCGATGTTCAATTATCATTTAGAACACATGTAAATCTCCAAAACTTTTGGAGATGGAATTTTATGCTTTTTATTGCTAGATGTCTTCTCTAAAAATTTCTTACATAACTAATATAAGTTTGTGATTAATACATAAATTATATTAGGTATATTCCTAATCAATTATATAGAAAGTTTTCTAAGTCAAAGTCTCACCTATTACAACCTTTCGATGTTTTCTAATTAAAATTGGAATCTAATGCAAGGCAAATTCTAAATGCACAAAAATCGGATGCATAATTATGGTAGGAATTCTGTCGGTTTAGGAAACTTCCTTGAAGTCAAAGCTTGAACAATCTTTTCATAGATAAGGTAAGATCAAGAAAGCAAATCTTTTCTTCTATTGGACATGGATTTATTGGAGCTATCTTGAGGATTTAATTCCATAAATTCCTCTAGTTTATCCCTTAATGAAACCGCCCAATTTGGTAAGTAGATGTTGTTTAAATCCTACAAGGAAATAAATATTCAAGAGTTAGTTTTATATTAAAACTCATGTTTCAAAATGGAAAATTCCACTTGCTAATTTTAGAAGAACTAATAAAATCAAATTTTGTTTTGCACAAAAAACGCTAACAAAAAATAAGTCATGAATTTAACAATCTCCTTCTTTGGCATTTTTTTCAAAACCAAACTTATTTGTCTTAATTTGCCAAAGCTTGTTCAAAACTGGGATGTTCTAATATGAAACATAACATTAGTAATATCAACCAAAACTACATAATATCTTAGAACATTGATGCGAACATCAATTTGAACATGGTTTGAAAAATATGACGTGCAACATAAATAAAGTGTTCCAATTACCAAATAGAAATTGTGAACACTGTTACCAACCACATACAAACAAACTTTAAAGCAAAATATATAAAAGCAAAACAAATTGTCCATAAAGCAACAACCATAAATCTCCTCAAAAACAATGTTTTAATGAAAAAAACTTACAAATAAACTCCCACTTAATAAACCAACTCCCCCTCAAACATTTACTTCGCTATTAAGAACTTCAAGTTGCAGCAGCACCTTTACTAACACTTTGACGGCCCATCACAGCAGCACTTGACTCCTACTTTTTGGCAAAAATGGTCGAAAAGGTACCAGAGGAACTTGACGTAGACTCAAATTTAGACTCAGAATTGGCGGCAACAGTAGGACTTGGAACAGCTACTTTCCTTTAATCTAGGCAAGAAGATCCAGAATCTCCTTCTCTTTACTAAGAGACTGCTTAATCTACTCCAGACCTTATGCAATTTTTTCTCCAAGTAAGTGTAGTAGTCCATAGCATGAGATGAATCTAGAGCAACAAAGGTCAATGTTCAAACATCACCAGGAACATGTGTTGGACCAGCTTCATCTAGATCATTCAGGTGTCTATTAAACTTAATCAATTTGGGAGATATATTGAAAGCACACCAGGAGAAGATAGATTCTCTTTTCTTTCTTTCTAATCTTTTGAGTTGTAAATGGAAAATTGCCATGTGATGTCCTAACTTCTACGTGCTTAACATTTATCTTGATGATGTGATTCCTAAGACTAAATAGATGACATGTTCCTACACAATATAAAAGAATTGCTTGGTCTTTAACAACTATTGTCTGGTTGTTGGGAGGTGTCAAGTTTGTGATGGCTACTTTGTGAAGTATGGCATATTTGAGAGTTAAAGAAGTAGAAAGATAAATTAATATCCTCAATAGGCCATGATGTATCATTGGTGGGGTTCAACATCATTTTCAAAATTCATTAATCAAATCAAAGGTGAAGAAATAAACTCTATTTTGCATAAAAATTTGCCTAAACTTTATAGACTCAAATTTATTAAGAGTGGTGTGCAAATTTGAGTAAAATTATTGGACTACCCTGGTGACAAAAGGTTCAATATTCATGATAGTACAATCAACTGACATTCATTAAACAATTTATCCAACCCTATTTCTTCAAATTCTTTCAATTTTATAAACTTCTTTCAAAATGAAAGGGTCTTCTACTCGCAAGTTCAACTGTATTTCTATCTTTTGTGGAACTAATCCAGGAAAAAATGGTGAGTTTATAGGGGCAACCAATAACCTTGATAGAACTTTAGGGAAAAGAAAAATTCATTTAGTGTATGGGGAATGCCGTCTGAGGTTAATGAAAAGTGTTTCTACTTCTGCTCATGTAGGAAAAGTCAAAGTTTTAATAGTTATCCCAAAACCTTTAATAGTACAGAATATCACATATATAACCATCGGAGATGAGCTAAAACTATCATATATTTAGGACAGAATGTCTAACATGTTAAACAATGTGGATGCATTCATAGCTCTACTTGGTGATTATGATACACTAGAGGAATTATTCCAAGTTATCTCATTAGCACAATTCAACATTCACCATAAACCTGTAGGGATTCTTAATGTTAATGGTTTATTTGATGGTTTGCTATCTTTTGTAGATTATGCTGTAGAAATAGGTTTTATTTCACCATATGTGAAATGAATTCTCATTTCTGCTCCAACACATAAACAACTAATTAATCAACTACTAGCACATGTGCTAAAACCTAATCCTACCTTGGCTCATGTGGATTGGTCCAATAAGGACAACGGTTGAAAATACAAAATGAATTTAACTCTCAGCCTATAAAATTTATTCTTACTGGTTTCAACTAATAGTGTATATATTGTGTTGTTTCAACTTTATTTTTCAATAAATCACATTTTAGGTAATATCTTCTAAATGCTACTTTTCTATCTATTTTCAACATTGGAGATAATGTCGATTAGGTTGGGGGAGGGGATAGTTGATAACATGTATTGAGTGTTCAATGTGTGTTTTTCTAGTTTTTTTTTTTAAAGAAAAAAAATTCCAAACATGTTTTTTTTGGTTCCATTGAAACCTTGAAAAATGGTGGCAGAGTAAAGGGTAACTTTAACACTCTTGAGATGTATTCCTATTTTTTCTAGCACCATGGCCAAATCAGCTTGTTCCCCATGTGATGTTCCAAGAGATCATCTCCATAGTAAGCCACTTTGAGCCTTTCAATAAATAAGCCTCTTTTGTGGTAACTATATCTTCTTACCTAGCCTAAATACACTATTATCCTACCCTTGTTCTAAAAATAATTTGAAACGTAAGAGACATTCCATTGATAAGGTAATCTTGTAAAAGAAAATTAAGTTGGAAAAGAAGATCGGTGTGGAGGGAGTTTTACATCAAAAAAAATTTGTAAAGTGTTTAAAATATTATGAGTTGCAATTAAAAATGGGATGTTGCAAAATCAATAAGAATGATGAAGAGGGGTTCCAATTCAATAACAATAGGTTGTGTGTTGTTCTTCATTGATAAACTCTATGTCTCTAATTCCATAAAGTGTTTAGAATTTTTGTTGCATTCTATCCTTTTATTTCTTAACCACATCACTATCCTCTGGCCCCATTCCAACTTTTATTGAAGATCTTTTGATTTCGTGTGGTAGCTTCAGTCTAGTGGAGATTTGTATCAAAGGAATATCATATGATGTTTAACTCTTCTATTAGAGATTTGGTGATGGTGTTAATGAGGTTCTATGGGATTTCACTTGTTTAAAGCATGCATGGTTTCATCACTGTTGACATTAACTATTCACACACACACACTTGAGTATGCTTATTTTGGAAATGTATGACTTTCGAACGACTAAGTGTTAGATTCAACACTTGTTTGATTTTATTTTCATATTACTTTGTTGCTTCCTGAAAATAATGATTGGAAATTAGTTATCATAGGTGTTTATAGGGATTACTATTGGAAACCCTCACGAGACTATAATTCTTCCTCAATGGGTCATCTAGGGGTTTAAAAGCTTGTTGCATATGCAAATTGTAATCGTGATTTCATATGAAAGTGGATTAGTTTAGGTTTGTTTTAGGCTTGCTTAAGGACGATCAATGGTTAAGTGTGGAGGAATTTGATAAATGCATATTTGATATATTTTTGTATCAAATCCTTCATACTTTCCTTGTTTTATTCTTGTTAATATTATAGTTTTATTAATGTTCTGTGTTAGGGAATCAATGAACAAAAAGAAATCAAAAAGAGTCAAAATAAAACCAAAGAAGACAACACATTTCATGAGCAAATTGAGAGATAATATTTTATTGGATCAAATAAGCATAGCAATTAAAAGAAAAGGGTCATTTTTACCTAAATCTATCATGTGTAAATCAAAATATATGCAAAAAATCACTTAGACTTTGTAAGTGATTGTTGGACTTGTATTAAATTCAAAATAAGCATGTTTTCAAACTTGTGCAGTTTTCATATTTTCAGCATAACTCCATGTTCAAAAGTGTTATGGACCTGAATCATACTTCATTTGAGTGCCAAGAGATAGAACGATAACTTTATTGTTGGAAGCTCAGCCCAATTCAACCTTGATTATAGCAGAAAATTCATCCAAGTGCGTGTATTGGAAATGATCTATCTACGCTGACACATTTTCTTAAATCAAGTATAACTTTCTCCCTAATGGTTGGAATTACATGATTCAAGTTGAAAAATAAAGCTAATAAACAAATACACAGCTTTCAAGTTGATTATTTTTCCAAAACCAACTGATTGCATGGAGAACAATGTGTGAAAAAATTCAAATCTAAAAAGGACATATGAATTTAGAACACACTTGAAATTAATTTGGAGTGTATTTGGTTCGAAGATGCAAATTTAGATACTCTTCTACTATAAATAGGTGTTCTTGGATGGCATTCAACATAAATACAAAAACCCTTAGAGGGAAAAAGAAAGTTTTATTATTATCTTTCTTTATGCTAAGTTTTCTGGTAATAATGTAAGTTTTCTATTAGTAATAGAAATATATTCTCTAGTATCTCTTCTATTTTTAGTATTTTCTACTTTCATTATGTCTTTCTAAATTTTATTTAGCTGAAGAGAAAGGATAAACCTCTTGATGGAGGAAAAAGAACGATTACAAAAATGCATAATGTTCAAATGTGTTGTATTATTATTTTAATTTTTGATTGAAACCTTTCTTATTTTGTAGTGATTCTAGATTTATGTATCACCAATAATACAACAAATACTTAGGTTTATTTAGCCTATTGTACGGTTCTAATTCATTGACTGCTAATGTGAGATCTTGATTTATTATAGACAAATGTGTGTATAAATACTTAATCCCATAAATAAGTGTTGGAGTTAAAATCCACGTGGTTGTGGTGATTCTTCATTTATGTATCACTAATGTCACAACAAATACTTGAGTTCATTTTGACATAATATAATATTATAATCTAAACCACATAAAGCCAATCTTTTAAGAAATATATCTTGAAAAGTTCAAATAACTTCCCTGTGTATCGACCTCGGAGTTCTAAGAAATTTATTACTTAACATAACTTGAACATAGGTTTGCAATCTTAAAGTTGTAGCAATGTTTGTTTGTCAATGCATGAATGATTACAAAGTCTCCTCAAGGGATTTTGTATGTGGAGTTGGATAAAAATGAGAGTTTGATGGCTTTTGTGAATGTAGCAGTTGGGCATGATTATCATCTCAACAACTAAAATTGGGATAATTTCTCCATTGTGGATTGTAAATTTCAGAATATAGAGACTAAAAAAGCTTTTTGAATGTGCTCATAATATTTGCTTGTACTGGAATATTTGGTCATTCATTGGTGTAGTGTCCTATAAATTCATAAATGCTACAAACTTCTTCATCTTGCACAAATCTGATTTCATTTACAAAAGTTCCATGGCCTCAACTTTTCTTATTAAACTAGCAATCCTAGCATTTAGATCATCTTCTGACTAAGGTAATATTTTTCTTTATTATTATTAGCAAGACTAGATATAATAGAATATTTAGAAGAATTAACACTATGTCATGATTGAGAGTTTTCTATCGAATGGTCTAGATAATCTGAGGTTTCATCAGGTTCTTTATAAAAAAACTCACCATTACACATTATTTCAATAAATTATTTTATTTCAGGAGTTAGACCTTCATAAAAGAAACTAATTAAGCTCCATTTTCCAAAGCCATAATGTGGACATGAATTCAACAAATCTTTAAATCTTTCCCAACATTGAAAGAAAACTTTATTAGAATTTTGAGAAAAAATTTGGATTTATTTTCAAAGCATTAGTTTTATGAGTTGGAGATTTGTCTTTTCAAAGCATTAGTTTTATTAGTTGGAAAGACCTTTTCAAAAATTCATCTTGTATTTCTTGCCAAGTGCCAATTGACCTAGGTTTTAAAGAGTTAAGCCAAGTTTTTGCTTTATCTTTTAAAGAAAAAGAAAATAATTTGAGCTTAATAATCTTATTTGTACAAGTTTGATCTTCAAAAGTGACAGATACTTTATCAAATTTTTTTAGATGCAAATAAGGTTTTCAGAGTCTAAACCATAAAAATTAGAAAGTAAAGGGATCATGTCTGGCTTGAATTAAAAGTTATTTATATTAAGAGAAAAAATGAAACAAGAAGGAGAAGAATTTCGAGAAAATTGCAAGTAAAATACAAAAACTGCTCAAGTTTGGAAACATTCTTATTTTTTAATTTAATGCAAGCTCAACAATCACTTGCAAAGTTCAAGTGATTTCTTGTATATGTTTTGATTTACACATAATGGACTTAGACAAAAATGATCATTTTCTTCTTTGATTTAATGAAATATTATCTGTCAACTTGCTCACAAAATATGTTGTCTTCTTTGGTTTTATTTTGCCTCTTTTTTATCTGTTTTTGTTCATTAATTCCCTAATACAAAATATTAATAAAACTATAATATTAACAAGAATAAAGTAATGAAATTATAAAGGATTTGATACAAAAATATGTCAAAATATACACTTATCAGCATTGTCACGTAGTATTGAGAACTGAGGACCACCATTGTCATCTTCTACTCCATCCATACGACTGCTACCAGGCACCGTGTAGGCATCCTTGCAGTCCTGCTGGTTACTATGCAGTATGGATCATTGCGTGGATGCCCTTGCCATCCTTCCGGTTGTGGTGGTTGCCATATATGGTTGTCAACTCTCTGTAATGAAGGAGTCATCTCCTTCTTAATGATGCGTCTTGTAGGTTTTTTCTACATTATATGAATCAACATTATGATATATAGGATGTAGTTATTTAACAAAATTAGTGTGAGACAATGAAGAACACACCCTTAACCAACATGCATAGTAAAAAGTATGACTCCATCACCAAGAAATTTTCGTCATCCCATCCAAAGCCAATGTCTGAATTCAGCAAGTTATGGTACGTCTTCCATTTTTGTTTAAAGTAGTCGGATTTACCCTGGAGCTGCTTCATAGTGTTATTGTAGCTAGGATAAGCCTCAGTCATCTTCCCCATAACGTCAATCCACTATGACGTACTGAATTTGGACCCCAAGACATTGCCCTTGATCAGCTCATCGTAGATGAACATGATGAATGTTGTTTCATTAACCCTCGACCATTGAGCATCATTACCATGACTTGGAAGAGTGCTTTGCAAATTGATATCCATATACAATGCAAAAAGGCTTAGAGTTAGAAGAAGTCATATCAACTCAATAAGGTGAAAACAAAAGTAAAGTAAATGATGATACTTACCTACTGCTGGATGTGGTTAGTTTTCAAGCCATTATCATAAATTGGGACATCGTATACAAGACGTAAAATAAAAGTCGATGACTTTGTTATACACACAACTATGTCATGCATACATCGTTAATGTTTGATTTGAGTTGTAGATGAGATTTGCATTATCCATACATAATAAGTGATCTATAAAAGCATATGCATGACCCGCCAAACTTTGTGAATGCATTATTCAACATATCCGAATATACACGCACTGTCAATGGAAGGTGCTAAAGAAAAATGAAATATGCGACATTAGGAGCACAAATTGCAAGGTAAATTCTCAACCAAGTAATAACAACACATGCTGATTTGTTTGGCAACACAAGTGTGAGGCTCACTACAAGCATATCACAGTAATATTAAAGCCACAATTTTGAAAACCACTACAAAGTGGACGTATGAAGACAAAATTGGTATGAAACTGGTGATTTTCATAATATGTCTACTCAACTCAAAAAACATGCTATCCTCTGTTACAACAAGATATGAGTACTATATGCGGTGGGAAGGATAATAAATTGCAAATCATATTTATTGGGCATGATCCAAGCACAAATAAGCTCAACAATATTTCACCTTATATCATTTCCTGCCTACCATGCGTTTACATAGAAACAAGTAGTTGGTGTACAATTAGAAGTTATTAAAACTGGCATAAAGTTACAATAACGATTCCGTAGCACCTAGAATAACTATAATAATATCACAGTGACCATGAGAATGAGAGTAAGACATATACAAAGAAATGAAAAAAAAAAACTACCATCATATTTTTAGGACAACAAGCATATCAAATATTTACATAACTAAATTAAGGGACATGGGTGAGAATAAATACACCTTCCATCGTTGGGCTTAGGTTGGGAAGAGGAGACACTGCTCATGCTTTTGTCCTTATCAAACGGACCATCCTTCAGTTGGGAAAATATGTAAAGAGAAAGATGTGAGGGATGAGGAGTGAGTCTAGAAAATCGAGGAAAGAGATAGCCATATGTGCTCAAGTGTTGTCCGATCAGCTACAGGTATCAATATTTTCAAAGGAGTCAAAATGCCATTTTGTCATATATAATATATCAGATGCAGATTTGATTCTTTAATAGATAGACATTGAGAAGGAAAATGGGGATTGTTAGGTAGTACATAATGAAATTGGTCCGAATTTTGAGACTATTTGCAAAATTTTCTGGATATCACTTTTTCTAGCATTTTAAGTGAGTTTAAAACAAAATATAAATTTGAAAAATAATTACAAAATATATGAGTTGATTTAGTATCCACTTAAACTAATAAGCGTAACATTTATCTTTGGCATAACTAATAGTTGTATAGTAAATTACTTCCCTATTGAAAATGAATGGGAATGAGGTGGGTTGAATGTGGATCGGGTTAGAAAACATACCCAGCAATCACAAGTTTTGTAAAGATTTTAACACATACCCAAGACTTTGACTATACCTATTAGGCCCATGAGATCAGTTTAATAATGTAAGAACTAATATTACAACATATTATACAACAGTAGTTAAGTCATATTTTAAGACAAATTCATCTTTGTAATAAAAGAATAAGAAAAAACTAAATATTCAATATTTGCAAAAATATTTAAGAAGTATATATATACTTTAAAATAATTTTTAGTACATCTGATTCTACAATAATTTTTTAATAAAATATTATATTCTGAAACTTTTCATTACTATCCAATACAAACAATTGTAATACCTCACTCAATCATAATACCAAAAAATTTATAAATAAAAAAAACAATTATAAGTAAATTTCATTAATTTAAAACATCATTTTTTTAACTGAATTTCAAACTGCCATTTGTATTCCTACAAGTGTATGGATTATTATTAGTTTAATATTCATATTAAATTTTAACCATGCTTATATATGTACGTTTATTGATATTATAGGTGTATTTACTAACATATAAAATAGTCCTATTTCCAAACTATTTATTACTTTATTTATTATTATTGGACATCATTTTTTTATTTCATATTAGGCAAGTAAATATTTTCAGAAATGTAGAAATATTATGAACTGAATTTTTTGAATTAAAATGATTCTAGTACAATTGGCATTTAATTCATTTAATCCAATTAAATGCGTGAAGTAATGTCATAATGAAACAGGAAATGGATACAGAGCAATTTTTAAATTGCACAATGTGCCATGTCAAAACAAACATATGAAATGACACATACTATAATATGGGTTATGTTTGGAGGGTTTCTTGGATAAATTATTTTATCAATTTTTGCATATTTTCAATGCTCCGACTTCCAATAATATTTATATGGGTTCTCTATGTCTTCTAACTAATGAAAAAATAGATTTTATATATAAGAAGTTCAAAAAGTTATGCCACTTATATGCAACTACAACCACAAAAAAAAATAACATAGCAAAAAATTAGATTAACACACACGCATTTGCACAACAACTATTGTCATAAATGAAACATGGAAGCCTTTTGTCATGCCATTTAAAACTCCTTATTCAAGTGTCATGGAAATGCCAGGCAATTGAAGGCAAGTTCAAATTGTTTGGCATTCAGATTAAACATTGCAATAGTACAAACATTGAAGTGATATGCCCTAGTGTATGTCATTGTACACGGAAGCTATGCACAATAGGCCAACTATATGCTCTGCCAATTTGTACACATGCATTTGAATGTGGAGTGTGTTATCAATATTTGGCCAAGTAGGTACATCAACAGCATAGTAGTAGTTGAGGGCAATAAAAATACCCTTCAAATCAATATTACTTAAATGGGTATGGAACCAAATCAGTAACACAAAAACAAATCCTTCTTCTATCTCAATACACAATACTTTATATTTTTCATGGCTCCTAAAGGTGGATTAACACAAAATTATTATTTTTACACCCAAGAGTGGACATAAAACGTTGACCAAAGGTTCATGGAACTCCTTGTGGAACATTCAAAGGCGAAAAATTTCTATCCATGTCATAAAAATACGCAATTATTGTGAATGCTTTGCAAATATTGAATCAAGAGTTTCAAACCAACTTCACGTATGATTTTGGCATCGATAGAACCAAATTACTTCACAAGCAGTACAAAGTATTCAACGGGATCATTCATTTGCCTGAAGTAAAGTACAATCCCTTCAACAATGTGATTTAAGCACCAGCTCATATCTGGGACCTCATATGCAAGGTTAGTTATATGACTTTCACTACAGTCACGGTGTAAATACTTTTGGCAAAAAATTGTGATATGTCGGGATTGCAGAATATTTATAGATTTTAACAATTACCTGTATTACGTCTACGAAACCAAAAGCAGAGCTTTAGGATGGTGTACATACTAAGGGTGAAGCTGATTTTGATGCCTTATCATGTATATTCCACATACGTGATGGTATGAATACCATTGGCGATGATCGTCCTTAGATTGAGCAGATAAGTCATAATGAATTTATGTAGGGACCAAATTTTTAGTACAATGATGTTAGAAGAAATCCTCTTGCTAAGGATGAGTGCTTGGGAAGGCCGATGCAATACGAGATGGCTTAGGTAGTAGTGAACTTATTATCTATTTTTTTTCTGGCCAAAGTCTGTATGCTTGCAGCAGGCATATTTTTTTATGGATTGCGACTTATTGTAATATGTTTTTCTTCTATTTTAGTAGTAATATAATTAAGTTGTGTATGCTAAGATGTTTTTCTTGCATTTTAGTAGTAACTAGTAGGAAGTTGGTAGGTTGCACATGGTTCATATAAGTTTACTAACACAATTAAATTACTTATAATTTTTTCTTTTTGTAATATTAACAAATTAGAAGTTATTATATAAAAATAAAGTAAGTACTGAATTTATTAAAAATAATATATTTGAAGACATTTCAAAATATTTTACTTTTAATAAGTGTAGATACATATGAATGACTTTATAAATATATATATATATATATGTATTTTTTATAATATTTTTTATATTTATGAATATTTAAACATATTTATATAAACGAACATAGGAATACATATATTAGTTTATAAATATCTATATGTATCTTTATATATTTATTTACTTTTTAATATGTACATATATTTGTAAATATATTTATATGTATTTTTATATATTTATATATTTGTGAATATACAAATATATTCATAAATAATTGTATGAATATAATATATATATATATATCATTATATATATTTTTATATTTATTAATATAAAAATAAATTTATATTATAAATATTTATGAATATATACATATATTTCTATATTATAAATAATTGTACGAATATATATACATATATATTTATAACTATATATGCATATTTTTGTATATTCCTAATTTTGTGAATATATATGCATTTATATATATTTATAAATATTTGCATGAATATATAAATAACATATTTTTGTATATTCATACATTTATGAATACACATGTATTTATATAAATTTATAAATATTTATAAATATTAAAAATACATATATATTTATACACATATATGTGTATTTCATGTTTTGTACAAATATTTGTGAATATATAAATATATTTATTTATATTTCTAAATAACTATACGATTATACAAATACATATATATTTATATATTTGTTTATATTTTTTATATATATTTATATATATGTATTTTTATATATTACAACATTTGTTAAATACAAATATTTAGTCCTTAAATACTAATAAATGTGCCAACATACATAACAATCATACTAAGATTATACATGATATACATATTAATAAAAGTGCTGACAAAGGTTCCCAGTTTAAGAAGTGAAACACACAGGCATCAAATGCCAACATATATGTTTGAATACTAGACATAACCACGACAATGATCATTCTATAAATCTTGGGCGATGTTATCTCAAAGCAAGTTTGCTCCCACAATGCATCCTCTAACATATCAATATGTCTTCTTTGTTGTGACATTGAAGGGTCTTCTTCTTCTTGGTCCATAAAATCGGGATCTGCAACTTCATCAAATATTTCGTGTCCACAACAATGTCTTCGAACAAATTGTGGATGCAGCAACATGCCACCACAAGTTCTTCTTGCATGCATAATAAATAGTTGGGGCCCAAAACTGTCAAATGACAGTGATCAAACAATTTGTTTCTTGTACTAGGCAGTCTATTATCACTTGTCAATTCTGGTATGTGATATCACTCACCACGGTATAGCGACAAAAATCCAAAAAAGTTTGTGTAACTAGAATCCACAACATAGTATTTCCCTATGAGTGAAAAGTGTTAATAGTGTAATGAAATAACACACATATACACTAAAATATTTTATGTGGAATAATTAATAATGGGTTATTAAGACTACGTAAATTTTATTAACATATATGAGGCCATGGGAAGTTGTATTCGGGCTGAGAAAGTACATCAGAAAAAATGCCAGCATCGTTGGCACTATGCTCCCAACCAGCAAGTACAAAGGTGAACATCTAATTAAAATCACAAGTGGCCATAACGTTTTACGCTAATACACCTTTCCAACTACGGTATGTGTCGTGGTTGCTGGAGGGTATCCATACCGATATAATGGTACCATCAATTGCACCAACACACCTACCAAAATGCACCGCTAAAATTAATATTTAAATTGAGACACATGACATGAAATTATTTGGACATAAATCAATCTACCTTAAAATAAGGACAACATTATGGGTTACGGAATGTATTCCGGAACAACAAATAAAATGGGCGAACATATGTAATCAGGAGCCATATCGCAAAGTAAATCACACAGAGCATGTACGTGCCGACTTATGGTCTCACCTTAACGTTAAAATTGTTCCATACTTATACAGTGTCATTGGTGCATCCCAATAGTGTATAGAAATATGGCAATTGGCTCCTAAATCGTCACCTTACTATGTTGATGCTCAATAACGTGTCTTATTTCTCTAATTTGAACATAGCAAATGAAAAGTATGTTTATCCATACGTAATTGTCCATAAAACCAACCATTATGCCCTTAGAACAACTCATTCAACCAATCAAATCCTTGAAGCTGAGATATATAACATGGTATCCTCAATACGTTTTGAAAAAAAAATGAAGAGAAACTTGTGGTAAGAGAAAACCTTAGAATTGACAATGGAGGAGTGCCCTAGACCTTTCAAGGTTTGACATCATCATAGACATCATCTACCACGTTATCTACTACATCATCCATAACATCATCAATAGGATTGGTCCTCCCTGGAGCAGACATGCCTGCAGTGAACAAAAAGTTTTGGTGTATTTAATGTTCAATGCCAAGAATTGAAAAGAACATTTTAAATGCAAAATGCTTGCAGCAGCAATGAAACTGATATATATGCCTTGTATGCATATTTACATATTATGATAAGAAACGCTTTAACTATGCACATGAGAATTAGTTGACTGAGAGGTAAATAAATTTTAAAAATACATAACACCAGTAAATGTAATAAAATTAGAAACATAGTAAATAAAAAAACATGACTTTGGATACATAGGAGTTACAAAATAAATTGCCTACATAGTTGGAAATAGATTACATACTTGAATTATACTAGCATATATTTATCATATAGTTACTGTTAATAATGCTGGCATATTAACTTTGAACATATCATACTACAACTGCTCTTCCTTACCCCTACATCGTATTTGCAGTTGCCATAACTTAATAAAAACTTTCAACATGATCTATGACAATGTATCTTACTACACACGTGCCACAAAAAGGACAAACAGTAGGGTGAGCCTTCACACTATCAGTTGCGCTATGTGCTTTAAGTCAATGATGTTGTCAAATTTGCATTGCATAACATAATGAAGATGGGAAAATACTTATGAACAAAATGAAGATGGGAAAATACTCACATGAAAAACAAATGTGAGTCATTTAATTGCACTTAAGTATAAAAAGGTAACAAATCAGTAACCTCATATCAAGCACCAAACCTGTGGAACACTACAACAAGCTCAAAACATATAAAATAATAGTGTGTAAGGGAGGTAAATGCAATATTAGTGTTGTTAAAACTAAGCAGTAATAATCTGACAAGTGTACATAGCTAATCCGCCATAAATTAACATTATAGGAATATATACAATAAACTCGCTACAACATTATGATGGATGTCCAAAGTTAAGGAGTCACGAAAAGTTTTATAAACAAGTACAAATAAAAAGTTGCAACGTAATAGTGGAATGTGTATGAAGAATCATCTCACATGCTAAAACTCAACAATGTTCATAATTCACAATAGTATATGAATAAGTTAGGACTCATTTTTCTAGGAAAATATTAATAACAAATTTCTAATTAAACCTACATCCATCAAATAAAATATTTTACAAACAAATAGTCATGACTTAAATTATGAAACCAGTCATGGTAGACTCTTAATGTAACCACACCTTAGCTCGAGACCCATAGCAAGGAACATCCTACGACGGGTAGGATCTTCTAGCTTAAAGCACGTAGTGTAGAAAAGTAGTAATGGCAAGTCAGGGATCTCCTTAAGTTTCTCAATTACACAGCTCTACAATCGTGATGGCATGTGGATCACTGTATGTGGCTGTAGTATAGGTTCCTCCCAATGAAGGAATAAAGTGGGGAGACAATGTCCATGTTATGATAGATCTTCATATGGGAGGACAAAGAAAATGAAGAACCCAACGCCGTACGGATATGGGTATTACCCGTATTCTCATCCCCTACTCCATGCATACAATTGCTACTTAACCCCACACACTCACCCTCACCATCCTTCCAAATTACCTGCGGTCTGGATAGTTGCGTGGATGACCTCGCTATTCAACCAATCGTCATAGTAGATGTGTATCTCATCGTCAATTCTATATAGTGTGGGAATAGTGTCCTTCGTAAGGATATGTCTTGTGGATTAGCCTATATTAAAGGAAATATTATTATGAAATAATGTTTGGAGATCAAAGAAATAAATTGCGTAACAAAAGAGTTAGAGGGGATGAACTCTGTAAGACAACCCTGTCCAACACTTATCCGACCCGGTTACCAAGCTATTATGGTAATCCCAACTGAATCCGGTGTTCGAATTAATCGAGTTATGGTATTTATGCCATATGTTTTCAAACCGTTTGATTTTTCCTTAATTATAATTATATCCCGGATAGGCCTCGCTCATTTTCAACAGAAGGTCATCATATTGTGACAGTGTGAATTGTGTCCCAATGTGTTACCTTTCATGACCTCCTCATACATCAACATGATGAACATCGTTTCATTAGCTTGGGACTAATGTGCATCATCAACTTGACTTGGAACTGAATTCTCGGAGCTTCCATCCATCTATAATACCAACCACTTGCTTATAAAGCATTTTATCCAGAAACTAGTAATACAATTCTTGGATAATAATATGGGAGATATTCTAAATATATTTGTGGTGACTGATCATTACATATACATTTTTTTAAGTATAAAATTGATACAACCTATACAATAGCAGAGTACAAGTCAATTCCTACTACATTTTCAAACACAAACATATTTCCCATGCAGACACTGAATTTATCATATAGGTCATATACAATTCACAAATGGGTGCACATGGATAACATCAATATGTGATACAACCTAACTCGATTGGTTGTTTGGTGTACATAAACGATTCACAAGTAATGTGCATAAATAACTCTAACTAAAAAATATCATCACAAGATATCTACAAACATAACACCTGTGACATTTAGACAGACTTAAATAGCCTATGGGAAAAATATTTGCTTCAATATTACAGGCTTATATTGAAGGAAATGTCCTCACCCAACATCTGAATAATAGTTCTCCACCATTTTCACAACCCCCCAGAATTAGGTAACAACAATACGAATGATAAAGCCAGTCGAGATATGAGTTAGACGAAGCACACGTAAATTGCAAGATCGGCACATAATGCTTTAAGAAAATAATGCCAAAAAACAACTCATGTAGATTAATGAGCTAGACTTCTCTCCCCAAATCTAACCCACATACATACGTGAATAATCACCGCCAAAATATAAAAAAAACTACCGTATATACTAAATTGAGTTCGTATTCTATGAATCTTTTCTTAATCGCTAACAACCTCACAATAATTCAAAAAGATATTCCATCAACCCTAACCCACTGCATATTTCAATCATAAAGTGTGGAAAAATGGGTCTCATTAGGCCTTGTGGATTTTTTGTGGAGCGAAGCCAAAGGACACACTGCCCTTGCTTTTGTCGGTGTTGCAGAAGCCATTTTTTATAGTGGATGATAGTAATGGAAGAGAGATAATGGGATGGAAGAGGAGAGTAAATGGAAATGGTATGGGAAGAAAGAAGGAACCTGTTTCACAGAGTCGTGTTGTCCAATCAAACATAGTACTGCTACTGTTCTCCTAAGCCAAAAGTCACACTATTTCCGCAAATGAATTGCCTGAATGATTTTTTTCAAAATATCTAGACCAAACAGTGGTAGCTAGGAAACTTGGCAAACAGTGGGTTGGGAGGGTTTTTCTCATATATTTTCACAGCTAAGCGCACATTTCGTAAAAAAAATAAAAATTAGGAGAATGGTTTTTTGCAAAACAAAAATCACAAACAAGCACTCTTTGTGTATTCCTAATTGTATAATATATTATTTTGTTTTTTTATCTTACTATTTTCAGTGCCAACCAAATAAGCAAATTACTTTTCCTAACATTTTTTTCTTTTCTTACTAAAATTCTTATACCAAACAGGGTATAGCTGTGATTCTTAGATTTTAATGAGGAAACACTAAATAAAATATTTTTCTCGCTTCAAATAATAGTACTTTTTACTTTACCTTTTGATTTGTTTCTTTTTTCTTTCCCTTTTCTTCACGAAAATTCAAGATGATTTTGTAATGAGTTGGAAATTCAGTGTTCTCAACGGTGAAGAGATAAAGGGCGTGCCTATGAGGCAAAGAGTAATATGTTCCTTCTCTGTTGGGGATAAGTTAATTTATAAACTACTTAGAAAGTTAATAGATCTGGCTTCATCTTCAACTAGGATTTTGTAAGGTTGATCCTAAATCCTTTTCAAACTAGCGATAAACTCATAATTTGACATATTTTCGATAATTTCAAAAGCACAAATTTGGATATTTTACTCATAATTGATAGAATTGTGCCCTATCTTTTGATATATGTTGTGTAGGTACAAAGTTGGAAGAAATAGGGTTGAAATATGAAAAATACAAAAAAATAGAAAAAAAGGTTCCAAACCGCAGCCTAAAAAATCCATGTCGTGGTTCAAGGTGATAAAAAGTGACAATGTGTTTCGAGCCGTGGCTCAAGGTGATGAAAAGTGACGGTACGTTTCGAGTTGCAACCCAAGTATTCCATGCCACAACCCCAAATACACAGAGTGTTTCAAGCTATGGCCCAGAAATTTCATGTCGCAACCCCAATGTACAGATTACAAAGTAAAAGGCTTCAAACCGCGGCCCCAAAATCTTAAGCCACGACTCTACTGTGCAATGCATAGAAAAATATTCTCCAGCATATTTTTTATGACAAATGGTGAAAAAAGGCTCATTTTGGCATCTTTTTTGTTCCTCACACCTTAGATGCAATACATACATCACCATCCATGTGATATGCTTATATACACACTTTATACACAATTCACATCACACAATACATCACCCCACACACATTATATACCTAAATTCTCACACTTTGCTCTCCATTAAAATACTCATTCTCCTATACAACTCCATACACTACACCCAGAATACACACACCCATTAACAAGGAACTTGGAATTTGAAGACAAGAAGACAATAAGCTTTATTAGGCATTGAGACTTTTGAAGAAGTGAAGAATCACTTAGTGGTTGTAATCTTCTACTTTATATTCTTATTTCATTTTGCTTAGTTTTGAGAAATTTGTAAGAATCATGATGTTGGGAAATACTTGGTGCTTGCTTAATTTTAATATGAATCGAACCACTTTTGTCAAGGCTTGGAAAATCATCTTAATGGAGTTGTGAGTTGGTATTTATATTGTGATTGGAATGTTTTTATTATTATGATCATATACAATGTTTTAAGGTTTATTAAGACTTTGCCAATTTCAAGTTGATTTTAATTATTACAATTAAGACCGATAGGCGTGGTTGTAGCAATGGATCGAGTAGTATATGGCACAGACCAACTCTTGTAGAGATATAAGTATAGGTACGTGCGGTAGTCATAGGTGTGAAAATCAAAAGCTAGTAAAATTCACAAAGCTCAAGGCACTCCTACTGGGATAGCCCATAACTAGAGATGGCACCAGTAGCCTATTAGGAATAGATTTGGTTCGACTCGAGAGAGTACCAATTATATTAGGAAGACCTTCCATCACACACCCCATATCATTTTTAATCATAATTGAGCTAGGTTAATAACCACATAGGATGGCTAACCAATGCATTGACTCTCCTCAGTATTGAATTCAATCCTTCAATCCACTTGGGTTTTAGTTGCTTATATTAAATTTGATAATTATTGCATCTTAATTCAACTACCACTATAATCGTTAAGTCAAATATAGCATAGTAATCTATATTTGGTTATTACACACGTACTCCCTAGGGACACGATACTCTACTCACTCTTTATTTCTTGTTAACACCGTGCACTTGCGTTTATTACCACCTGTTTTGGGGTCAGATTTAAACCTTATTAGGGTGTATCTTTGTTATCTATTGACATTTCTGACCCATGTAAAAGATTTGAAAGTAGTTAAGTCAGTTGAGTTTTCTATGAGGATGAATAATGATTATGGTTGTATTTCATTTCTTGATTGAAAATCTATCAATCAGTGGACTTATCTATGGGGTTTAGTATGTTCAATCCCATGACTAAAAATTAATTGAATTAAAATAAAAAAATTGATATTTATCGAATATTGAATTGAAACTTGATTTGTATTCGATTATAAATTTTTTAGTTGTGGTAATCAATTCGATTTTAATTTTGTTCCTAGGTTTAATAAAACGTACCAAGTATCAATTTTTTTTTTATATTTTAAAATAAGTTGTTATAAAAGTATATTGTTTCCAATGTTTTGCATGTTTTTAGAGTTTTAAAGTGTATTTATAGTAAAATATTTTTTAGAATTTCACTTTAATATTTTTAATGGTTGTAAATATTTTTTTTGGGTATTATTTTTTTAAAATATATTTTAATGCTTTCACGACAGTGTTTATTTAACCTACATTTTGCCTATTTACAGATTGAAAGACTCGAAAAAATAAAATTTGACCGATCCAAGCGGATTAGTTCCAACCGATTGGGAATTGTAAAAGATAAATTGTATTTTCAGTTCTGTTCGATTATCAGTGGGCCAAAAAAATGCACCTGGTCCTTTGTCAGTGGCTAAAGCCACACTGGTAAGAGATAGATACCTCAAACGTTTGTTTGTGTTGCTATAGCTACCCAACATGCCACCACTATTACCAGTCGCACCCACCAGATTCAACCCCTCATTCCGCTGGTTTAGTATTTCTGAGAGGGGAGAAAATTTTGTAGAATTAGTGCCATGGAGCCGGATGTGGAACAGATTCTGTCAATATTAGCGCTCCAAAAATTATTATATATGTTACAATATATTCATTCTTATTTTTAAACAATAAATAATATATTTTTGGAACACCTATTTTAAAATGCCAATATCAACTCCTCCGTTAAAGCCATCATACAATGCAGATTTGTAGGTTGTTAATAACTCTGTCTCTCACTTGTCTTTGAATGATATTTTTGGTTAGACAGCCTTCAAAATCTATTGATACCCTTTTATTAGCCATCTAGTTTTAACTTTTAAGTGTTCTTAATCTATTGGATCTTTGTTCTTGAGTAATAAAATTAGCCTCTCATCAATAATTTACATTTTTTTTCTTGAAATTTTTTAGCTTGAACTGTTGAACGTGTGAAATTAAAAAGCACCACCATCCAAGTTTTGTGATGTTTAGAGTTCCATTTTTGGTCTTTTGAAGTTGCATTTTTATTTTCACATTTACGTTACACATGACTGAAATAGTAATAGTGCCAATTTTCGAAATACGCATGGTTGAAAAAATGCCATTTTTTCTCACTTTTTAGAAACAAATTTCAGGACTTTTTCTCGAAGTGTTTTCTAGAAATAAATTTTGTTCTCTCAAAAATATCTTTATAAAGGAGATTCAATATTGAAGAAAAAAAGAATTTCCATAACTATTTTTTAGAAAATTTGCTTTCTCCTCTAAATGAAGGAATCTATATCCCAAACTTGCTCAAATTTTTTCTACAATTCAATTTAAATGGACTCTCAAAATTCAACCTCAATTCCAAACAAAAACCATTTACCAGAGACAACTAAAATATCATATAAAATGGTGGAACAAGATAGACACAAGTAATATTAAAAAGACAACTTTTCTTAAGTGTACCAGAAAAATAAAAGATTTAGCAAATATTACTCAAAGATATTTTGTTCCTACCCATTCAAAAGCTATGAAGCTATAAAATTTATTTTTCAAGGAATTCGAGTTGACTAGAGTCTTGTCCAACCCATTTATCAATATTATGAATAGTCAAACCAGACAAGTGCTCATCTGTCTTCTCCTTCACATATTTATATGATCACCAATTTTTGATTGACAAAGCTCTCCTTTCCAAATAAAATTACCTTAATTGAAAATGGTTTGTGAAATTCTTTTTTAAAAGTTTTCAAAGAATTTGATAACGGTATGAGCATATGACATATACTCATTCCTTCTTCAATTATGTTTTTCCCAAACATGTGTAGATGACAAACTCACAATTATTTAAAATGTCTCCACAAAATGGTTCAAATCTGGTGGGTTTGTAAAATTTGGAGAACATCCTCCTCTTAGAGACAGAAATTTCTATAAAAAACAAACTTATTGAGTGTCTTCGTATTTCAAAACAAATTCGAGTATTCTTCAAAATTAAACAAAAAATCTTTGCTAATTTTAGTCTCCACTCTCTTGGCAGAAAACTTGATCATATGAGCATTCTAAAGAGGTTTTTTGGTTTATCAAATTTCTTTCATTGAATTGATCCACCAATGCATTTCCACTGTTTCTTTTTCAGTTCTAGTGAATGGTGCTCCTCTGATCTCATTAAACTAGGTAGGGGAATGCGATAAGGTGACCCTCTTTCACCTTATTTGTTCATTATCTACTTGGAGCAAGCAAATCTAACTTGTTATGTTTTTAAATCCACAATCTCAATTAATGGGCATGGCCCGCTTAGTCCTATTAGGCTAAGTTCAAGTCCTATGAGGAGAGACCATTTGGACACGCATTGGAGCACCCACTGTTCCCTCTAGTTTGCAAACTCATGTAGATGATTGCCTCCTACTGGCGGTAGCACCCCCAAGGCATAGTCCATTCTCTATAGCTATCTTGGTCAAATCCCTACCAACTAGAGTCAAGATAGCTAACCTCACTAAATTCAATGGAATTGGTGACCAGCAGGAGCATCTCTACAAGATTTAGGCGAAGGTGGACTTGTACGGTCTGAGTGATGAAACATATTGCAAGATATTTTGTACCACCCTATCCAAGCAGGCAATAACTTATTTCAACCAATTCCAAGCTGGGAAGATTATCAGCTTGGAGCTGCTAACTCAGAGGTTCCTGCACTACGCGTACTTATGTAACATTGCATAGAAGGAAGATGAACCACTCCGTGAGTATGTTCTATACCTCATTGAGGCAATTCACGAGGTCCCTCACGTGAACCATGAGCTTCTCATTGGTATCATGTAGCAGAACCTTCACCACAAAAGGTTCAAGGAGTCAATTGTCAAGAGACCCTCCCGCCATATTGGAGAAATTGTTAGTTAGGGCCGAGAAATACATACGTATTGAAGAAATAACTAATGTTGGAGCTCCTGGTAAGAAAAAATAGAGAGAGGAGGAACGCCCTCAGAAGAAGAAAGAGGAGAAGAGAAAACACATGCTCCCATCTGGGTATACAAGATTCACTCCCCTCAATGCTAGACTATCTGAAATATTGGTGGTGACAGAGCAGCAGGGGTTGCTCTAACCCCTAAAATAGGTAAGAGATGATCTCAAGCGGATGAAATCAGAGAAGTATTATTGCTACCATTGGAATAAGAGGCACACAATCGAAGAGTGCCACCATTTGAAAAATGAGATCGAGAAGCTACTTCATAATAGCCATTTAGCTAAGTATGTTGACAAGTCAAAAGATGATCACCACAATTGTAAGCGGCCTGATGTCCCCAAGCCTTTTAACCCTATAAGAGATCAAGGGAAGGAAGTAAGAATAAGGGACGTGAGGATGACAACCTACCTACTGCAGGGGTGATTACGGTTATCTCAGTAGGGCCTGCGAGTGGGGACTCACAAAGAGCTAGAATGGGGATCCTACGAGCAGCCGGTAAGGCACACTCCATATTTAGTCGCCCAATGGAACAAGTATTCCACTTACAATATCCGAGGGAAGAACTCTTCTTAAGTATGTGGACCTTGATGAACCAAGAGAGGTGCACAAAGACACCTTGGTCATATCTGCCACAGTGTCTAACTTTTGAGTTAATAAGATCTTAGTCGATAGTAGAAGCTCTATATTTTATGATGCATTTGTGCAATTAGTGTAGATAACACCCAATTATCACCAGTCAATACCCTGCTAATAGGGTTCAATGGAGAGGTGGTAGAAGCGCTTGGAGAGGTCACTCTTCCACTTTTATTAGGGTCCTAACCAAGGAGGGCTACGAAGATGGTGAAGTTTCTAGTGGTCAAGTGCCCCTCCACTTATAATATGATCTTGGGGGGCCAAGTCTGAACTTGTTTTGAGTAGTAGCTTCAACCTGACATATGAAGTTGAAGTTCTCTTGTCTCAAGGGAATGGAAGAAGCCATCGATGATAAATGAATGGCTAGAGAGTACTATGCAAATATATTGCATAGAACCAATGATCTCTTGAAGAGTCATAGAGGTGGTGAGCTGACCCCAAGCAAGGGTAAGCAAAAGATGGTAGAGTCTATTGAAGATGGGCTTATGACTAAGGAATAGCCCGAGTTAAAGAAAAGAAAGCTCAATGATGCGAGGTTGAAGGCCATTAAAGAGTTTAAAATTATTGAGGTAGTCATCGGCAACCCTTCCAAGACAACAAAAATTGGGACTAGCCTAGAGTCGGTCATTGAGAAGAGTCTTGCAGCTTTTCTTTAGGCAGAATATAGATGTATTTGCACAGGTAATGGAAAACCTTTATGGAATTCCCCTTGGTGTGACTCACCACCTTAACGTCGACCCAATAATAAGGCCAGTGAAACAAAGAAAGAGAAATTTTAGCTCAAAGAGATGCAAGCATATCAAAGAAGAGGTTGACAAATTCCCAACAGCAAAATATATCCGCCAAGTTCACTATCCGGAGTGGCTAGCTAATATGGTACTAATACCTAAATCCAGGGGCAAGTGGCGCTTGTGTATAAATTCTTAACAAAGCTTGCCCCAAGGATCCTTTATTACTGCCTCGCATAGATTTGTTGGTAGATTCCACCTTGGGATGCGAAGTGTTGAGTTTTCTTGACTCATACCAAGTGTACAATTAGATTTGCCTTACACCAAAGGATTAAGACAAGACGAGCTTCATGACCAACCAAGGGAATTTTTGCTATGAAGTGATACCTTTCGAGTTGAAGAATGCGGGAGTTACCTACTAGAGGCTCACCAACTGAATGTTTGAGCACTTAATAGGTTGTAACATGGAAGTGAACATCATTAACATGTTCGTCAAAAGTGGTTCACCTCTTGACCACATACAAGACCTAGAGGAGTGCTTCGCTGTACAAAGGATGCACCTTTGGGGTGCGAAGGGAAATACTTGGGGTACATGATTTTGGAGAAAAGGGATAGTGACAAACCCCAAAAAGATAGGCACAATCATGAACATGCCCCCTCCTCACACCATCAAGCATATCTAACAACTGATTGGACATCTAGTGGCCTTGAATCTTTTAATCTTAAAGTCTGCAGACAAGGGGCTTCCCTTCTTCAAGGTCCTCCAAAATGGAAAGAGTTTTGAGTGGACGGATGCATGCCGACAGTCCATCTCTACTCATAAAGCCAAAAGTGGATGGACCTTATTTCTTTATTTAGCAGCAATAAGTGAAGTAATAAATATCGCGCTAGTTTAGAAGAATGGAAGAAGCACCGCCCAATTACTATGTCCGTCATACCCTACAAGGGGCGGCGTAGAGATACCCAAATATCGAGAAAGCTTGCCCTTGCCCTCATCACCACAGCAAAGAAACTTCGCCCTTATTTTCAGTCTCATCATGTGGTGGTACTGACAACCACCCCCTCAAGCAGGTGTTAATGATCTTAGAGACTTTAGGGAGAATGGTGAAGTGGGCCATGGATCCTAGTAAGCATGGAATTAAGTTTCACCCTAAACCAGTCATAAAGGCGCAAGTCCTAATTGACTTCTTAGTGGAGATAGTATCTGATGGAGCAGACAGCTTGCTCTCTACCTGGACCCTTTATGTTGTGGATCGTCCAGGGCAACTGGAAGTGGGGTTGGAATAATGTATGATTGGGATTGAATTCTGATTTGAGGTCAAATATCTCTAGAACTGGATAGCATAGCGAATCAGTGATGTAGCTAGCCAACCTGTTTGAAAGAAAGCCCCAATGAATTCCCATTACTCTTCTGGCAGCACTGCTCTATAAAAAAAGCGCTCTACTGTTTCATGTGTTACACAACATTGGCAACGAGATGGCATATAAAATCCCTATTATTCTATTTTACTATCTCTAGAATCCAATCATTCAAAAGCCTCCAAATGAACATCGACATGGTAGGTGTTATTATGCAATTCCAAATGTCTTTAAAAAGCCTTTGTACTATTTTGCAATCTCTCAAACTTTCCCATTCAGACTTCATTATGAACTAGCCATTTGAGGATAAACACCAATGTGCCCGATCATCACTAGAGGTATCAAATAGCTTTTCACAAATTTGATTAGTCAGCTCAAAAGGTAAAATTTCTAAAAGGTTGATACGATCCCATTCACCATCTTTTCAAAAAAGTTTAATAGATTCTAACGATGCTCGTGAAGCTGGTAAAACATCACATAACGGACCATTATCTAACCACTTATCATAGCAAAAAGACACATTACCTTTACCGATGCTCCAAAAAATTTCTTTTTCAGCATTTGCCAAACTTGTAGATTCATTTATATGTGGATGAATACCTGATCGAAACCTTTATAGCAATAAGGGCTGATGTAGGGCTACATTTGCTGACATATAACGCTTCCATAAAAATGGCCCTATATGTAGCTTCCACTATAAGTTATAGGCAAATACATTAGCCACATCAGAGAGAGAATGTATCCCCAACCCATCTTCAGAAATCGTATAGCAAATTGATTTCTAAGAATACCAATGAGTGCATTGGTAACCCTCAGTTATACCCCAAAAGAACTTAGCAAATAACCATTCCATTATTTGTTGTACCTCCTTTGAAGGGTGTATTAACTTGCATCAAATACAATGACATTGATGCCAAAATAGTTTTAATAAGATTATGTTGTCCTTCTAAAGAATGCATAACCTTTTTCCGCCCTTGAAGCCGGTTCGTAACCTTAGAATAATATCATCAAACAAACATTTTTTTTCTTACGACCTTTATATAATGGTGTACCAAGATATGTTAATGGTAACTTTTTTCATGTAAAGCCAATTAACTGTTTGATAGAATGCACCAAAGGTGAACTTACTCTTCTGCCCATAATAAACGAGCTCTTAGCTAGATTAACTAGTTGACTTAAACAACCTCATACCTTGCTAAAATTCCCATTAGCCGTTGTAGCCTAGGTTCATATGCACTAGTAAAAATCATATGATCATTTGTGTAAGCTAAAGTGTTATAAGCATATCGCCTGAAGCAAATTGCATTCGCAGTTGATTTACAATAAGATGCAGCAATCCATTTGACAAAATCTCACTCGCAAGGATAAATAATGAAGGTGATAACGGATCACCTTGTCTAAGCCCCCTTATTAATTGAAAAAAACATGTTGATGTACTATTAACAATAATCAAAAACCAAACTCCGTCAATACTATTCTTCACCAAAGAAATCCAATGTTCGCTAAATCCCACCTATCAAAGCACCTCATAAAGAAAATGTTATTGCACTATATCATATGCTTTGGCCATATTCAATTTGATAACCATATTCCCATCACGATATTTTTTGTCAATCGCATGGATCATTTCTTGAGCAAGTAAAATATTATCAGCAATATTATGACCAGGCACAAACTTACTTTGTGTATTCAAAATCAATCGAGGTAAATAATGGCCAAGTCTATTCAATAATATCTTGGAGGAAAACTTATTCACAATGTTGTAGCCATGAAACTCCTCGATAATGCTCTGCCATTGAAAAACTCAGTAGCAACCTCAAATAAATTCTCTTTCACAAATTCCTAGCTTTGCTGGAAAAATAATGAAGTAAACCCATCAGGTGTGATACCCGAGCCTCTTACTACTCACATGGTCAAATATGATTCATGCATTACATGTTAATTTTATATGCTATTTGCATTTCTATTGACATTGCATAATTTATTTCATTTTATACGACATTTTTGAATATTAAACTTAATTTTGAAGCTCTTGCACGGTATTAGTTATTGAATTTCTTAATCTAAGTAGTTGATTTTATATTGAAATAAGAAGAAAATGAGGTGGATCAATATTAGATATAGATGGGATATATAGGTTATAATTTTGGAAGTGCTAAAAGTGTTACTAGTAACCTTATACGGTTTAATTTGATTTGATCAACTTATTTCAAAAGTATATATTTATAAATTAGCATACTTGGGATATTGGACATGATATAATATGATTTAAGTGTCATATTACAATGCCCATATGTGCATATGATTTTAGAAATGCAAACTAGATAATTCTTTAAGAATCGGATGCGAATCGATTTGGAGATCGAATGAACGGACATAGGAATTACCTATGGGAATGAATGGTGATTAAGATAGGTTGCAACCAAATAAAAATAGGTGAGACACACAAGATTAGGGCTGCAAGATAAGGGAGAAAATCAGATTTGCCATTTACTTGCCACCTCATGCTTTCTTATTAAGCTTAAGCTAACATCTCAAGCTAACACCTCAAACCCTTCACCCTTAAGCAACGACCAAACCCTCATTTCAGCCATTTTCATCTTCCAAACACACACCTTAAGGTCTCCAAGTGATCCAAATTGATTCCAAGTTGAAATAAAAGCAAGAAAAGCAAATGAGAAGTGATTACCATCAAGTTAACCTCAAAATCTGCATAGGTAACACTTATCTACGGTTTTGCCTTTGGTTTTCAGATTATTATGAATGGTTTTATTGTTTATTAAGCTTTCAATATATATATTGTAATTTAACATGATAACACAAATATATATATATAGTTGTGTAGTAATAGGGGTGTTACATCAGGCCCTACCATACTGTCGAAATTTATGATGAACGCCACATCTTTGATTTCATCCAATGAAGGCACATGACTAAGAATAAAGTTATCTTCTTCAGATATACAAGGCTTGATACAATTTAGAAGGTCCAAATCAATTTGAGTTGAGCCACCTACGAGGTATTGCTTGTAAAAAAAATCAATCGAATGTTTGATATGATTAGGATCAGAAATTGTCTAATTCCTATCTGGAATTGAATAAATAGCCGTCTTCATCCATTTTTTCTTGACCAGGGAATGGAAAATTTTAGATTTATGTGCTCCCTCTTCAATCTATTTACTTGCCTCTTTCTGCCGCCAAAAGTTTTCTTCAATAGAAAGTGTTTGAGCAAATAGAGCATACTTCTTTTTCATCTCCTCTCGATTTGTTTCTGTAGGGTCTACATCAAATGCAACCTCACTAGCTTCAAAATCATGTTCCAATTGCTTAACTCTATCTGTGACATTACCAAAGATATTTCTATTCTACCATTTTAAATGTCTCTTCACCCGAATTAGTTTCTACTACAAATTTATAATTCCCCAATAAATAGTTGGGATTTGCCAATCCTCTTGCTCGGACTTGAGAAAATCATGATATTTTATCCAATAATTTAAAATTTTAAATAGCACTAGTTCACTATGAAAACTGTTCTGAACTTGCACTAACAATAGATAGTGATCCGAGCATTTGCTACCATGATGTATGGCTCTAGTTTGTTGGAAGTGATCAGACCAATCACTCAAAAGTAGAACCTGATCAATTCATTCCTAATTTTTTTCATTAGTCTAAGTATACTTTGATCCTTCATAACCAGCATCTAAAGACCGCAATCCATTGACATCGACGCAAAATCCTCCATCGGTCAAATTAGGGCTAGATTACCCAGTTTTCGTTCATGAGCACCCAATGTAACATTGAAGTCATCTCCAACCAACCAAGGGGACTGTCCAATGTCCAGTTAACACAAACCATTCCAGATATCCATATGATTCAATCTTGTACATTTGGCGTAAACAAAAGTAAAGAGCAAAGGTTGAGAACTTAGAGCATTAGCTCTTACATGTAGAAATTGCCCATGATCCATTAGCACCTCTATTGAGGCCGCCTCATAAGAGCATATCCAAATTTTATTAGCATAATTTGGGGTAACAGTATTATACCCAAACTTTCAACAAATCCAATTTAAGTGCAACTGTGTTATGGGCTCAAATTCTATGATGAAACTTTTGACATAAACGTTGGACTACTCTTTGGGAATCAAAATTCCCAGTACCCTGCACAATCCATATAATGAAATTAATCATTAAAATTATAAACAAGATGATGAATCCAAGTTATAATATAACCTAGTCATAATGCGTAAAGGTTCAACTCGAATGGCTATTTTCCTACTTGTAACAATCTGATGAGAAGACGCTTCCAAATTTACGTCTTGAGAAGGACCAATTTCAAGATTTCCAACTGACAATCCTTGATGGTGAAGGGCAGTTCCTTAACATCCAGAATATCTTCAATTTGGGGAGGATTAATATGAACAACCTATAATTGGCCATCATTTTTGTCATCCAAATGATCTATATTTTCTTGCTCGGCCAAATTTATTTGATCCTCATCCTCACCCATCAACCCAGCAAAGTAATTCTCTAAATAGATTTCTCGTGCCCGTGAATCACAAATCTGGTCTTTATTATTTAAAATCTATAGTGGCACCAATTGAAAACCATTATGGATAGGGTTTTCTTTCATATTATTAATAACTTCAACAAAATTAACCACAATAGGGTTAAGGTTTCCGATAACCTCATTAATGGCATTTTCTTTACATCCACAGTAAGCCCTATGCTCATTAATTCCCCTAATTAATAGTGAACCATATCGTTTATTTGGAAAATTATGTTGATTAACATAATCCCCCAAAGCTTGAGGTCCTGTATTAATCACCACCATAATAACATTCACTAGCAGCTTTGTTTTCGCTAAAAACTATTAGTAAACTTGTATGTATAAGTTTAAAACACCAAAAGATTAACCTTCACCAATATCTATAGGAGCCTCTTCATTAGACTTTCTTTTCCCCTTGTCAAGTTTCTCCCGTAAATCAGGAACATCTTTCTGCACTGGTTTTTCTTTAGTCCCCTCAACAAAATAATTATTCACATCATGTCCCAAGTGACGACAGTGTGAACAGTATTTAGGAAGATTTTCATACAAAATCCTTTGCATGAGAGCTCTTTTTCAGAATCAATCCATATATACTTGATGCGTTCTTCAAGTAGATTTATTTCAATACAAATCTTTGCAATACTAGGCTTGGAACAATATGCAGTCGCTTCATCCACATGAAAGGTGTTTCCAATCAATCGAGCAATATTGAAAGTAACCTTTTTTATCAAATAAATAGACAGATAGTCCTGGTAAACTAATCCATATAGGTACAATCGGTGATTCTTCTTTGGGGTCGAAATTAGGTGAACATTTGAAGATCCTCATGGGAAAACGATCAATGAAATCGTTGCTTCATCCAAAGCTTTAAATAATCATTCTCTAAAGAAAGTTCAATTAAAATATGCTTTGAGTTCAAAACCCCAAAGCATATCAAAGCACTTCTTGATTCTTGTAAAATTTGGTTACCCATATGGAAAAAAATTCCCATTAGTAGAAATTTGAGACAGCCTACCAATGAATCTATCTCTTCCTCTAACAGAAAAAGTGTCGAATCACCCTTATAAATCATATGTTGGCCCATGACGGAGCTAATGTTTGTGAGCCTTTTCTTAGCCACTCGTGGGGATGGCAGACCATCACCAGCTACCGGCAGTCTTAAAATATCAATGAAGGAGCGTTTAATTGGAGAGTTGGGTGGCTTAGGGTTTGGAGCTCCTAAGTCGCCAAGGAGAGAGTTTGGAGCATCCATGATAAGTCATTCCCCATAAATACTTATATAATTTTCCATCTATTTTATTTTTAGTGTTTTCTTTAATTCAACATGAGATTTATGATAAAAGTTGAAAGACTAAAAATATTATATATTTTACTATTATTAGCTTCAAAAGTAATGATTGAGATTAAGTGATATCACATCATTATTTTAATGATAGTTTTGAAGAAAAAATATTCTAATTTAATAACTTAATTATTATTTTGGGACATATAAAAATTAAAATAATAAAAATAATGAATTTGAGATAGAGAGTAGTATATACACTTAATCATTATCATTATGCCAAATGTATGATATGTGTTGTACTATCTTAGCTTGTCAATATAGGTAAACCACATATATAACAATTTACAGGATGTATATATAGTACATAATAACTTTATATTTTTGTAGTGATGTGCCCTAAATTAGATCAAGTAATTTGATCTGAGTGTTTGGGTCAAACTGGTCTATTAATGAATAACTTTATCAAGATAAAATATAATGAATTTAAATATGATACAATTCTTGAAAAAGTAATCTTCTGTAAGATTTGATGTTCTAATCTAATAAGGAAAAAAAAGGCATGTTAGACAAGGTAACTATCTTTCCCTCTTCAATATAATTAAGTCTTTTCCTACATGGAATGAGATTGAAGATTAAACATAAAATTATAGATTTGCTTTAAAAATCATGTGGAAAAGGTCAATTTATGTGATGTTAATTTTTATGCACATCAAATTAGCATCGTGGCATTGTTGTCTTGATGTAAAATAGCAAATATTTTCAAATGTGAAACCTGAAAAATAACGACTGCTTGTGTTATACAATGGATGCACTAAACTCATATATTTTCTCCAAGATCTCATTAATTGTGAGCAAAAATTATATATGAGCATATTGATTATGGGTTAATTTTTTTGTAGAGCTCACAGATTATGAGCAAAGATTATATATCATGAGTCCATAGATTATGAATTAGATTTCTTGCAAGCTCAATGATCATAAGCAGAAATTATATATAAGTTTATTGATTATAGGTTGGATTTTTTGAAAAGCTTATTAATTATAAGCAAAGATTATAAATGAGTCTACTGGTTATGGGTTGAATTTCTTGCCAAGCACATTGATTATAGGTGTTAAGCCTGATTGCAAGCACTGATAAGATGGGGGCTTGGGGATCCGCCCTATTAAGGTGGCGCCTTTTATGGTTGATGCCTTGAAGTGGATGGGGGCTCACGGATCTAACCTGTAAAGATGGATGCCTTAGGATAATTGAGGAAGATGCCTTTAAATGGAAAGGGCTTGAGAATCAGACCTCCATATTAGAAAAGCAGATGCCTTAAAATTTTTAGTGAAGGATCAGGGATCAACCTTCGAGGGTGGATGCTCAAAATAAAGAGGAGGCTCGAGGATCCAACCTCTAGATTATAAAAGCAAGTGCCTTAAAAAATTTATTGAAGGATTGGGGTTCCAACCTTCAAGGGCGGATGCCCAAAATAAAGAGAAAGCTCGGGGATCCGAACTCCAGGTTATAATAATGGATGCCTCAAAACTTTTATTAAAGGATCGGGGATTCAATGTTTGAAGGCGGATGCCCAAAATGAAGAAGAGGCACGAGGATCCAACCTCTGGGTTATAAAGGTAGATGCCTTAATTTTTTTATCAAAGAATTGGGATCCGACCATCAAGTGTGGATGCCCAAAATAAAAATAAGGTTTAGGAATCGAGGTTATAAAGATGGAGCCTTAAGATTTTGGTCCAAGGACTGGGGATCTAACCTTTAAGGATGGATACCCTAATAAAATGGAGGCTCGGGGATCTAACCTCCAAGGTATAAAGAATGCCTTAAAAAAATTGATTGACATGAAATTAGAAAGTTGTTTTTTAGTTCCAAAAAAAAATGTCTTTACACTAAACAAGAAGGTCGTGAGTCCAAGCTTTTAAATTAATGACTCGTCAGCTCAGATAGTATCAAATGCTTAGTTAATTTGATGTGCCCTAAATTAGCTCTAGTAATTTGGACTAAATATTTTGGGTCGAATTAGCGTATTAATGAATGAGTTAAACCAACATGGAATATAATGAAACTAAATATGAAAATGGGTTGTTTTAAAGTAATAATTGAAAGAACCTTCCAAACATATAATTCTTGAAAAAGTAATCTTTTGGACGATTTGATAATCGAATGTGATAAGGAAAAGGAAGACATGTTATAGTTAAGATATCTTCCTCTAAAAAAAATCCCTTAAAATAAATTTTTATATCCAAAAATTCATGAAATTATTTTTCAATCTAAAAAACACATTCGGCAAATTTTTATTTTAAAAAACCCAATCGTTAATTTTTACCCTATTTTGGATGATATTACTCTTGAACTTCTTATATTAAGAAATTTTTTATTTATTGATATTCAATTTTAAAACTAGTTTTCTTTTAGATTTATTCTTTCTTCGTAGTAAAAAACTTCAAAAAACTTGATGAACTTTGAAAACTTTTAATCTTTTTGTTTAGTTCGATCAATTTTAAAATTAAAATTCGGCTACTATAATTCATATATCTAAAAATTTAAGAAAATTTGTACTCCAAAATTTAATTACTGAAATTAAAATCATCATTGGTACTAATCAGTTTGAACAACCTAAAGAAAAGTTTTCTATAAAAAAATCAAATCATTAAATCTCTAAATCTAAAAAGTCAAGGGTAATTTAGTCAAAAAAATTAACTATTGGATTTTTTGGAATTAAAAGTCAATGGAATGAAATTTTAGATAAAAATAATAATGATTTTTTTATATATATATAAATGTTCATTTTGAAGAGTTTTAGTAACTTGCCCTTATTATATCATCAGGGGTAGTAGCAGTGATAACTAATAAACATAAAAGAAAATTTTTAATAAGTATAACAATAAGATTTTGCTTCTTCAAAAAGAGTAGACACGTCATTTAGAACATCAAAATAATTCAACATTTAGGGAGAAATTGGAGATCTTCCATAACTCATTTGAGGCATTGGATTAGCATAAATGAATTAAACCCCAATTGATGCGTGTTATTCTTCAAAAGTGTTGTAATATTATTAGTCCAGCCAAAGAGCAATGCAAAGTGTAAAAACATACTATGGGGACCCAATGGATATCATCTAATAACTTAACAAATTATGCAAATCTTGCATGCATATGTTACAGAAGATTTGAATTGATACAAATAGTACTGCAAACCCTGTTTGAAAAGAAAGCCAGAATGCTCTATCAACATCCCCAATTCAAAAAAGTGTAGTAATTATTGATGTTGAACCATGTCTCTGTACATAAATATTTCAAATCATTTCAAGTAAAAAATTAACACAATGTTGCAAGTTTTCCTGTGGTAAATAGTCAACAAATTACTCAATTAAGGCAAAGTAATTGGTAAAAACCTCATGAAGAAAGAATGATGAAGTGGTGGAGAAAAATGGAAAGTATGACCATCATAAGTCTGTTAGTCATGGAGTTCAAGCGGGCAGCATCATTTCCAAAGAGTGGCCTCGATGGTGGTGGTGGTGGTGGTACAGGAGATGAAACAGGAGAACGAGTTCTATTCCCAGGCGTGGCTTCCGGCTCCAAAACGGAAGGTGGAGGGGCATCAGTGGAGTTGCGCTTGTTTACAGGTAGAGTGTTTGATTTATTATTGGATGAGATGGAATTATAGCCTGAGATGAACAGTTGAATGCATTTCAGATTGAGTTCATGCTCATGGAAATAGATGCAAGCTGGCATGCCATACACTCGCAAGAATGAAAAGAAAAGGAGAAGAAATCAACTCACAGTCAGATTCTTTCCAACCCAAAACCATCTCCTCACGATCAAAGACTATGCGGTAGCCAGTCATAAAATTTTCTGGGAAGAAATTATCATATAAACAGAGTAAGTCGTGACAATTCAGCATTAATGTCAACAGAACAGATAGATATCAGAGAAGCCATTTATGCATTTGATTTCGAGGGCTAATAGGTCCGAGGGTTGGCCCTCGGACTATAAAGATCCCAATTTAAGTTCCAATGAAGATATGGGGCATTTTTTTGCTTAGAAATTAGAAAGAGAAAAATGAAAAAAGGAACAAGATGGAGCAAATTGTGGCAGGCATTCATTTTGAGTAGACTCAGAAGTAACATTATTTAAGATAAGCAAATTGAATACTGTAATCCAAAGTTCAACTATTTGGTATATTCTTTTCTGTTTCTGTTACTCTCAAACTCTTAGTTGAATATTTTGAAGTCTACTGTAGGATGCCAATGTGGTGAATGTGTTAAAATAACTCAAATAAATTTCCCTAGTGAAAATGACACAAGGAGATGAAATGCAATTTAGGGAAACAATTGCAGAAAGAAAAGCAACTTATTGATAATTTTGATACTCACGTCCAATGATGTTAATATCCTCACTTTTGACAATAGCCAAACAATATGCATATCCACCCTGCAGATGAATAGAATTTTTAGCACATTTTCAGATGGAATTCTCAAACATGGATCTACTGAAAATTTCTCACCTGCCGGGGAATTACAATTGTTGGTGCAGTAATAAAAAATTGGTTTCCACCCTTCATTGTCAAGTTCAAGTTTGGAACGATATAGCTATCTTGAGTTGCACTGTAGGGAATGGAAATAATGAGGCAACAATGATTTCATAATCAAGTATAGCAGCTCAAAAAAAGGTTTGTTGCCAAATTAAACTGACCTGAGTGCATAGCAATAGTCAAAAATAATCCTGGTCTCAGGTTGATAAGGTGGCTCATTAGTTATTTGAGAATTAAACTGCAAAAGAAGAAAGTACTTCAGAATTCAAACTTTCACAGGTTAAAAATAAGATCTCCAGGGAGCATGGTAATATTATCTAACTTACACTCTCTGCAATAACTGAGTAAGCTGGGTCATTCAAGTATGTAAATGAGGTGCCAGAGTCAAAGATTGCTGTGAACTCAAGATCGGTGACATTATTCTCCACAGCTATTTGCGTCACAGTGATATTATAGGTTGGGCTGCCAGAAAGCTCAGCAATGATTAAAGATGAAAAAAAAAAAAAAAAGGAGCTTGGAATACATTAAGCTAAACTCGGGGAATATGGATCCACATTTTGCAACAGGAAAATTGACTGCTTACTGTGATTGTTGAAGATTAAATGGAGTTACTTTTTGGTCTGGACTCCCTTTATCACCAAAATCGATTCTTCCAAGTCCATCAGGCCCAAAACACATGGAGAAAGAATTTGCTGCAAGTCCTTTGTCAGCTAAAATGCTAGGGACAGATATATTGTCCATACCAAGTCCAAATAGACCATTAATAGCAGCACCGTCCAAGAAATCACCAGTTTGAATTATTCCACAACTGAAATGAAAGATATGCATTAAAGCTTTATTATGTAACAAATAATGGGCAGTGAGAAATAAGAATTTTCCAGGTACAACTACATGATCAATGTGAAAAGACCAAGGAAGTGGTTTTGAGGGTTACCCCTTTTCAGAAAAATGCAAGACAAAAAGCAAAGAAGTTAATCAAAATAGAGAAAACCCTTTTAACCTTTAATCTTATCAAATTTAAGAAAATTCTTGGCAACCCTTTTAACCTTTAGTCTTATCAAATTTAAGAAAATTCTTGGCAACCCTTTTAACCTTTAGTCTTATCAAATTTAAAAAAATTCCTGGCATCACTATAATTGCTAGCATATACTCAGCTTCTTAACAAGGTTACAGTTACCCTACATCAGAAAAGGAGTTCAGTACACCAACAAAGAGCATTTAGAAATTAGTAAAATTTGAGATGCAAATTTACTCTGAAAGGATCTGAGCATTTAATTCTTATATGTTTGGAAATATAACAAATTACAAGTGAGTTTTTTCTCGAGAAAAGGAAGCACTCACCCTAATGTAATTGGCGCATCAACAATGTCTTGTGGACTGGCATCCGTACCCAAGTGCAAAACATCATCTACCAATATCCCTGTGGTCGAAGTGTTGCTGGAAAGGTATACTTCTTGGTAAGCACAAGCATTACGCCTGAGCGAGCATCCTCTTCTCCGTCCACACATAGTGCTATTGCATGGAACAGGCATGCTAGTTGACGATGTACTAGGACTGTATATGTTTAGATCTAATGTCTGTTTCATTAAAAATTAATAAGAATAATTGGAGATACAAGTGCCAGGCAACAAAACCATATAGATCAAACTATGAGTCACAGCCACTGTAGTAGGATAGCCAAATAACGTCATAACTTCAACAACAGCAGTTCAGTAGACCAAAATTCGTAAAACATATCCATTAAAATGCGTTGGTTTGTCACTCGATTAAACATTGAATACCCGCAAATTGAGGGACTTATCAATATGTTCAAATAGAGATTGTCGTGGACTTATTACTATTTTGCATACCTTCCCTGAAGTCGAGTTCAAACTACGCACACAGCTTGTGCAATCACATGGTAACCAGAATAGGTCACTGCCGGTGTCAAGTGCCACAAGAAATGACAGAGGAGGGGTACCCACAGTAACAATTGCATAGTGCAAGCTGCAAATATACAAAACAAAATGTGATATTTTAAAAATAAGAGACGGAAAGAGATATAACTACTACTAACTTTCAGTTCTCTCAGAACTTACAGATGGACCTTTGTGTAGCATTTAGTCAAAGAAGAAAAAAGCTAGAACAACAAAAACAATAGACCAAAAAATTAAAAAAATAAGATTCCAGAAAGCTTATGATTTTTCTCTTTTTGATTCCTGTGTGAACTAGTATAGCTAAAGCTACCACCTTAATCCTCTCAAACCCAATTTAGGATGCTGATGTAATTTGATCAAATCCCCTATGTTTTCACATTTGAACTTCTCCACACCCATGCATGCAGAATTGTTATCCATGCATGGTTAAGTGCCTTAAAGTAAAAGTTAGTTCTCATGCTGAACAATAAAGATATAAGTGAAAAACTAGTGTAAACTGCCATTGTAGAATAAGAAATGTGGAAAGCATTGAACAAAATTTGTGTAGTGTTTGAGAATTACTTTTATTTGAAGACAGTGGGAATATTGAGATAAGCATCATAATAATCTTATTGGGGCTTATTGCAAAAAACCCATCAATTAATTTCCGAGTCAAAACAGTTACAATTAACAGAACTAACAACTAAGAATCCAATAATAGCTTTTAATTATATGAAACAAGGACCTAGGAAAACAAAAAGTCAGTCCTCCAACTCCAACTATAAACACTTTTAGAACTGTTTACTAGCGTAATACAACACAAAAGCAATCCAAATCCCTTGGAGTAACAGTTTGTAAGAGAGAGCAATAGCCTTTTTAGAGAAAACTGTCCATTTTTCTCTGGCATCCAACGAACTATGTATCTAACTCCTCTCAGTTGATCATTTTAAGAACTCTAGCAAAAGATAAAATTGCCATTTCGAGAAAAAATTCCCAGATGAATTACTTGAGCATGTAAAGAATAAAATGGTTATTTTACACCACTTTCCTAATAAGCGCAATCATGCCTCATGTGCTTCTTATCCCCTACCAAAAAGAAAGAAGAAACGAAAAACGAATCCACAAAACCATCTTTCTCTACTGGTATCACCATTATGTACTGATTAATACAGAAGTAAAGCATTCATTTCAAACTATAGTGGTGCTACAGGTTGTCTCTCTTGATAGTAAGAACACAGTTCTGTAACTACCGAGCAAATTGTGCAAGAAAATAGTTTCAAAACTTTATACACGTAGTTATTTCGAAAGTCCATTCATAACTAAACACCAAGCATACAAACATCTGCAAATGGACTTCCAAGTTCATAAGCATATTTGGGAGGGGCTTCCCAAAAGAATAACCTTATCTTCTGTATAACAGCTTTTCTCCCTCTCATTTCCACTCTGAAACACTTATTCCTTTTGTTCTCCTTCCATATTCCCTTCGTTAACTTGGACTAAACATTTTCTTTAGTCTCCCACCAACCATATTAGTTGACATCAGAAACTATATTTACAAAAAAAATCCTATGCAAGCAGCCTGTATAATACTTTAGTCGTGTTTTCATGACGACAAGTATGTAGGACCCACACACACAGTGCTCCTCTCCATCACAGAGGCACAATAGAAATTCATATAATTATCCCACATAAACCAGATGGGAACAGAGATTATCTCTTACAGCAGCCAAACTGACAATTAATTAATACTAAATCAAATTCTAAACTACTATTAATTAGAACAAAGAAAAAAACTAAAACAACCCCAGTATTGATGACAATATAAATTGAAGAGTAAGGAAATCCAAAGCTAAAGAAAGAAATAGGAAAGAACGTACAATCCAAGAGAGCTGAGACGGAAAGTCTCGTTGCCACCAAAGAAAGTGAGGAGGGGATTGGAGGAAGGAGTGGTGGCGAGGCGGCGGGCCTTGAAGAGCTGATCCGGTGTGCCATGGCCGCGTAGTAGTCGAGGGTACCCTTCGCCGGCAAGCCATCGACGTCCAATAAATCCTTGACAGTGTCCGAATACCTGTGGTGGATGTCGAACCCGAAAGTCCCAAAAGCTTCGCTGCTCTTCGCATTAACCCAACAGGCAAATGCTATTAGCATCAAAACACCCCCAACAACTGAATTCTTAAAATACATCATTTAATTGCTGTTGAGACAAATAGAATTAAAACAAGAGAAATCCCTCCTACTCCCCCTTCCCCTTTTTCCCCTGGCCCAATCAGTAAACAGAGAGGTGGGTCAGTGGTGATGAGAATGCAAACTTCTTGTATATATATTGCAAGAGATGTAAACAAAGAAATAAGAAAGAGAAAATAGAGGGAGTTGTACCTGTCGACAATAGAAAGAAAGAGTTGGTCAAGTCAAATACAGGGTAGAGAGAAGAAGGAGAAGCAATCATCATCAACATCACAATATGAAATTTGAAGCCAAAAAGTCGTCGGATGCAGCAATCACGTGTCCCTTTCCTTTGTTTAAACTGTTTGTACAAATGTACATTTGGGCGTTTGGTAGTTGTTTGTGGGGTCAATGCAAAGTTTCTACTCTAAAAAGAAGAAAGTTCACCATTCGCTTCAGACACCCTTTTTTGTAGTTTTACTTTGTCTGAAATGGGTAAAAAATCAATGGTAAATGCGAGTCTCTCGCGGGGCTACTCTCTATTCAGACGGCTGCAGGCAAGAAAAGAAAGCAGCGGCGGTAGTCGTAATAAACAAGAGAAAAGTTACCCATCAGAGAGAGAGAAAAAAAAAAGGAAAAGAAAAGGAAAGAAAGCAAAACCACCAAGAAGAAGAAGAAGAAGAGAAAAGTTGATTTTGCACCAACTTTGTTTAGTTTTTTTGGGGCCGGTGTTTGTTTTTGTTTATTCTTCCATACTTCATATCGATTTTCATGCCTGTAATGGTCACTTTATTTTCCCAGTTTTATTTATGTTTAATTTTTTATTTCAATTCCCGTGTTTATGCCAATGCTATGTCTGGTACAATTACATATCATTACTGAAAAATCAGTTCATATAGAATATGATTCCACCTAAAAATGGCCTTTTTCATTCCATTTTTTGGCTACAGAATAGATACGGATTGAGGCCAGAATAAAATAGTCTGATTATTTCTTTATTTGTTCACTTAAATAGGTAATTGGATTGGAATAAAATTTTACTTTTTGTGACTATTGTGCCATTTTTATACTGGCAATTATAGTGCGTTGACACATAAAACATAAAAATTTATATATTACTATAACACCAATACACATAAATGTATATTTACCTATAACTACATATGTATAATAAATATTAAAATGTTTTAATATACAGTCACATCTATACATAATAAAAGATTATTATACTAAAATATAATCATATATGATTTCTGGATAGTACATATTTTATACATTTGTCAACAAAAGTATGCTATCCCATACATGTTGCATGCATACTTATATATGTATCTAAAATTATATATATGGACATACTTATATGTGTGTGTGTGTGTGAATATATATATATATATATATATGTGCTCGTGACACCCTCAACGTGTGAATACACACACATATTTATTTACATATATAGCAATATTAGATTTATTTTATTAATATACATTACATGTATAAATATATGTCTGTGTACAATATACATAAATATAAACATATATTATATAAATAAAAATGCTTGTGATATACAAGTTTATCTATTTAAAAATATATGTATATTATATGCACACAATATATTCTTAAGTGTGTGTGTGTGTGCGCGCGCACGCGCCATAATCAAATATTTCAGGACAGATTTTTGGAGTAATGAGGAAGTTTCGTATATATTTATGATTCTCAATTAATCTCACTTAAGTGAAAATAATTATACTTAAGTGAAAATAATTATTCTTCATGGTTGAATAAGTAATGACTTCTTCCACTTTAATGGAGATAAGCAATTCTTGAACTGTTCATTCCCACTTGTCATAGTCTTACTAAAGAGGTGAGTTTAGAAAAGTGGGACAATTTTTTCCTGAAATCCCCATTCCCTCGTATAAAATGAAATATCCCTGATATATATAAATAGGTATATATTGTGATATGAAATATAAGATGAAAACTTAAAATATAACAAATAATTTAAATTTTGTTTTTTATAAATAAAACGACTTTATATTTATCTGGTTATTTTTCTTGAAAGTCGAGTAAAATTACAGGCTCGAGTTTTAATTAGTTATTTGGTTATAAATTGTCCATTAGGAGTTGGGATGCATAAATCATAATCACTCTTGTAGTCAGTTTTATTTGTTGAAATTATTAGCTTAGCCATTTTAAACTAACATTGCGGGTGTGCATTGTTTTGTTGGAGCACAAGAGAATCAAAAACCCTTTGGCACTTCTAATGCATATAATAATAGACTTTCACAATTTTCCAGTACCGAAAATTCTGTATAAAAATGTGACTGGTGGAAACCTCTGCAATTGGACTATGTAAAAATCCATCCCTAAACATATAATATACCAAGATGCCCTAGATTTTAATTTAAGGTATTTAGGGTAAATTACAAAAATGATCTCTGAAATTTAGTATAATTATAAAAATTTCAATTATTTTTTTAAGTTACAAATTTCCCTTAAGGTGTTATAAATATCATCTTGAGATTTGTGTTTATTTTATAATTACCCTTTCAATAGGTGCAATTTGTAAAATAGAAATAAATGTTAATGAAATATTTATAATTTATAAATTTAAATAATTTTTTTATAAATATCTCAAATTTTAAAAATATTTTTTGTAATTCACCTTAATAATTAAGCAAAGGGCTAAGTATGTGCCCAAAATTTTTTACATTGAGAGACTTGGCCGAGTTGGAGATGGCAAGTGTGGATCACTATGACTCTTTTGACTCAAATGGCATCCTCATCAGTGGTATTGATTTTGCATCCCTTTTTTAGTGTTTGTTTGGGTTTCAAAAGTGATTGTGGTTGTAGCTGAAGTTGGGGGCAATGATGAAAAACAAGACAACGGAAAGAGAAAAAAATATGAAATATCCTAATAAATTTTAGCAACTGTATTCATGTAAAAATTAAGTATTATATTTGAGATATCTTAAGAAAAAATTCATGTCATCGACTTGAGTAGACCTCAAGTTATTCATAAGTCATTTACATAAAAAAATTATCAAGTTATTCATAAGTCATTTACATAAAAAAATTATCCTAAATTTTTTATTTAATTCATTTCATCTCATCCACTTAAATACTATTGAAGTAGGGTTATAAATATTATATGTGATGACATCATCATTTTATTTATTGCATCATTAAATATATATTCAACGGCTCAATAATTCACTTGATCATTATTTAAGTAATTGGCATGAAATTTACCCTTGTTACTAATCATATCATATCTTAATCTTTTCAACCACACACCTTAAGTAGTACATAGGCTTGTGTAACTGTGGTTTCTTCCTCCAATTACCACTTAAGTTATATGAATCGGACTAACTACTAAGGGCGATATGGTATGAGCACTTCAGGTTGTAATTGTGTATGAGATGATTTTAGAAAAATCTATCTCAAGATGATTTTTCACAAACATGTTTTTTATTTAACAAAAAAATTCAGAATATAATTTTTGCACTTTTCAAAAATATATTCATATCCAAATATATTTGTTTATAAAAAAGACATGTCATATCAATTGTAATCTTTATACTTTTATCTCTTATTTACGTATTATTTTTAAAAAATATTCTGTATTTCAATACATTTTCAAAAATTATAATATTTATACTCTTATTTATCATCTAAACACAATCTCAAAAATTATTTCTTCTTCTCTAAATTTTTTTCTCTCACTATTTTCTCTAAAATTACATATTTAAGAAATAAAAGTAAGTACAAGTAATCACACCTTCAATTGATGAATCTCTTTGTACATGTTGTGATGAATAGCTCAAAACAAGCTATTAGTATCTTGCAATGAAATTTATTATTCCTTACTACGTACTTTCTAATTATTGACTCGGACAAAGGCTACCAAAGCTTGCAAAGACTATCACAATATGAAATTTTGATATTATTGGCTCTTTTACATCCATAGATTGCTATATATCATGTCTTTATCTTAAACCCATCTTTAATTACTAGATTTATAAAGACTAGATTCAACAATGAGTTAATAATAGAATTACAACCATCTTCTCAATACTCATCATAATAAGTTTAAAATTCATACGTTATTTCTTCAAATTCAACTACCAAGTTACGAATTAGTCTTACTTTGCCAATTTCTTTTTTTAGTTTTAGTGGGCTGATAATACATCAATAATTAAAATTGAATATAATTTTTTTTTTTAAAAAAAAAGATCAACTACCAAACTGATAAAGTATATGTATGTGAGAAGATAAAGTATATAATTAAAATACAACACAGACTTTGCTGGAGATGTTGAAGCTTGGGCACTAGACTTTGGCACTTAAACTAAATTTTATTGTGTGCATATTATTAATTTTATTTTGTACCTATGATTATTATCAACTTGCATGCATTTATGATATGTTTTTATTTTTCATTGCTAAAAGTCCATCCTGTAGTTCTTTTCCAGACTCATTTGGTATAATGGAATTACCTGGAATAAGAAAAGTTCATTAATCTCCATTTTCAATGTAGTTCTTATTTGTGACTTCTCAAAATAAATAAATTGATTTTCAGTTCATTTTTTCCGACTAAAATCAATGTCTAGTAATAGGTGAAAATAACATAAAGTAACTTAGACTAGAAATAATTTTATTATTATAAAATATTTTTTTATTTTTTTCTGGCCAATGAAAGCACTTCTTGAATTAATAATCAGTTCTTGCAAGGCTATTGACCCTACTAACTTATTTTTCTTTTCATTTTTCATTCTTTGTAGTGAATTAAAAACCAAAAAAAAAAAAAAAAAAAAACAAAAAACAATGTTTCCAAGATGAAGCACCATAATACATAGTTTTCATGGTTTAGTAGAAAAATACAGTTTACTTTGTATTCGTCAATGATTGTTATGATAAATATAGTAAATACAGAATCCAACAGTTTGGCACTTATCAAAAAATTAAAAATAACAGTTTTGCAGGCTGAACATCCGCCGAAAATGTATGGCACTTGAGCCAACTTTATTCCACGAATTAAGTCAAATGATATTTTGTGCTCTCAAGAATTCTTTCCTAATTATAATATCAAATTTGTTAGATAATTATTTTTTTATAATATTAATAATAGTTATTATTGTTATTATAGTTAAAGAATTAAATTAAGATTAGTTAGAGAACGTGTCTCCTTCTAAATTGCTTAAGCTTAATCAGAGACATTTTTTTAGGGGGTGAAAGTTTCTTTTGATTAAAATAGACATATAATATACAATATCATGCAAATTTATATTTATCATAAATTAAAAATAAAATAAAATTCTCTCAATATTTGTACCATGTTTTCAGTTCCATGAAAGGAAATCATAGAGATAATCCCAACAAAGTATTTAGTATAAAATGAAGAAATAAAAAAGTCAAAGATATAATACAGGAAAAACCAGTGGTTGATAGGAAACTTCATCACAACACCAAAATTCGAGTCCCGTCAAATTAGATGTCACCCCAATTTACTATAATACAAATATGTTAATATTTGCCATTCTTATTCGTTATTTAATTAACTAGGTTTCAAGTATCACTTATCCTATAGCGGGAAAACTCCATATAAATCATCTATGTCCCATAGAGTCCGTCCCTAAGCTTAATAAATAATAATAACAAATAATAATAGAGATTAGATTATCTGTCTTGGCCAGTATGAATTGACATTAAATTATATATATATATATATGACATCATTATTTCATTTATTGACATCATCACGTAGATATCTAATATCTACTATACTTAGACACTACTATTTAAATAGATAGCATAAAATTTATCCCTTATCATTAAATTATCAATCCTATCATATTTTAATCTTTTCATCCACCCACACCTTAATTAGTACATAGGCTTGTATAACTATGATTTCTTCCTCCAAATACCACTTAGGTTATAGTTTAAAGTCGGATACGAACCGGACTAATTGGGTACTAATAAGGGCGACATGGTATGAGGACTTCAATTGATGAATCCTCACTTCCACAAATATTCATAGCCCCATCATGTTGTGATGAATAGTTCAAAACAAATGATTAATATCTATAAAGAAAATTATTATTACTTTCTAATTACTCGGTCAAAAGCCATATGAAGTTTTGAAATTATTGGATCATTTACATCCATGGGTATATCATGTCTTTATCTTAAATTAATTTTTAATTACTAAATTAACAAAAAACGAAATAAAACACTGAATTAATGATAAAATTAAGTATCAATATTCACTATAGTAAATTTAAACTTCACACGCTCAATCATTTCCTCAAATTCAACTACCAAGTTATGAATTAGTCTTATTTTGCTTATATCATTTTTAGTTTTAGTGGAGTGATATCACAGCAACAATTAAAATTAAATATAATTTTAAAATAAAGTATAAAAATGTGAGAAGATAGAGTCTATAATTAACATACAACGCAAAACTTTGCTGGAGATGTTGAAGTTAGGGCTTAAACTAAGTTTTGTTACGAGTGCATATTATTAATTTTAGTACGTTCCACTAGTTATCAACGACTTGCATGCCTTTGTGATATATTTTTAGTTGTTCTTTTCACAACCCACATGGTATAATGGAATATTGGAATTGCAAGGAAAAAAAAAAAAGTCATTAATCACAACGAATTGATTTCTAGTTCATTTGCCATCACGACTAAAGTCATTCACTGCTAACACGAGAAAATGGCGTAAACAATTTATACTATAAATAATTGTATTATTAGATAAACAATTTTTTTGCCAATGAAAGCACTTCTTGAATTAATTAATCAGTTCTTGTAAGGCTGTTGACCCTACTACTTATTTTTCTTTTTCTTTTTCATTCGTTGTAGTAGAATTAATAACCAAAAAAAAAAAAAAACAAAGTTGGTTTCCAAGAATAATTAAGTACCACAACAACCAGTTCATTCTCTGTAGTTTTCATGGTTTAATGAGCCATTTGACCCCACTCAAGCTACTAAAGTTTTGGTAGAATAATACAGTTTACTTTGTCTTCGTCAATGGTTGTTAGGATATATATTGGAAATACAGAATCAAACTTTTTGGCACTTATCATAAATTAAAAAATAACAGTTTGGCAGCCTGAACATTCGCCCAAAATGATATCTTGTGCTTTCAGGAATTCATTGTATTCCTAATTATAATATCAATTTTATTAGATAATTATTGTTTTTTATAATTATAATAAGTATAATCATAATAAAAGTTTAGTTAAAGAATCTTTAGAGTTAAGATGCATTAGAGAACGTGTCTCCCTTTAAATTGCTTAAGCTTAACTAGACAAAAATTGATAAAAAAGACAAAAAAATATATAGTACCGCGCAAATTTATATTTATAGTAAATTTAAAAAATAAAATTCTCTCAATATTTTTACATTTCACATGTTTGCAGTTTCATGAGAAAAATCTTAGGTACCATCCCAACAAAGTATTAATATAAAATGAAGAAGTAAAAAAATCAAAGGTGTATGATAGGAAAAATCAGTGTTTGATAGGAAACTTCATCACAACACCAAAATTCTAGCCTCAATTGATTATAGTACAAGTAAATTTATATTTGTGATATGATTGATATCCAATAAGAATAATTAATTACAAAATAAATATTGTTATACTTATTGTGTAATTACTTATGTGCAACTCAAGCAAGAATTTTTTTTAATAAAATTTTTTATTATAAATTTTATTACATCTTTTATTATATTGTATTAATTATCGTTATTTGTACACTTTGCGGGCATGTGACGTACAAACAATATGTAATATAATAAAAGATGTAATAAAATTTACCTTAAAAAATTATATCTTGAATTTTTTCATAATAAAATACTTTATTATTTCTAATAGGATAATATAAATAAAATATTATAAAGAATCTAGTAATTCGAGCCCCAAGTGATGGTATTTCTACAAAATAATACTTAATAAATAAAAAATTATTTTAAAAAAGATTCTTCAAAAGATTTTACACGCAACACGAAATAAGTAACATATTTCAATTTAAGCATTCTAGAATTTTTGTTCCACATTTTTAATTACAAAACTTATCTGTTAACCATATAATTAAATCGAATGTCAAAACTACAAAATATTTTTTTCTCAACATATAATATTCCATTAAACAACTTAGCATGGAATTCAAGCTCTATGTTCATTTTAGTAATTCTCATTGCTGATAACGCACTCAACTGTCGATTTTATCATAAATATAAAGATTTACGGAAAGAGGAATCAATCCATATCATAGTAATATTTTGATTTTTTTTTTCATTTTGGCTTTTTTTTTTTAAACATGTAACACAACAAAATACTCAAATTGATATTTCCATATATCACTTATCCAATAGCAGAATTATCATAATATGATTTCACGTCTAAAACTCCAAATAAAGCCAAAGCTTAATAAATAATAATAACAAATAATAATAAAAATTGGATTATTTGTCTTGGGCGGTATGAGTTGCAGTACGGTACCAGCCACGACTTTTTTAGGTTTACCCATTTTCTTTATTTTTTTGGTGGGGTGGGGTGGGGTTGGGGAGGAGGTGGGGTGGTGTGTGGGTGTTGAAAGTTGGCAGTTAGCAGCAACGTATGAAACTTCGTGGTTGTAAGTTGAAAAAAAGGTTGGTCATTAACTAATAATAGTTGACTTAAGTAAATGAAAAAGATGCATGTATGTGTTGCTCTCCATTCCCTGTTTGAATCTTCAAAGACGCGTCTCACTACTTAACCACTTGCCTCATAATTCACCTTAATTCATCAATTTAATCTAATATATGGTAGCCCAGAATTTGTTGGTGTATTATCAACTACCAAGATAAATGTCTATCTTTTGTATAAAATATTGTTTCATATTATTTTTTTCTTAGTTTTGTATATTTATTTTTTTTAAATCTTTTATTTGTTAGTTCATTCTTAATATATTTATTTTGTAATTTGATGTACAACTAATGAGTTATGCTTATTCAAAGACTACTTCATAATACTAATAATTGCCAAATTTTATTTCAATACCTTAGAGTTAGTAGGGTTATGTTGGATCAAACGAATCTCAATTAAAATTTAAAGTTGGATAATTTTGAAAGTTCAAACTTAAATTTATAAATTCAAAACAAAACTCAAAATTTATAATACGATTGAAAATTTTTAAAGACTTGAATGAAAGTCAACTCAGAATTTAAAATTTCTAACAAGTCAAATATTATATTATATATAAATAAAAAATGTGTCTAAAACATAAAAATCTTTTTACCCAACCCTATCTTGCAAGGAACGTGTGAAACGAACTGTACGACCATCTTATAGCCAAAAGTCTTCAAACGTTTGCGCCTTATAAGTCGGAAAAATGTGTCCTGGGCTGCCCTATTTGCTGCATTAATTAAGCTAGAGTCAGCTGCTACTTTTTCCTTTTCTACTGAGCCTTCACTACGACATAACATAAGCCAAATACTACTGCTAGACTTTTACAAAGTTATTACATAATCCCAGAAAACAAACTTTCTGAGTAGTTTCCTCATAAGCATGAAGGGCTACCAGCAATAATAACCTAATTAGACACAAGAAAAAGCTACCAAAAAAAAAAAAAAGTATTATTACATGAAATAACAAAAGATTTATGTAGGAATGTAAGGGAGACATGATTCAAACCCGAACTCGCTCTATTTATTTTTTTTAATTTATTTTATATATATATATTGTGATATTTTTAAAAAATTAATATATTATTTTAAAAAATTATATTTTTTAATATTTTTAAAATAATAAAATGGGTCCAATAAATCTAACATGCAGGGTTCGAGTTCAGATTAGGGACAGATTCAGATCCAAATTCAAAATATGTTAGTATACGAATCTTGAGTTTTTGATCAAATCCAGCTCATCCTATACTTATACTCATGACTGCTTATGATGCATATTAGTTTTTCATGATATTTATCTTGAGTTTGATCAAATCCAGCTCTTCCCTGTACTTATGCTCATGACTGCTTATGATGCGTATTAGTTTTTCATGATATTTTGGGGTTTAGGGTGAAGGTTGATTTTGAAATGCTTGTTGCGGACAATACGTCATGGGTCTTAGCAGCAAGGTGGCCTTACAACTACGGCTGATTTTTTGTCTTTTTGTGTAAAATGCTTGTTGCGGACATTACATCATGGGTCTTATCAGCAAGGTGGCCTTACAACTATGGGCTGATTTTAAGTCTTTTTGTGCATTGTATACGAGATGAGATACCAATTAAAATTAACAAAATCTTATCTTGAAATTGTGATCAACCATCAAATTTGGATGTTTGTAGGCAAGTTAAGACCTTAGTACAAGAGCATGTATCAAGGCTCTTCATCAATTCATGTCACTATTTCTTGTATTATATAGTTTGCGATAGACTATGAACACAAAACAGACCCAATTGATAAAGTTTATACAGTGAATATAGATCAAAAATCAAAATCTCTCATAGGCCCAATACGGTAAGTATAAAGGGTTAACAAAAAGAATAATGTGCAATACTTAAGTTAAGTCTATGAAGGCCGCAAGACTCAAGCCCATAAACTTATAAAACCTAAAGAATTTATGCACCATATTACATAAAATTACACATTTCAATTTATGGATATAAATATCCTCATTCTCTACCGTTTAAAGGTACGATCATTTATATTTGAACATTCACTTTCTCTTTCTCTTTCTCTATCTCTAATACTGATTTGAGTGTCGGATGTGTATCCCCTAACTAATTTCGAGAACTTTTAATTGTTTGTTCGTATCGCAAATAAAAACTTAATCAAAAATTGATTATTCACAAGAAAAATTGACTCATACGATAACTCCATTAGAAATTAATCGCGACATAGAGTCGATGCTAAAAAATATAAACCAATTCCACATCAGTTTGATTTAATTATGTGGTGATTTACCGTTATTTTGTTGAAAATATTGCCAACTTTTGAGATAGTCTAATCCACTTGTAATTACTTTAAACACAGAGATCACGCTTTCCACATCCAACGGCGGAGGCAGGGCCGCCTCGATGCGGCTGCCCATTAATTTTTCAAATTTATAATTTTAGTATATAGATTTTAATAAATTTAAAAATTTATCCCTCTAAAATAATTAAATTATTCTAGTCGTCCCATTAAATTTTCATAATCCTATATCAAATATGTAAATTTATTAAATTTAAAAATATTATAAAATTATTTTTAAACTTTATTTTTTCAAAAAAATTAAGTAATAGAATTTATTATTGATATAAAGTTTTAAAATATATTTGTACTAATTTTTAAAATTTATTATGATTTTATTTTTAAAAATATGAATATTTTAGTCAAAAAATATTCCTTATTGTGATTTTTTAATTTTATTTTTTATTTTTTAATTTATTTGATTCCACTTTTATTGTTTATTATTTGAAATTATACTAATTTTTATTTCGTAAAAAAATATAAATGTAAATTTTTCATGGTACAAAATTATTTGATTTGGTTAATAACTATGAAATAATAGTCAAATTCTTGTAAATTAATTTTTATTTTGTATTGGATTGAATTAAAATTGATTAGTATTTTCATTTAAAAGTTAGTTTTTTGTTCAAATACTTATACAAATATAATAAATATAAAATATTTATGTGTAAGTATAACATATTATATTTATATTTATATTTATATTTTTAATAATTAATTAAAAAATTAATAAAAAATAATTTTATATATAAAAAATTAATAATTTAACTATCAAATCTGTCTATTAAAATCTTAACTCCGCATCTATCCACAACAATATAAAATACTATCTCTTGGAGAGGCAGTCGGTAATACTTGCTAAAGATGCCAATTGTACCTTCAGTTAGCAACGGAATTGTATTATTTCCATGTTTACTGCAGCAGTTTGGGTCTTAGCACGGGAAATTCCAGTTCGGCTTAATTCAATTAAGTGACTAATCACAAAGCATGTGTTATTTTACTTATTACGACATAATTGGATTAAATGTATTAATAAATGGAAGTTGAACATATTTTTATTAAAATTTATTTGAATTTTTATTGAGATTCAAAAATCAATTTGAGTTTGGTTTGATTGTTAATCGAGTCGAATTTAAACGAATTTTAATTGAGTTAAATATGAATCGAGTCGAGTAGTTTGATTTTTTTATACATATTATTTTATTTTTTACTGATCGGGTCGAATTCAAGCTGAGCACTTCAAATTTTATCGAATAAAAATATATATTTAATTTTAATTTATTAAATTAATAAATTGAATACAAATCAATTTTTAACGATAAATATTTAATCGAGTATTAAATTATTTAGTTCGTTTTTCAATCCTGATTGAAACTGCTGGAATAATCTGATTAGCACTTAGTATCAATATTTACAATTTATGATCACTATAAACATGACCCATTAAAAGAATTTGGGGCCCTTGGTGATTGGGTTTGTTTCTCGTAAGTTTGCTAATTGGGCCAACAGGTTGCAACGTATATCTTTAGCTCCAAACCCATGTTTTTTATGGTTTCAGTTCATGTAATAAGTTATCTTTAATTGGTTTACATAAATAATAATAAAAAAAAAAGAGGTTTCTAAATGATTCTTTCTACTTTTATTTGTTGATTTTTTTTGAAGAGAATATGTATTGGTAGTTTTAAGTAATAGTTAATTATTATACCTGTAATCATAAGAAATCACTTTGCACTTTGATTATTTCATTTTTGTAGAATGTTTCAAATTTGGATTTATTTGTTTTCCTCAATTGAAAGACTATGTCCCATTTTACTTGTTATGTGCTATATTCAATCTTAATTTTTGGTGTGGAAAAGAAAAAGTATCAAAAAATAAAGTACAAAGTAATGTAAAGTGAAAAAAAATATTTTTTGGTATTTTTTTTTCCTTAAAATTAAAAAATCAAACATAATATTTGAGTTTAGCTGCTAACAATTGATTGATTACTTCTATTGAATTCAAAGCCCACCATGTTTCGTTTGCACTTAAGAATATAAAGCACAAAAACCCATGATTCAGTACAGTGGTAGAGAGTCCTCTTCCTTTTATTTCTTTAGTTCCGTTGTCGGCTCGTTACAGCCCCTCTCTTAGATAAATAAAATTTACTACTAGACTAACTACAAAATAACATAATTAAATTTTATACTAAGTTTATTATATAATATCATATCATATCATTCTTAATTGTGAGGGCTGATGCATACAAGTGATCATGGTGCGGTTTACTGTTATTTTCTATTAATTTCAAAAAAAATTATCATGTGTAAATTTGTTAAAAAATAATCTCAATTTGTTAAGTAAAATAAAAGTTGTGATTTTGAGCGGTATCAGACGGTTTTGTGATTTTAACCAATAAAGAGAAAATGATGAAGTAAATATAAAATAAAATAAAATTAGGCTATATATATTATATTTATTCAATTTCAATTATGGATTATAGATAATATGACTAAGTATGCATGTTTTTTCAATTAAAGATTACTACATGAAATTTATTTCACCAATATCACCAACATTTTCTTTTTTCTTTTACATTTATATATATATGTATATATATATATATAATTTAAACTTGATACTATCTATACACATTTAATTTTCCATCCACTATTTTTTGAAAAATAATTAACCGCTAGATATCAGAAGAATAAATAAATTAATTAACATTTCAATGCTACAACATTCAATAACTTATTAACTTAAGTAACTAAATTAAATTAATAAATTAAGGGATGGTGCGGTGCAGTTTGAATAAATTCCAAACCACTTGCTCGCACAATTTTGATTTAAATTTTTTAATTGTGATTTGTGTAATAATCAACCACAATAGTGCTGTGAAATATGGTTCGGTGGTTCTAAAAATTCTATGATCAGCCTCCTATGTATTGCTAGAAGTTTGAAAAAGTTGGCGATGGGTCTTCTACAATTTCATTCTCAAGATTACACCATTTTTTTATTTTTCAAAATAGAATTCAGCCACAACAATCTTATGACTATTAATTATTTAATGATTATTTTTATAATTAAAATTAATTAAATTATTAATAAAAATTATTATTTTAAATAATAAAGTATGTATAAAATTGAACTATATCATTTAATATTTGATTTATTTTAAATTAGTTACTTATATTTTTAAGTATAAATAAAATTTGAAAGTTCAGCACATTAAAAGAGGGGTAATAATGTAAAACAAATTACGTTTTGGAAAAGTGTGTATTTTTATAGTTTGAGGGGGTCAAAGCAAAATTCACCCAAAAATATATTACTATAAAAAAGTTAATTTTCTTCATTTCATTATTAATTAAGTTATTAACTATTTCATCTAGATATATATTGGACCCTTTTAAATAAGAACGAATTACAATATTCATTTATTTTTTATATAACCAAGATATATATTCTCTCATTCCAATTTCAATGTCCCACTTTGAATGAACATGGAATTAAAATTTAAAGTAGAAAAAAAATAAAATTTTGAATATATCTAGAGTCGTGAAAAATGGTAATAGAGAATAGATATTGCATAATTATTTTAATTGCAATGCTACTTTTAAAAAAGAAAAATTACAATTTATGCAATGAGATATTATTACGCATGTCCAGTAAATTTGTATTTACTCATTTTATTTATTTTTATAGAGATTTTGAGATAACAATTTATATGATCGAAAAAAAAAACGTGCTTTTTGTTGAGTTTAATCAAAATAAACTTGAAAATGGCGAAAATCATTGCACCCATATTTCACGAGAGAAGTTAGGTAAATTAATAGTGCTGTGTTTTTTTAAAGAAAACTAAGGCAGTGGGCATTCAAGATTCAACATAAAAGGCTACTGCATCAGTCTATATAGACTTTGTCAACTTTAGTCCTCTGTATTTATGCACTCTTCCACGCGCTCTACTGGCCGTGCACACAACTTAAGGGCAGCAATCGACGGTTTAGATCTAGTCTGAGTTAATTATTATCCACCGATGTAGTTTGAGTGGAAATTATTATCTACATTGATAAGAATGATGTGATTTTAATTAGTGGAATTTATATTATGTTAATGTTGCATAATTTTCATTTTTTGATATAAAATGGACAGTATAAGCGGATGTTTCATAATTTGAGCGGGTTGAAAATAGAAACAAGTTAAACTTAAATGGTTAAAAATAAACAGGTTTGAAACCACCCTTCCGATTTTCCACTTTTTTCTCCCTCACCTACCTGAAAGTGGGTGAGGCTTCTGTTGGGGCTGGTTTTGCTAAGTAACAATGGAAATGTTTAATTTGTTTTGGTGTTTGAAGGGAAGTATTTTATAAAAATCTTTTTTAGAATTATCTCGGATACCTTTCAAGAAATTTACTTCATAAATATATGTATTTTATACTTTTCTAAATATAATGTTTGTTTATATAAAGATTATTTCTAATCTAATTCGTTGAACATTTTTAATTAAATTAATGAAATAACAATGAGTTTTTTTGGTTAATTTAATGTATATCTAACGTATTAAATTTATATTTAATTGACTAGATTGGTAAAATACAATATATTTTTAGTTGATTAAATATATGTCCATTAAATTGTAAATACACTTGATTATTTCATATTCACTTGATTAAATTAATAAAATACAATAAATTTATTATTGATTAAATCTATGTTCATTGATATAAATTTATTATTGATATAAATACACATGAATTAATTCATATTCAATTGATTAAATTGAAAAAATATAATATTTTTAATTGATTAAATATATATTTATTGAATTGTAAATGCATTCTATAAATTAATAAAATTATTAATTTATTTATTAATTAATACCTCTTTTAATTAATAAATTCTTATGCTCCCAAAGCTACTAATTTATAGAGGTTTTACTCTATTTGTTTAGGTGACTCAGGACGAACTGGTGTGCTATGACCCATTTTGCCATTCACATATCTGTCTCATAATTCGGTGAAATTCTGAAAAGGAAGATTATTTCAATTATTTGTTTGCTTTAATTTTCTCTCCCCTACAAATTTGCATCTGTTAAATTCTGAATTATAAAAAAGAATTAAATTAAGTAAAAGGAATATAAACGTCAACTCACAAAATGTCCTAAATATTTATATTATTTTATTTTTTTCTTATATTACAGTGATTATTTGTGATATCCGAACCTCTCACAAGTTACTTGGACAATGTGATTCATGCATTACATGCTACTTATATGCTAATTTATATTAATATTTACATGGTATCTTATATAGCATTTTTAATCGTTAGACCTCTAATGCTATCGCATGATAGAAATGGTTGAAATCTTATAACCTAATTAAGAAATTCTATATTTAAATAAGAAAAAGAATAGATTGATCGATATATTGGATATTCATAGGTTATATGTTATAATTTTGAAAGAGTTAAAAGTGTTATTAGTAAGTTTATATGATTCGATTTAATTAGATCGAGTTGTTTTAAAAGCATACATACATGAATTAATACACTTGGGATATTGGATATGATATAATATGATTTAAGTGTCATAATACAAGATCCATATATGCATATGATTTTAGAAATACAAAATAGACAATCATTTAAGAATATGATGTTAATCGGTTTGGAGATCGAATGAATGGACATAAAAATTACCTATGGGAATGAATGGTAACTAAGATAGGTTGTAACCAAATAAGAAAATGTGAGACACACAAGATTAGGGTTGCAAGATAAAGGGAAAAATCAGATTATACCATTACATGCCACCTTGCCACCTCATGCTTTCTTATTAAACTTAAGCTAACATCTCAAGTTAACAACTCAAACCTTTCATCCTTAAGCTACGACCAGACCTTTATTTAAGCTATTTTAATCTTCCAAACACACACCTTAAGATATCCAAGTGCTCCAAATTGATTCCAAGTTGAAATAAAAGCAAGAAAAGCAAAGGAGTGATTACTATCAAGTTTAACCTCAAAATCTGTATAGGTAACACTTATATACGATTTTTGCCTTTAGTTTTTAGATTATTTTGAATGGTTTTATTGTTACTAAGCTTTCAGATCTCTTTTAAAAGTGTTAGGAGGTTTTTAGTTAGACTTTGGTGCACAAAGAAAGGGTTTTTTGATGACAAACACTTAATAGGAAATAGTTGGGGCAGAAACTGTCACCTTACTGTTTTATTGTGTTTTAGGCTTCAAAAATGTATGGTATGTTGAATAAAACTTATAATTATCATCATATACATGTTTATATATGGGTTAATAGTATTGGAATAAATTTTCATCGGTTAGAAATTGAAATAGGGCATGATATTGAAGAGATGCTCAAAACTATCACCATCGAATTTCAGATTCTGTCCTATGTGAAATGGACTAGTTTTATAGTATTAAATCCATTAGTTTTGGAAAAGATATGACCTGGTTGTCTCTTTTTATATTTTATATAAGTGTGGTGAAAATTTGGGAGTGATTGAATATACTTAAGGGTGCCAAAATCATTAATGTCATGAAGTGCGTAAAACTGTCACGGTGGAAAAAATCTATTTCAGTATGCTGTGAAAGGAGTTGAACTTGGGAAGCTATATTCGTGAGTTTTAGCCATTCTATGATATGGTTATATTTTTTTTGATGTTAGATAAGTGTGATAAAAATTGTAGAGTGAATGAATATGTCTAAGAGTGTCAAAATTATCATGCAAATTAATGTGGCAACAAAAAAATGTGAAGTGGTGAATCTGTCCCATTTGGTTCATTAACATGTTCCAGTATATATGTGGTGCATTTGATCCCTAACATTTAGGAAAATATTGTAAGAGTTATAATACATCAATTAAGTGAGGTTAGTATACATTTAAGATGTGGAACAAAGGTACGTAGAAGGTTATATTCTGTTATAGTTTTTAAGTGGTAAGAATGTTTAGTTAAATTGAGATTCAAGATCTTTATACTACATTAGATATAATGAACTTTTTAATTGAGAATGATGATTGATATCTTGTATTTTTACAGATTGTTTCTCATCTACGGTTGGGGAGTAATACTTAAGAAACCTATAAGTAACACACAACCGATCAAAGGTAAGTATAGATTCATTTGCAACTACAATACATAGACATAGTAGATGTGTGAATTATATGTAATATTATAAATTATATGTGCATAGTAGAGGGCTCTCCATTGAACATACATATATGGGCATTATCATTAGCACGTGCATGCATCATATACAAGCATTGTCATAAATCTTGCATTGCACGAGATGATTTTGAGAAAGAAAAATATTTTGTTGACCACTACTAGTGCACCGAAGCATGTATGAATTTGCATGGTTTTATGCATGGATTTGCAAATTCGCGTGCATGAATTTGTATGCGTATGAGTATGCATGGATTTGCATACTTATATGATTATTGGCCATTGGGTTATGGCGGTATACAAAGCTTTTTTTCGGTGCATGGGATAGTAGCGTTGTTCAGGGGGCTAAGAAAAAAATGATTTTGAGATAAATATTTTGATGCATAAAATTGTATTGTGGGCATAGCATTTTGAGATGCATGACTTGATATTGTGGATTATTATTTGACATCCATAATCTTTATCTGCTGAGCGTTAGCTCATATATTTTATGCATTGTAGGTGAGTCTGGTGATACTTGATACCATGGACTTAGTGGACAAGCTGTTGGGGTTCCTACAGATTATGAGGATCAATGTACATGGATAACGACCTGTTGGATTGTGTTGCGAGCATATTCTAATTTTTACATTCATTATTATTATGTAAATTGCTGACAATATATAAAGGGCTACAAGATGCAAAATGTCCTTACTTGTTTCGAAAGTAAAAACTATTATTTTTATTTTTGAGTCTCTCATATTATAACTTTGGGATATCGTTTCCTATATAACTCTTGAAATTTGATAGTAAATCAGCCTGAGAATAGTGTGACTGTGACGGGTGTTGTGCTTTTATATAAATGGTGATTTTTCTATATAAAGGGTTATATGTATGAAAATACTTTATTGTTTCTTAAAGTGCTACATTTGACAAAAGTAAATATATATATATATATATATACACACATGTGCTACATTGTCAAAATTATTGCTATACCAATATCTATATTTAGTGTTGGGGGGTGTTACAGAGTGGTATCAGAGCCTAGTTTATGGTTCTGTAGACTGTCCATGTACATGACCTTTGAAACTGGCGGAGAAAAACCATGCCAATATGTTTTATTTGTTGTATAATTCATTTTGTATTTCATGAATAATATTGACCATGTATTTATTGATGATATCTTAGCGTATAATGAGGAGAAATATGATTGACCTTTCAATATGATTTTGGGAACTTTAAGGATGTAGAAATTATTTGTTCGAATTACTAAATGCGATCTTTCGGTTATGTAATACAGTATTTATTTTGGTACTAGTAATTTTCTTAAGAAGGTGTCCTTGTAACTATTCAAAACTTCGAGATTGTACTGAAATAGAGAAGACCAATAAATGTGATAGAAATAAGAAATATTTTCTGGGTTAGTCATATTATTGGGTATTCATTAAAAAATTTCTCCTTAGTTGTTAATGCTTTATTTCATCATACATACAGATATATGAAATTTGAATGGTTCACTAAGTGGGAAGAAATTTATAATTACTTAAAGAGAATTGAATTGATCTTCAGTAGTGATTCCAACTTTAGATATAAGTTATTTATTATGTATAGTGGTTTATCTTATTGTATTTTGGTATATATTTGATGTAATATAGAAAAGTTACTCGACACTCTTTGAGTTAATTAGATTATTTATTTAATACTACATGTGACATTACAAAATCGAAGTACTTAAAATATCTATTTATTTAAAAGGAATTGAACCTGAAGAAAGGATATATATTATTAGTAATTGAATATATTGTATGATCCATATAACAACAGATGTCATTGGAATGAAATATCTCAATAGACTAATAGTCAAACAAACTTTACATCATAAACTATTATGGGAGTTGAGGGTTGTACAGAGGATGAATTAGAGTAAGTGGTAAATTATCTATTTATAAATATTTTGGTAAGACTAATTTTGTTTGATCCAATTTCAAATGCTCAAAATAAGGTCGATGAAAGGTTAGGATTAAGATAAAAGGTAGAAAAGTCACTTAAATAGATTTTTGTGATAAGTGATTATAATCACTTAATAAGAGATAGGTGCGAAAATGAGGGATACGAAATTACAAGACTAAGTTTTAGGTAATGATCATCTACGTTTTTATTTATTTTATTTAGTGGTATCAATGATGTTTGTGATCTCAAGAAAATGTACAGATATCAGATACTGTACGAGCTATTATGGAATATATCGTTAATATTTGGTTTGCCACAAAAAAAGGGATATATGTAAAAGTTCATATGTTGGAATGACTTAGTTCTACTTTTATTTTCAGGTGGAAATGGGAAGGCATTTAGAAATTTTTTACATGATAATGGAATTTGGTTATTGTTCATAGGTTTCTAAATATGCTCATTGTTTCTCAATTTACCTTAGGTATTCCATGGAAATCTATGAAAAGATAAATGTATAGGAAGCAGTTAGACTTTATAGTTTATTAGTGTCTATTAGTTCTAATGTAGATTTAAGATCTTTGTCCACTTCCTAGAAAATCTTGCATCAAGTATTGAGAACAAAATAATATTTTAGTATTGTGATCATCCATGAATCAATGGGCAACCAGGACAAACAAATTAGGCTTTGCAAGATATGCTTAGAGACTATGCATTAGATTATTGATGTTAATTGAGAAAATTATTTCTTGGGAGGAATTTCTTATCACAACCGTGATAAGGCTACTTGGGATAGTTCTCTATGAGGCATTGTATGATAGAAAATTAGGTCATCCTTTTATTGAAATGAATTTGGTTTTATTTTAGGCTAAATATGGTTTGGGAAATGATAGAAGTGGTAGAACAAATTGTTAATGTAAGGAAACTAGTAAGAGGTGACCCTAGAGATATGCAGATTAAAGAGGATCAATTTATGATAGGGGATCAATTTTTGAAGGTTTCTCCAATGAAATGGATTATGCGGCTTGGGAAAATTTTTTTTTGGGGATGTTACACACAAACTTGATCCTAGGTACATTGATTTATTTTGCATTATTGAAATAATTGGGAAGAATGTCTGTAAACTCGACCTCTTTGCATCAATGTCTCGAGTTCACAATGTGTTTCATGTGTTCATTTTAAGGAAATATATCATGAATCTAAATCATCTATTGAAAAGGGACCAATAGACTTAAATTGAGGTTACAGATATAAATAAAGACCTATAGAGATTCCAGTAAGGGATGTAAAGTAACTTCAAAATGAGAATATCTCATTAGTTAAAGAACGGAGTAAAAGTCAATCAATAGAAGAAGCTATTTGGGAAATGGAGGATGAAATGAGAACTAAGTATCCTGAACTTTTTTGGAAAGTGAAATTTTGGGGTCGAAATTTTTATAAGGAGGGGAGGATGTGATACCCGAACCTCTCATAACTCACTTGACTAATGTGATTCATGCATTACATGCTACTTATATACTAATTTGTATTAACATTTACATGGCATCTTATATAGCATTTTTAATCGTCAGACCTCTAATGCTATCACATGATATAAGTGGTTGAGATCTTATAACCTAATTAAAAAATTCTATATTTAAATAAGAAAAAGAATAGATTGATCGATATATTGGATATTCATAGGTTATATGTTATAATTTTGGAAGAGTTAAATGTGTTACTAGTAAGTTTATATGATTCGATTTAATTAGATCGAGGTGTTTTAAAAGTATACATCCATGGATTAACATACTTGGGATATTGGACATGATATAATGTGATTTAAGTGTCATAATACAAGGTCCATATATGCATATGATTTTAGAAATGCAAATTAGACAATCATTTAAGAATTAGATGTTAATCGGTTTGGAGATCGAATGAACGGACATAGGAATTATCTATGGGAATGAATGGTGACTAAGATAGGTTGAAACCAAATAAGAATATGTGAGACACACAAGATTAGGGCTACAATATAAGGGAGAAAATTAGATTATACGATTACATGCCACCTTGCCACCTCATGCTTTCTTATTAAACTTAAGCTAACATCTCAAGCTAACACTTCAAACCTTTCACTCTTAAGCCACGACCAGACCTTCATTTCAGCCATTTTAATCTTCTAAACACACACCTTAAGGTATTCAAGTGCTCCAAATTGATTCTAAATTGAAATAAAAGCAAGAAAAGCAAAGGAGAAGTCATTACCATCAAGTTTAACCTTAAAATTTGCATAGGTAACACTTATATACGATTTTGCCTTTAGTTTTTGGATTATTATGAATGGTTTTATTATTTAATAAGCTTTCAGTATCTCTTATAAAAGTGTTAGAAAGGTTTTAGTTAGACTTTGGTGCACAAAGAAAGGGTTTTTGATGTCAAACACTTAATAGGAAATACTTGTGGCAGAAACTGTTACCTTACTATTATATTATGTTTTAGGTTTCAAAAGTTATGGTATGTTGAATAAAAATTGTAATTATCATTATATACATGTTTATATATAGGTTAATAGTATTGGAATAAATTTTCATCGGTTAGAAATTGAAATAGAGCATGATATTGAAGATATGTTCAAAACTGTCTCCATTGAATTTCAGATTCTGTTCTATGTGAAATGGACTAGTTTTACAGTATTAAATCCATTATTTTTGGCATGGATATGACCTGATTGTCTCTTTTTATATGTTATTTAAGTGTGGTGAAAATTTGGGAGTGATTGAATATACTTAAGGGTGCCAAAATCATTAATGTCATGAAGTGCGTAAAACTGTCACAGGGGAAAAATCTGTTTCAATATACTGTGAAAGGAGTTGAACTTGGGAAGCTATATCTGTGAGTTTTAGCCATTATATGACATGGTTACATTTGTTTTGGTGTAAGATAAGTGTGATAAAAATTGTGAAGTGAATGAATATGTCTAAGGGTGTTAAAATCATCATGCAAATTAATGTGGCAACAAGAAAATGTGAAGTGGTAAATCTGTCCCATTTGGTTCATTAACATGTTCCATCATAGATGTGGTGCATTTGATCCCTTAAGTGAGGTTAGTATACATTTAAGATATGGAACAAAGGTACGTAGAAGGTTGTATTCGGTTATAATTTTTAAGTGGAAAGGTTGTTTAGTTAAATTGAGATTCAAGATCTTTGTACTGCATTAGGTATAATAAACTTCTTAATTGAGGATGATGATTGATATCTTGTATTTTTACAGATTGTTTCACATTTAGGATTGGGGAGTAATACTTAAAAAATATAGAAGTAACACACAATCGATCAAAGGTAAGTAAAGATTCATTTGCAACTACAATGCATAGACATAGTAGATGTGTGAATTATATGTAATATCATAAATCATATGTGCATAGTAGAGGGCTCTCCATTGAGCATACATACATGACATTGTCATTGGCACGTGCATGCATCATATACAAGCATTGTGATAAATATTGCGTTGCACGGCATGATTCTGAGAAAGAAAAATATTTTGTTGACCACTACTAGTGCACCGAAACGTGCATGGATTTGTAGGTTCGCGTGCATGAATTTGCATGCGTATGAGTATGCATGAATTTGCATGCTTATATGATTATTGGCCATTGGGTTATGGCGGTGTACAGAGCTCTTTTCCGATGCATGGGATAGTAGCATTGGTTAGGGGCCCAAGAAAGAAATGATTTTGAGAGAAATATTTTGATGTATAAAATTGCATTGTGGGCATAGCATTTTGAGACGCATGACTTGATATTGTGGATTATTCTTTGACATGCATAATCTTTACCTGCTGAGCGTTAGTTCATATAGTTTATGTATTGTAGGTGTGTCTGGTGATACTTGATACCATGGACTTACTGGGCAAGCTGTTGGGGTTCCTACAAGTTTTGAGGATCAGTGTACATGGATGACGACCTGTTAGGTTGTGTTGCGGGTATATTCTAATTTTTATATTCATTGTTATTATGTAAATTGCTGACTATATATAAAGGGCTACAAGATGCAAAATGTCCTTACTTCTTCCGATAGTAAAAGCTATTATTTTTATTTTTGAATCTCTCATATTATAACTTTGGGATGTCGTGCCCTATATAACTCTTGAAATTTGATAGTAAATCAGCCTGAGAATAATGTGACTGTGACTGTGACGGGTGTTGTGCTTTTATAGAAATGGTGATTTTTCTATATAAAGGGTTATATATGTGAAAATACTTTATTATTTCTTAAAATGCTATATTTGACAAAAGTAAATATATATATATACACACATGTGCTGCATTGTCAAAGTTATTACTATACCAATATCTATATTTAGTGTTGGGGGGTGTTACAAAGTGGTATTAGAGCCTAGTTTGTGGTTCTGTAGACTGTCTATGTATATGACCTTTGAAACTGGCAAAGCACAACCATGCCAGTAAGTTTTATTTGTTGTATAATTCATTTTATATTTCATGAATAATATTGACCATGTATTTTAAGATTTTGTATAAAATAATGTTGAAGCAGACTCATTAGTAGTAACAGGTACAACATTTATGGTTGGTATTCTATCTTTAGAGTTACATATTCTCTATTATCTACTAAGTATGTAATAAGACTAGATAGGGTACTTGACATATATATGAGGTCAATTATAATGTTTTAATTCCCTTTTGGAGACTTAAGATCAATTAATTAAATTTTAAGAGCTCTAGGTTAATTTTGTTATATTGGCTAGGTTTATGATATAACCTTTTGTGTTGATTGATTTATTGAGAATTATGTATGGTGGATTATTTCAGGATTATTAAGACTTTTAAATTTTAGGTGATGAAAATCTAGAAATTTTATGGAGGCCATAACAGGAAAATATTTACTATTTGTAGAAAATAAAGAAGATTGTCAAATTATAATTTTATACCGTGAAAGAGAGTTGTAAGAAAGAGTTATTATCGATCTTTGGGTTGTGTTAGAATTTTTAGAAATGACCAAGTTTACTAAAAATCCATTTGGGTGATCTCAGATCTCTTGATACATGTTGAAAAGAAGTTTTTAGGCATGCTATTGACTAACTAATTAATTTTATCCTGGATATAGTTGTAAGAACAAATCCAATCTTTCTTTTAGTTTATCATATATACCTATTGAAATTCGATGAACCTTAAGTGATATTGTTATAATGTTGGGCAAGGCATTAGGATTTAGTAATTCTCCTAAACAAGCTCCACTTCATTTTCACCTACAAGAAAGATGAATCTTGAGATTATGTATTTTTTTTATTACAACTGAATTGAGTAATAATTTGTAATAAGTACAGATTTTCATATTAAGGATTATTAAATAAATTAAGATGAGCTACTGTGATCTTGAGGAATGATTTTAAGTTGAAATTAATTATAAATTTCTTGTTGTGCCATTGGGTTGACTAATGCCCTAATTATTTTGATATGCATGATGAATAATGTGTTTGATGATTCTATATGAGTATGTTTGGGTAATATTCATTGATGATATCTTAGTGTATAATGAGGAAAAATATGATTGACCTTTCAATATGATTTTGGAAACTTTAAGGAAGTAGAAATTATTTGTTCGATTTAATAAATGCGATCTTTCGGTTATGTAATACAGTATTTATTTTGGTACTAGTAATTTTCTTAAGAAGGTGTCCTTGTAACTATTCAAAACTTCAAGGTTGTACTGCAATAGAGAAGACCAATAAATGTGATAGAAATAAGAAATATTTTCTGGGTTAGTCATATTATTGGGTATTCAGTAAAAAATTTCTCCTTAGTTGTTACTGCTTTATTTCATCATACATACAGGTATATGAAATTTGAATGGTTCGCTAAGTGGGAAGAAATTTATAATTACTTAAAGAGAATTGAATTGATCTTCAGTAGTGATTCTAACTTTAGATATAAGTTATTTATTGTGTATAGTGGTTTATCTCATTGTGTTTTGGTATATGTTTAATGTAATATAGAAAAGTTACTCGACACTCTTTGAGTTAATTAGATTATTTATATAATACTACATGTGACATTACAAAATCGAAGTACTTAAAATATCTATTTATTTAAAAGGAGTTGAACCTGAAGAAAGGATATATATTATTAGTAACTGAAGGTTAGGATTAAGATGAAAGGTAGAAAAGTCACTTAAATAGATTTTTGTGATAAGTGATTATAATCACTTAATAAGAGATAGGTGCGAAAATGAGGGATACGAAATTACAAGACTAAGTTTTAGGTGATGATCATGTACCTTTTTGTTTATTTTATTTAGTGGTATGAATGATATTTGTGATCTCAAGAAAATGTACAGATATCGGATGCTGGACGAGCTATTATGGAATATATCATTAATATTTGGTTTGCCACAAAAAAGGGATATATGTAAAAGTTCATATGTTGGAATGACTTAGTTCTACTTTTATTTTTGGTGGAAATGGGAAGCCATTCAGAAATTTTTTACATGATAATAGAATTTGATTATTGTTCATAGGTTATCTAAATATGCTCATTGTTTCTTAATTTACCTTAGGTATTCCATGGAAATCTATGGAAAGATAAATGTATAGGAAGTAGTTAGACTTTATAGTTTATTAGTGTCTATTAGTTCTGATGTAGATTTAAGGTCTTTGTCCACTTCTTAGAAAATCTTGCATCAGGTATTGGGAATAAAATTATATTTTAGTATTGTAATCATCCATGCATCAATGGGCAACCAGGACAAACAAATTAGGCTTTGCAAGATATGCTTAGAGATTGTGCATTAGATTATTGATGTCAACTGAGAAAATTGTTTCTTGGGAGGAATTTCTTATCACAACAGTGATAAGACTACTTGGGATAGTTCTCTATGAGGCATTGTATGATAGAAAATTAGATCATCCTTTTATTGATATGAATTTGGTGTTATTTTAGGCTAAATATGGTTTGGGAAAAGATAGAAGTGGTAGAACAAATTGTTAATGTATGGAAACTAGTAAGAGGTGACCTAGAGATATGCAGATTAAAGAGGAATATCGTTGCAATTTTGATAGGGGATCAATTTTTGAAGTTTCTCCAATGAAATGGATTATGCGGCTTGGGCAAAAGAAAAATTTGGGGATGTTACACACAACTTGATCCTAGGTATATTGATTTATTTTGCATTACTGAAATAATTGGAAAGATTGTCTGTAAACTCGACCTCTTTGCATCAATGTCTCGAGTTCACAATGTGTTTTATGTGTTCATTTTAAGGAAATATATCATGAATCTAAATCATCTATTGAAAAGGGACCAATAAACTTAAATTGAGGTTACAGATATAAATAAAGACCTATAGAGATTCCAGTAAGGGATGTAAAGTAACTTCAAAATGATAATATCTCATTAGTTAAAGTACGGAGTAGAAGTTAATCAACAGAAGAAGCTATTTGGGAAATGGAGGATGGAATGAGAACTAAGTATCCTGAACTTTTTCGGAAAGTGAAATTTTGGGGATAAAAATTTTATAAGGAGAGGAGGATGTGATACCCGAACCTCTCACAACTCACTTAGCTAATGTGATTCATGCATTACATGCTACTTATATGGTAATTTGCATTAATATTTACATGGCATCTTATATAGCATTCTTAATCGTTAGATCTCTAATGCTATCACATGATATAAGTGGTTGAGATCTTATAACCTAATTAAAAAATTCTATATTTAAATAGGAAAAAGAATAGATTGATCAATATATTGAATATTCATAGGTTATATGTTATAATTTTGGAAGAGTTAAAGATGTTACTAGTAAGTTATATAATTCGATTTAATTAGATCGAGGTGTTTTAAAAGTATACATCCATGGATTAACATACTTGGGATATTGGACATGATATAATGTGATTTAAGTGTCATAATACAAGGTCCATATATACACATGATTTTAAAAATGCAAATTAGACAATCATTTAATAATCGAATGTTAATCGATTTGAAGATAGAATGAACGGACATAGGAATTACCTATGTAAATGAATGGTGACTAAGATAGGTTGAAACCAAATAAGAATATGTGAGACACATAAGATTAGGGCTGCAAGATAAGGGAGAAAATGAGATTATACGATTACATGCCACCTTGCCACCTCATGCTTTCTTATTAATCTTAAGATAACATCTCAAGCTAACACCTCAAACCCTTCACTTTTAAGCTATGACCAGACTTTCATTTATGCCATTTAATCTTCCAAATACATACCTTAAATTATCCAAGTGCTCCAAATTGATTCCAAGTTGAAATAAAAGCAAGAAAAGCAAAGGAGAAATGATTACCATCAAGTTAAACTCAAAATCTGCATAGGTAACACTTATCTATTGTTTTACCTTTGGTTTTTAGATTATTCTAAATGGTTTTATTATTTAATAAGCTTTCAAAATCTATTATAAAAGTGTTAGAAAGTTTTTAGTTAGACTTTGGTGCACAAAGAAAGGGTTTTGATGACAAACACTTAATAGGAAATAGTTGGGGCAGAAATTGTCATCCTTACTATTTTATTGTGTTTTAGGATTCAAAAGTGTATGGTATGTTGAATAAAACTTATAATTATCATCATATACATGTTTATATATGGGTTAATAGTATTGGAATAAATTTTCATCGGTTAGAAATTGAAATAGGGCATGATTTTAAAGAGATGGTCAAAACTGTCACCATCAAATTTTAGATTCTGTCCTATGTGAAATGGACTAGTTTTACAGTATTAAATCCATTAGTTTTCTCAAGGATATGACATGGTTGTCTCTTTTTATATGTTATATAAGTGAGGTGAAAATTTGAGAGTGATTGAATATACTTAAGGGTGCCAAAATCCATTAATGTCATGAAGTGCGTAAAACTGTGACGGTGGAAAAAATCTATTTCAGTATGTTGTGAAAGGAGCTGAACTTGGGAAGCTATATCCGTGAGTTTTAGCCATTCTATGACATGGTTATATTTTTTTTTATGTTAGATAAGTGTGATAAAAATTATGGGGTGAATGAATATGTCTAAGGGTGTCAAAATCATCATGCAAATTAATATGGCAACAAGAAAATGTGAAGTGGTGAATCTGTCCCATTTGGTTCATTAACATGTTCCAACATAGATATGGTGCATTTGATCCCTAACATTTAGGAAAATATTGTAAGAGTTATAATACATCAATTAAGTGAGGTTAGTATACATTTAAGATGTGGAATAAAGGTACGTACAAGTTTGTATTCGATTATAGTTTCTAAGTGGTAAGGTTGTTTAGTTAAATTGAGATTCAATATCTTTATACTACATTAGGTATAATGAACTTGTTAATTGAGGATGATGATTGATATCTTGTATTTTTACAGATTGTTTCTCATCTAGGGTTGGGGAGTAATACTTAAGAAATCTAGAAGTAACACACAACCAATCAAAGGTAAGTAAAGATTTATTTGTAACTACAATGCATAGACATAGTAGATGTGTGAATTATATATAATATCATAAATCATATGTGCATAGTAGAGGGCTAATCCATTGAGCATATATACATGGGCATTGTCATTGGCACGTGCATGCATCATATATAAGGATTGTGATAAATCTTGCATTGCACGACATGATTCTGAGAAAGAAAAATATTTTGCTGACCACTACTAGTGCACCATAGCATGCATGGATTTGCATGATTTTATGCATGGATTTGCAGGTTCGCGTGCATAAATTTACATGCGTGTGAGTATACATGGATTTGCATGCTTATATGATTATTGGCCATTGAATTATGGCGGTGTACAAAGCTCTTTTCCAATGCATGAGATAGTAGCGTTGGTCAGGGGGCCAAGAAAGAAATGATTTTGAGAGAAATATTTTGATGCATAAAATTGCATTGTAGTCATAGCATTTTGAGATACATGACTTGATATTGTGGATTATTCTTTGACATGCATAATCTTTACCTACTGAGCGTTAGCTCATATAGTTTATGCATTGTAGGTGAGTCTGGTGATACTTGATACCATGGACTTACTGGACAAGCTGTTGGGGTTCCTACAGGTTCTGAGGATCAGTGTACATGGATGACGACCTGTTAGGTTGTGTTGGCGGGCATATTCTAATTTTTACATTCATTATTATTATGTAAATTACTGACTATATATAAAGGGCTACAAGATGCAAAATGTCCTTACTTCTTCTGAAAGTAAAAGCTATTATTTTTATTTTTGAGTCTCTCATATTATAACTTTAGGATGTCGTGTCCTATATAACTCTTGAAATTTGATAGTAAATCAGGTTGAGAATAGCGTGACTATGACGGGTGTTGTGCTTTTCTATAAATGATTATTTTTCTATATAAAGGGTTATATGTGTGAAAATACTTTATTATTTCTTAAAGTGCTACATTTGATAAAAGTAAATATATATATATACACATATGTGCTACATTGTTAAAATTATTATTATACCAATATCTATATTTAGTATTGGGAGGTGTTACATTATAGATGGGTCATGATCTAAAAAAAGACCTAAATGCTAAGTTCAAAATTCCTGGTCTAAATCCATGAATCCATGAACTCATGAACTAAACCCCGACTCGAAACACCATTTGACAGGGCCAAGGGGCAGGAGCCACCTCAACGAGCCAAGACTCAAACTAGCCATTAGAAGAGATGAGTAGGTTAAGCCATTGCTCAATTTGGAGCCGCGATGGTGCCCCCTCACTGGCTGATGCCATCGTGACACAGACCTGGAGAGCAGAGGCCAGGTCGAGCCAATGCTCGACCTGGAGGGGAGATATATGTGACAACGTCTCCTCGACAAGATTAGGCACATGGGTCGCTCAATCCATGCACAACCTAGGGAGTCCTTTGGACTCTCATCACCATTAATAGTAGCACGACGAGATGCGGGCAATGATGACCCGCCGCCACTGCCCTCCTTGCCCACTAAACCCTCCCAATCTCCGAATGGACTCCTACAAAAAGTGCTTGACAAAATGTCCCAAAAAAAAAGGCAAGAGAGAAAAGTTTGAGTAAAAAAGAAAAAAATGAGAGAATAAAGGAATTAAAAGTGAGCTAACCTTGTGATTCATTGAAGTATAAAAGGTGCAATTATGAGAAGTACTCCAAAATTCCAAGGGCCTCCACAGCATCTACATCCTAACTATATATAGTCTCCAAGAGCGTGTTAGGCCCAAGCACAACATTGACTTAGTCTTGACCAACCTCTAACATGAGGTTTGCCTGAAAGTGGAACGCTTATGATGAGTCATGATCTAATAAAAATTCAAAGGTTAACTTCAAGATGTTCAATAAGAATGGTCTAGTTATATGGACTCATAAAGCCCTATCAATTTATGCACCACGTCGCACAGGATTACAAGAAGATTATAAATATTCTCAATTCTCATTATTTTGATATACATTATTCATTTGCTATTTTACAATATTCTATTTGTTGCCTCTACCTTTTGCTATGTTTATGATTTGAATGTAATAGGATTTTCATCGGGACAACCTCAAGTGCTTTAACAACTTGTATGTGTTACAAACAAAAGCCTAGATAGAAATTGACAGTTTGCGAGGAGTTGACATTTGAGAACTTGAGTCCAACCAAGTTGATGTTAGAGGACTAAAGTCCGTACCACATCAATCATCTTTTATATAGGTGAATTAAAATGAGAAGAATAGTAAATAGATCGAATTACTCTAAAATCAAATCATACGAAATCAAAAATATCACAATAATTAATTGTTTAAATTGCTATGATCTTACAAATATTTCAAAACATCAACTTTAATTCTTAACACATTTAAAATCTTAAGGATTTAGTTAAAATCGATTCAGGGACAATCCAAAAATTGGTTCAAGATTCTTTGGATGCATGAATTAAGCTTTACCCATATTAAGTTTGCAACTTTGAGCTCAAAATACTTGGGATAAAATTGGATTTTACAAATCAACTATAGAGTTGAAATGAGTAGTCCATATCAAAATCAGCCTCAAAGTTTATGTTTTGTCCATTTGTTTGCTTAATTGCAGCTCGTGAAGTTAAAATGTTGTTGATTTGTCCATATAACTATCGATGTAACACATGATGCAGCAGGTGTATTATTCATCCGTACTTATATTGTCCACCAAGTATTTATTTATAAATTTTTCTTAAAAAAAGATTAAATATCATATATATATATATATATATATACACTATTTAAAAATATATTCACACACACACACATATATATATATATATACACACAAAAATAATATATCATATCACCTGTAATCATTATACTTTTATTTTTTATTTACATATTTTTTTAAAAAATATATCCACATTTCAATATATTTAATGAAAAAATATATCTTATAGACTTTGTAGAAATGTGGTGACTCAACCAATTAGCCTTCCAACCTATTTAGTTCCGAATTGGAGAGTGTGTGTGTGTTCACGCGAGAACGATGCGAGTAACAACAGTTCAATTACAACAAAAAGCAAGCCAACCAAAATCAGGCATCATTCAAAGTTGACATCTCATGATTTTCTCCGCCATTGCCAGCTCGCCATTCACACACAAATAGTCACACACATCAATACGCATAAATACATACATACGTACATTAATCCTAAATTAATCGGCAAAGAGATCTAGCCTCAAGGAAATAGAACAGCATGGAGGTCAGAGCCAGAGCGCCCGGAAAAATCATACTCGCCGGCGAACATGCCGTGGTTCATGGAACCACCGCCGTCGCCGCCGCTATCGATCTCTATACTTACGTCTCTCTTCGCTTCCCTACTCCTGCTGGTACTTTACCAATATTCCCTCCCCCCCCTCTCATTCTCTCTTTTCATAATATTTATCGCATTTATTTTGGATTATGATTGATTAGAATATTGATTCTCGGAACTGGGTTTCGTATGTTTGGGATTAATTAGGTTTCTGACCTGACTTAAGAGTATTTGTTTCGGAAATTAATATATGTTTGGCTTAATTGGGGAAAATAGTTGCTCGTGCAGCCACATATAATGAATCTCACAATCTATGTTAAGCTTGCTCAATTCCACATTTTTGGGCTCGTTTCAAGAATCAATCGAAAACGAACATTGCGTGTTCGTGGTTTGATGTCAGTGAACACAATATTTGTAACAATTTTGACATATAAGTATAGATTTTAATCTTATTCGATCATTAGAATTGCAGAACTCATGCCGATTAGATGATCGTAAGATATAATTATTATATGCTGCGAGTCCTGGCTCAAGTGGTATGTGAACAACTATTAGTTTGACTGCATGCAACTAATGGAGAGGAACAAACACAAGTGTTTTAGGAATGTTAATAAATGAGAAAAGCATGAACAGCTTCTGGTTCGTTTCAATTGTGCTCTTTTGCAGCCTATTTTCGAGATGAGGTGAAATTTGTGAACCTGCATGTGACAGGTTTTGAATCTTGATGTTGATTTATGGTTAGGCGTGATTTGTCTTTGGAAGAGGTTATTCCAAATAAAGGGTCAAAAAGATTATAGAAGTCTTTGTTACATGCCACATGGTGGATGAAAGATCAGTATTTGCATTGTCTCGATTTTTTTGTCCGGTTTTTGCAATTTGTTCACTGGAAGCAATTGCAGATTTTTAAGGCTAGGTTTGGCAGCACATAAATTGTTGCTTGGAATTGGAAGTGCTAATAAGATTTGAATGCTAGTTTTAATCCCGATAAAGACATGGGCTTTACCTGTTCAACTCTAAATTGATTCTGATTAACGAATTGGAATTTTAATGACGCAATACATATATTGTTTATTTAAGTGACTGAACTTCTTTTCCTTGTAAATAAGTATCATATTTATATTTTCTTATTGAAAAGTTATGGAGAAATATATGAGATACTTGTGAGATAGCCATTCATGTACAAATACACCTTTCTTTAACTGTTTTGATATAAAATAAGTATTAATTACATTTCAAAAGTTCTAAGTTGTCAATTGGTATCCAGAGAAGAGGGCAATCGACCTTGAATCTGTTCTTTATGCATAGTATGAAATGATTAAATGGAATTATTTATGATTCAAATTCCAACACCTGATTCTATTCCACTAAACCAAGTACGCCAAAGCGAAGTTGATGAACTGTGGGTTAAATTGGTATATCTGAAGGATTTGAATTAAATATTTTCATCCTGTTAGCATTAACATTGCTTTTAGACAAAAAGTATCATTTCATACCCTTTCCTTTTCTTGATGGAGGGGAGAATTGAAGGAGCACCTCACGGGTGGTTTGTTTTGTCCTTATGAATTTTGATTCGAGCATAAAGAACCAGGTTGAGAGAGACTATAGTTTCTTACGAGAGTACTATCAATGGCAATGCATGGTTTTCTGTATATCACATTAACAGCCTATCTGTTCATCATACTTGATAATGCCAAATTAGCATTTGTAGCCGTTCATCACTTGATGCTATACTTTTTGTTAGTATTTGCTGCTAATTAGATGCCTGTACTTTTTGTCTCTTATTTTTCAATACTCTTTTTGGGGAACAGATAATGATGATGCACTAAAACTCCACCTCAAGGATATGGGCTTAGAATTTTCTTGGCCAGTTGGAAAAATTAAGGAAGTTCTGCCTGAATTGAGCAGCCATGCTGCTTCCTCTCCTTCATCTTGTTCGTTAGAGACCATAAAAGCAATTGCTTCTCTAGTCGAAGAACAACATATTCCTGAGGCTAATATTGGACTTGCTTCGGGTGTTTCAGCTTTTCTTTGGCTGTATACTTCCATTCAAGGGTATGTAATTTAAACTTTATTCATGTTATGTGATTTTTATTTAAGCACGAACTTTGCTGCATCTGATTGAGTTGCGTTCTTTGCTTTATCAGTAATAAGCCAGCTAAAGCTGTTGTGACCTCTGAGCTGCCATTAGGCTCTGGCTTGGGTTCCTCTGCTGCCTTATGTGTTGCGCTCTCTGCTGCCCTCCTTGCTCTATCTGATTCTGCGAAATTGGATTTTAGCCATCAAGGTTGGCAAATGTTTGGAGACAGTGAGCTGGAACTGGTAAATAAATGGGCGTTTGAAGGTGAAAAGATAATCCATGGGAAGCCATCTGGGATAGACAATACAGTAAGCACCTATGGTATGTAAAGATTCCCTTTAACCATATCCTTCAAACCACCACCATCCCTCAAAAGGAAAATAAAAGGATAAACAAAGTACGAGAGAAAGAAGGAACTCCTATATGGTCTGAATTATCAGGGTTTGAGAATCATTAATTCTGGAAACACATTAACTGTGCTCTTAGGTTGTAGAAACTCATGAATGACTCTTGAATCTAAAAGCATCAAATTGCTTGTAATGATATTCCAGAATTTTTTTATTAAGATCATAGTTCATAGTAAATAGTTAAACAACCATATGCTTTTCTTAAGGATGGGGTATAATGACAAATATTTTGAATAGTTGAACTTGAAAGGAATCAAAATTGGTATATTAAATTTACAAAACAACTGAATAGATCGATCTATGTGTTACATGTTACCAGGGCAGGCATAATAACAGGAGAACAATCTCAGGGAATTCATTAATTTGTGGTGCCGACCTCATAACATCTTGGATTGTGTTTGAGAAGTCCTTCCATATGTTACCTGGTCATTGATATGGCTATTCAGCTAATGAATTGTATTTGTCAGGCAACATGATAAAATTTAGGTCTGGTGAACTCACACGCATCAAGACAAATATGCCACTTAAGATGCTCATAACTAACACAAAAGTTGGAAGAAATACGAAAGCGTTGGTAGCTAGTGTGTCAGAAAGGACATTGAGACATTCTACTGCTATGGCTTCTGTATTTAATGCTGTTGATTCCATCAGCAATGAGTTGGCTGCCATCATCCAATCACCGGTTTCTGATGATCTTGCAATAACTGAGAAAGAGGAAAAACTAGAAGAACTCATGGAGATGAATCAGGGGTTACTCCAATGCATGGGGGTCAGCCACGCTTCTATCGAAAGTGTGATTCGAACTACATTAAAATACAAGCTATCTACTAAACTAACAGGAGCTGGTGGAGGCGGCTGCGTTTTGACGCTACTGCCAACCTGTATCCATATTGTTATTTGCTTCTATTCTATGCTTCTATTATTTTTGTTACCATTTTTGTGTCTGCAGCGTAATTCTTTGTTGCTTGAAAATCTGGTTTGCTAAAGATCTTAGTCTGCTATCTAACCTACGTCTATATCCTCTTTCAGTTGATATTTACTTTTGAGAAAAAGTATTTTCCTTGACTGCATGACCCAGTATTATCAGGAACAGTTGTTGATAAAGTAATTGCAGAGCTCGAGTCATGTGGGTTCCAATGTTTGATTGCGGGAATTGGCGGAAGAGGCATGGAAATTAGTTTTAGCGGTTTTTCCTAGCATAGCCCAGAAGTAACATAACTTCAAATAATAATTTGCAGATGTAAGCCCTTTATCCCCCATTCCCCACTTTTTGATGTCCGTACGTTTATTTTTGTCATACTATTTATTTTCAGTTGTATGAAAAGCTACATTCTTGTTAAGACTTGGTGATATCATATTTTGCGCCGCATCACTTGAAAAAAATCCATTTCTCCGTTTCAATTGTTACAATTTGTGAAAATCAGCCATGTTCACCATGATTTCTAAACAATGGTGATGTCCATAGGGATGGGTTTTCAATGTAATTTTATTTATCTGGTTTTGGGTACCCATTACATACTTATCGAAATGGCTTCTAGTTGAACTTCAAGGAATAATTGAAGCAAATAGAGAAAGGAAAGTGGCAATGGAAGGAAGAATTTGTTTGGCAAAAATGTATTTTTAGTGTGTTGACTTAGAGGATGTTTGGTTGATTGAATTTATAAATTTTTTAAAATATCTTATATCTTATAAGATTTTTTACAGTAATTTGTAAATGTTTTAGAATTTTTTTTTATAATATTTTAAAATAAGATGTTAGAAAGTTGTTTTTGAAAAAGTAAGAAGTTTTTAATTCATTTTCAAAATAAGATCGCATTTTTTAATGAACTCTTTTAATTTTAAGAGTAAATTAAAAAAATTACTTTTGAAATTTAGTCTAATCACAAAAATCTCAATTATATTTCGATACAAATACACTCTTAATGTTTGTTTTTGTTTTACAAATAATCTTCTCAGTAGGTGTAATTTATAAAATAAAAATAAATCTTAAGGGGCTATTTATAATTTACAAATTTTGATAAAACTTTTTATAAATAATTCAAACTTCAAGAATATTTTTATAGTTCACCTTAATTTTATTTATATGATTGTCATTAATAACATTTGAAAAGTTCCATATTTTTACTTATTCAAACACTTCAACAACTTATTTTTAAAATAAAATCCAACATCTTATAAATTTTAAAAATATCTTAAAAAAATGTAAGAGTTTATAATATTTTTTAAATAAATTTAGATAAAGTCTACTTTTATTTTTAATCCTTTAAAATATGGTCCGTCAAGTTACATATAACTACCATGTATAACTACTTTCAAATTTTGAAACATTTGGTCTAACTTTTGCTGGAAAATCAAATTTAGCTAGATTAAAAAAGTCTTGTGTGGGTAGACCCGACCACGGGTCAAGTTAGAACCGGACGCGGCCCGCAGTCAACGGGTCAAAACCCATTGACCACAGTTTATGAGTCGAACCCATGAATCGGCCTGTGAGTTCAGGGCCGGTTACGTGCTCGGTTGTCCGTGAACTGCCGGTTCAACGGGCCCGACCCGACTGTTTATTAATTTTTTTAATCAAAAATACTGAAAATAATATAAATATATTATGCAGTTTTTGAACATGTGATCTTCAAGTTATTAATAGAACACTCTAACCAACTGAACTAATGAGTCATATGTTTATAATTTTTAATAAGTGCATAAATAAGTCTCGTGATTTATTTTTTTATTTTTTTTCCCTCAAATTGATTGTCTTGTTTATGAAAATCAATATAATTGGTGTTGTGTCCCTTTTTAAATTTAATTAATTAGTTTCAGCAAGTTACAAATTAAATTTTATATTTAAACATTGTGCATTCCATCTTAATAATAAGTAAAGTTTTAAAAATTATCTAATGATGCTACTTAATATTTATCTTAATAATAAGTAAATTTTTAATTTTTTAAAAATATTTAATGATGCTACTTTACAATATCTAATATTTATTCCCCAACTTCTCATTTAGTATTATTAAATTATTATAATATTGCATCAATTTTATATGATAACATTAACTCAAAATACCAAAATTTAGTAAATTGTGATTTATCAATGTTGTGTAAATGAAAAAATTAATTTTTAGAAATTCCAGAAATTAATTTAGTCATTTTTGTTTTTGACTATATGCTTAAATTTTAGCTATTTTTTTTAAATTTAAGTTAATTTTTTTTCATTAAGTTCAAAATTTATAATATGTTTTGCAAATTTAAGTTCAAAAAATTTAAAAAAAATAAAATAAAATATAAGGATCGAAACCGTAACCGAGACTGGTGGTTAATTGGAACCGTAATCGGAATCGTCGGGTCGGTTCCGAAACCCGGACCGTAATCGGTCTTAACGATTAAGGTTAAGAGTCGGAATTTTTTTGAACCGTTGAATCAACGGTTACAAGGTGTAATTGACAGTTTGTGAACCGTGGTCATATCTATGTGTGGGGAGGTTGGCTTTTAAATGGAAAACTGGACATTTTGGAGGGAAATTGCCATGTTTTGTCTTTTTTTTTTGCCCTTTCGTTTCTTATTTTTGGTATTTTCCTTTACCCTTTTTCTCTCTTTTCTTTTCTGATTTATTTCACTTTTTCTTTCTTTCTTCCCATAATTCTCTCTCTTTCTTCTCCTCCCAACTATGTCGGTCTGCCTCACCATCGATGGTACTGTCACCTTCACAATCAAGCTTCACAAAATAAACAGTTGCACAAACCTACAACTTACACTTATGCTCGAAAACAATCCCATAGTAGTGGGGTCATCACCGTCACCAACCTTGCCATCACCATCTGACAATCGCGGCAAAAAAAATTCTATCTCCTTTTGTTTAATTTTTTGATGAAAATTGTGAAACTGGTTAAATCTTTGATTTTTATAGGTTAAAGGGACTGAGATGATGAGTAGCTGACACGATGGTATTGAGGTGGTAGACCCTTTGCAACGGACAAGAAAAAGGAAGAGAAAGAAATCAAACTGAAGAGAGGGAGAGAATACAAAGGAATGGACAAATGCCTAATTTTACTTTGGTCCCTTTTAAATGCCGGTCATGTACCCAATTTCCTCTCTAAAACAACAAATCTCCAAATTTATAATTATGATATAATTTAAAAACAACTATTTAATTATAAATATTATATTCATAAATTATTAGATTTTCTTATTTATATGATAGTCCATTACTTATAAATAATTTTTGAATAATTTTTAAATTATATTTTTTGAATATTTATTAAATAGAGTATTATTTATCATGTATTCTGCTGATATCTATAATACACGTATTACATGTTTCACTTCAAAAGTATAGAATATTAATCGACGGTTCAGAACGTGTATGAGAAACGAAAATATATTCAATTATTCATATATACTTATATTATATGAGTATAATACGAGTTTTAAATAACAGAAAATTTCACCACTATCAATTTTACAAATTAATAACTACACAAATTTTTAAAAATAATATTATAAAATGTATTAAAAAAGCATAATTTTATTTTTATCACGTACTTTTATGTATAAAAATTCCTCAAAATAATTCAACTAAATATATTTTATTTTTAAACTTATATAAAATTATTTTCATTTATTCATCCAAATATAATTTTATTTTTCATACAAAAATCAACACAAAATTTAATTTTCCATAAAAATCTCGAAATGAGAATTTTACTAAAAACATAAAGCCGATTTTTCAAGGGCTAATCATGAAATTGTAAAAATTGTCCAAACTATTCAAACTGCACGACATCAATTTATTTTCGCCGATTTTGTCTGACAAATTGGGGTTTATATATTTATTTAAAATCGCACCATCTTGTGCAATTTGGCTGCGATTTGTGATTTGTAGTTCAAATGTGACCGCACTGCTTGTATATATTTTATTTTTTTATATTAAATATTTAAGTATAATTTTAATAGTTGACTTTTTTTGTTAGTTTAGTGTTCACGTTTAATTAATACTTAATTCTTAAATGGTTGACTTTAAATTAGTTAAGTTTAATATTTCATTTGAATGACTGCAAACAATAACAATTAAATATTTTTGGTGGAATTTTTTTTCTTAACCTTGCTTTACACCTGATGTGGAAAGTTGAGTATTTAAGAGCAATTAAATTTTAACTAATTTTTGTATGTAATATGAACAAGTAGTTAGGGGTGCTGCATTTATATCGATGGACGACGATAACTCCACATTAAGTCAGAACAAGAACAAAGAATATTAATAAAGAACAAAAAATTATAAAATACAAAATAAATTAAATATACCTCAAAATAAAGGGAGATAGGGTATTTATTTGTGTTTCAATAGTTGTGTTTCAGTATGGTAAAGTATATGCACTGACAGACCTCTTAAATTCTTAGGCTTATGCCCATTGGACTAGGTATTTTAAATTAATGGACTTAGATTATTATTAGGTCCACTATATAATCTCCTACTCTCGGGTAAGTTTCGCAATAAATCAACCGTGAGTAATCGTTACTAGTTGGTCTCTACCTATAGTCCCATGAGATATAATAGTTTATTCGCTAGATCCCGCGAGTATAATTGGGTTGTGGATTTTTTCTTTGAGTATCACATTTTTAAGTCATGAGTTCCCAAGGTATTTATCTTCTCACAACTCTCTCAAATATTCTTTTTTTTTTATTAAAACTTTTTCTCTCTTCGTGGGTGTTGGTATTTTTTGTTTTGATTTTGAGTCAAACATGTGGGAAACTATTCGTATAGTAGTTGGGATAGTTGGGAGGGTTGACATGATTGTGGAGATAGCAATGGTAGTGGTGTAGAAGATGAGAACCGTAAGCCAGAGCCAAGTCGTGTTGCAGCTTCAGTCCTTGCCTTATGCTGCCCAGGTTGAGCCCTTGGTTCGACCTAGTTTCCTGTTGGCAATAAGGGGGTTGCCGCCTCGTGAGGAGGCATCACCTCTCTTCCACGTTGAGCCCATTTGACTTGGGTTTTCGATTTAAGAGCTCGAGACTTGTTCTCGTGATTCTGAATGGGGCAGCATTGTCGGGGGATGGGCGAAGGGGCGATATCGCATTTTCAAGTTGAGCTCATGGCTCTACTTGGAGTGAAGTGTCCCCATTGGCTTGACCTAGCCTCATAGTCTGGGCGTAGAACGAGCCAGTAGCTTAATCACTTTGCCGCGTTGGGACATAACCACTTCAGGTCGAGCCCATGGCTCGAACTAAATGTCTGTTAGTCCAAGTTTAGCCGTGTGCTTGACTTGGTCTCCTGGCTCAAGGCGAGGTCGAGCCATAGTGTAATGCCTAATTTTCTCCTACATAGCCAATAATAAGTACTTTGCATAAATATTCATCTAATCAATACGCATTATCGGATTATGGCATACAAATAGCATGATTGCATGAACATGAATAATTATTACTATATGCTCCAGTTATGCTTTAACATGTATTAGTATATGAAATATGAGATCAAACTTTTGTTTCTTGATTTAACATATTTCTTAAGTGCCTTTTTGCAGTGAAAAGCTCGGTATCTCGGGTAAAGAAGATTGATGTATTAAATGGTCATAAAATAAATTATTTGTATTGCTCTATACTTGTTACATTGTAAAGTGATTATTTGCCTAAATATTTTCTTGAAATATGTTACATTTGGCTAAAAACTAAAAGTATCAAAAATGGTGCAATTTGATTGGTTGGTTGATTAGATTACATAAAAATCATTCTAAACCATACTGCACTTGATTATAACACCAAATCATCAATTTTTGTCATCTCCCTTGCCCACAAACGTGGCTTTTAGCATGAAAAGACACCAAACATGATGCAACCAATCATTACTCTCCACTTACCTCTCTTTGAAATGTCAAAAAAGTCATTTTTAGCCTATTTTCTTGTGGAAGCTCCTCAAAAACGACCAGTCAGTCTTCTCCAAAGTTTCTCCCAAATTTTTATACTCTCATATTCACAAAAATTGAATTCAATCCATAGAAATTCATAGAACACAAACTAGAACAAGTTTCCACCATTTTAAGCTTGAAAATCATTGATTTTGAAGCTTAATTCCAACTTAATCAAGGTATATTCTTTTTCAATGTTTTTTATGATGAATTTGTAGTATCTTGAATGGTTAGATATTTTAATATATTTTTGTATGATTGAAAATTTAAGTAAGTTACACTTGAAGCCAAAACCAAGCTAGTTAAGCTAGTTTTTCGAAAAATTGATAGCCTTATGAAATATGCCTAATTTATTTGTTTCTATTTATCTTGTAATATTTATATTATAATTAGAAGTGCCTATGAATGATTGAAATAATAGCAATTAGTTTGCTTAATTGAAGGTTATAATCAATTTAAGTTAGAACCGAGTTTATGTAATGTTAAATTGGATTTTGTGCATGCCCTTATAAATTATGTTTGAATTATTAGTTATTTAATGACTGTCCTAATGTTTAATATCTTGAATTAGTAGTAAAATATAGAGTATGTATTATTTTTAAGATTATGTAATTGATATGGAATTATTTACAAAAGATTGAAAAATATATATGGTTTTAACTAGAATACACTATATGATTTATAAAAAGAATATTAAATGGTACATAATTTGATTATGTTAGGCTTTTAACACATCCTATCTTCAAAAGAGATTGACATTTTCACTTAGCACAAAGTGGATTTGAGATAAGTTAAAACTTTTATTTGCTATATCACAAGAATCATATAATGTTGTTCATATTTTAATGTGATTGTCATTATTTATCAAATGATGTAATGTTTGATGCATTTACGATTTATGAAGCCTGATACAATTAAGAATATAATGAGATTTTTGAAAAGGAAGTATGGTACTTGATTGATGGTTGGGTAGACAAGGGACGCGGGAGGGATTGACTGACTCAACAAATGGTGGCAAATACTTGAGGTTGAAAAACTGGTATAGGAAAGCCACAATGAATGAAAAGTTAATATTTCTTGACTTAGCTGTATTAGCTTGTTTAGGTTTTGTAGTTAGGTTGAGGGGTATTACACATAGGCTCGATTAGGTTGGGTCAGGCCCCCTTAGTCTATTCTTTGGATTCTCCACTTCATGGGGGTTTATTTGTCATCATGACTTGGGTGGTCCTTCTATTTTTAGGGAATTTCTCGAGGGGTATTATCCTGAAATGATTGAGGTAATTGTCAGTTTACCCAAGTGTCATATTATGTCGCTTGGGTTAGAGGAGTCTAAGAAGTCAGTCAACAATATAGAGTCAACTGAATCTATTGAGTCCAATAAGTCGAAGGGAAAGAATATAGCCTCTCATTCTCAAGTAGTAGATGAGCCATTAAAGGTCTTGGTTGATTTGGATATAATTGTGGCCTCAGAAGCTAAGGGTGTCTCGCCTGTTCACCTTGATAGTTAAGTGCAAAGTTAGCCAGTGGACGCCCAGAGTTGTGATAGTTCAGTGACTCATGATGAATTGAGGGCTTAAAGTAAGAGAGTTAGTCTATCTCTATCCCATAGGTTTTTCCTCCCTTTAATTGGGCAGAGGATCATGGATCCTCCTCAGGGTTACTTAACAAGCTATACTTTGTATCTCCCTAGTAGATTTACCATTCCTCCCTATCCTTTACTTTTGGAGATAATTAGCGGGTTTTGGATATTGCATAAGGCAGTTCACTCCTAATTCTTTTATGTTCTTTGATGGTTTCTACTTTCAACTGGAGGAGTTAGGGCTCCTCATGTCTTCGGAGAGTTTTCAGGCTTTATGGAGAGTACCTAATGACATGTACTTCTATTTATTTCCTCAATTAGGATGTAAGTTTCTTAGGGGGTATTCCTCTTCACGAAGATCTTGGAAGAAAAATTCTTCTACATTCAAGAAGACAGATGGGGCTTTGTGGTAGAATAGAGTAATTCTCTCTCTTTGATTCCTTCTTGTAGGAAACGTTGTGATCTCTAGGTGCAATTTGTGGCGACTAGTTTGATGTCAGTTGTTTATTTCTTGCTGGTATATTTTTGTTAACCTAAAGTTATATTTGTTACAATTGTGTTCTTTTTTTATTCTTACATTATTTTTCTTTTTTGTTGGAAAGAGAGTTGATATGGAAGCTTTCACGCCAATAAGAGTGCAACACATGAACTGACTACTAGGTCGGCCCGATCTCCTACTGGGCGGGTTCCTTTGGGCAGATGTTTTTTCCCAAAGAAGCGATAATCATAGACCATCGATGCATGCTCCATCGTGTAGGAATAGAGGTCGAGTGGAGGTGACTTATAGTGTTGTTGCTAATAAGAGGCCAAAGATGATTCTTACGATCCTTCACCGTGACGTAAAGTTGGGATGGTCGGTTTCTCTTTCGGCATTAATCATTTTGAGGGAATATAATTCTCTTGGGATACTGCCGAGATATTATTGAAATAGAACAAGATGAGAAGTGTTATTAGTAAGGATGACAAGCGCCTCAACCATCTGACTAACGATGGACTAGGGAAGATGCCCACAAAAAAGCTAGCTCAATAAGCATTATTGTTTCTTATTTTTGCTTCTTTGATTCTTGTATTTGTACTTTATCTTAATTGGTTCTTGTATTTTTTTCCTTGCAACAGTCTCTCACTTTATCAAGCATGACACTTCGAAGGGAAACTAGATACAAAGAATCAGCTAGTCACTTTGTGGTTGCCAAGAAGAAGAGCAAAGCCAAGGTGACGCAGTTCCAGGGGAAGGTTAGCCAGATGACTAAGAAACTTGCAGCTGTGAAAGATCATCTTGATCGTGAGACTTCAAATGTAAAGAGTTTTTAATGTCAAAATCTTGTAAAGCTTTCGTTTGTAGCGTGAAGAAAAAATCCCTTTCCAAATTCAAGTCTTTCTCCACATTTAATGATATTATGATGGAGATGACCATCAAAGTCTATGATCAGACCATACGCATCTATCGTTGTGTGTTGAGAGACTCATGCCATTTTTCTACTGAGAATGTTATGTTGTTGGACCCATTGATGTCTGATACAGATGAGGAGGTGACTGCTTGGATGAGCATCTGACAACTCCTGCTCTAGTAGCGAAACCTGCCCAGGGTGCTCTGATTGGTGATGGAGCCCTATAGGATTTTACGTTACATAAGACTTAATGTTTTTCATTAGGGCTTAGAAACTTGATTGCTAATGCATAGCTTTATTTTCATTCATACTTATGCTATTTAATTTCTAAACTTGTGTTTGAGTTTTAATTTTGTTGGAAGCTTATGTAAGATAATTATGTCGCATTGAACATGTATTGCTCTAAATTCATATTATGGTTTCCAGTACTTTCTCATGATTTACTTTTGAATATTTATGTTTATAAGCGAGAAAATGAAAGTTACTTCTCCACCTTCTTGTCTAAGTAGGTATTATTATAATTACCAGGGCTAGTCTTTTACTAACCTCGAGGATATTAAGTTATATGATTCTCAAGACAATTTTTTTGAATGGGGCCAAGTATGTTTTTGACCTCAAGAGAGCCTCATCAAACTTCTGGGGTCCTTGAGGAAGTGTTATGTTGCTGATGTTAGAATTATGCAATTTGAAGACTTGAGATGACATCAAAATTCGACTTTTGTTGACAATTCAAATGATAAATTATATTATAATAGAAAGTTCGATAATATCCCTCTTAGGCAAGTTTAAATCTAAGTAAACCTACTTTGCAAGTAAATGGGACCAAAGATAGAATTTTTTGTGATTGGATACATTCCATATGCGTGGCAGGCTTTTTCAGTCCAAATGTTACAATCCCTAGCATTGATCCAGAACTTTGTAGAAGCCTTCCCATTTTGTATCTAACTTCTCCACAAGGCCTATTAGCTCGACTTTTCTCAGTACCAGGTCTCCTACTTGAAAACCTATGCCTTCACCACTCTTTTTTTATACATCTCGACTTGAGAAGATGCTTTTTCTCTAACTTTAACGATCAAGTCAAGTTCATCCTTAATGCTTGATCACTCAGATTTGGTGTGTAATTCTTCACTCTCCAACTTAGTTCGCCTATTTTTAGCTGGGATGATTGCTTTCGAGTCGTATATAAGATTGAATGGTGAGTCCCCATCGCTACTTGAGGCATAGTTTAGTAAGCTTAGAGGATACAAGAGAGTTCATCAATCCAGCCCAGAGAATACTAGGGAGTTCATCCATCCAGACTTTTTTGGCTGCTTCCAGCCGAGTCTTCCAATGTTGTAGAATGGTGCGATTAGTGACTTTGGCTTGGCCATTCGTTTGAGGATTACAGACTAATGTAAAGAACTATTTTGTAGAAAATATTTTGCACCATTCTAAATGTTAGTACCTTGAAATCGGGTGCAATCGTCAAGTATAACACTGTATATTCCAAACCTGTACACTATGTTCTTTCAAAAGAACTTGATGACCTCTTTCTCTACCATGTTAATCAAAGGTTCGACTTCTACCTACATGGTGAAATAGTGAACCGCCATGATTGGGAACTTCCAATGGCTGGTAGATGGTGGGAACGACTCGCATAATGTCCATTTTCCACTGTGCGAAGGACATCGGCTCTCAAGGGGCTACAATAGAGACATTGGCTGGCACCGAATATTGGCGTGCTCTTGACACGTGCAACAACATTATACTAGGTTAATCACATACTTGTTCTTGGTGGGCCAAAATATCATTTCCTCAAGGCTTTCCCTATAAGAGCCTTCCATTTGAGGTGATTGCCACAAATCCCCTCGTCCTAGGATAAGTCTCTACTGTCTCCAATCTCATCTATTCTATTTTTCTTTTCTTGCTCCAATTATCACTTCTATAGTTGTCCTTTCATTAGAAAGTTAGATCATACAACCTTATGACACTCTATCCAAACTTAATTCTTTACCATCTCGACACTTCATCTTTTCTTTGGTCCTCCTTAAGATATTGTTATGGAATTATTATGCCATTTCTTGATCCCCAACAGCTTCTTCTATTCCTTTGAAAATGGGAAACTTCAGCTTCTTATGGTAGGTGGAGGCTTTGGCTTAGAAAAGGTTAAGGCTCAGTCTCCCTAATATCATTTTGTAGGTGGAGGGCGATTTAACCACTAGGAAGAAGACCATCTTCATTGCCTTTTTCGGGTATGTCCCCAAGGATAGAAGAAGAGAAATCTCCCCCACTGCTTCAATTATCTCCTCACTAAATCTAGTAAGCGCACTATTTATCCCAAGCTAGGCAAAAAGTATCGTAGAAGATAATATCATCGGAGCTCCAACTACCCACCATTATTTTCTTAACCCAAAATTTTGAGAAAGTTGTCGAGATAACCAATGCGACATTGTGTGGTTACCTTTATGAGTCTAAATCTTGATCGCCAAAAGAAATATCCTCTAGCTGTTCTAGGAGTTTGGTTTGTGAATGCACTCTATTGGCTGCCCGAAGAAGTGTCCTTCTGGCGTTATTCGAATCTCTGCTCATCAAACCTTCTGAAATAATGCCGATCACCCCTATCGTAGAGAGATTATTTTTGGGTTTACAAAATTGCGGGAAGTATAGCGCAACAAAAATTGAAAAGTTTTAATTAAAACATACATCATATGTAAAAACAAGTACCCCAAATTCAATGTAATTAATCAGTTATGTATTTTTTGATACCCTCTTAAAATCGAGACTATTAGGCTTAATCAAATCATACCTAAAGTACTTCGGTTGACAACGATGAGTGAATCGACCAAATAGATATTGCTCTCGAACTCTTGTCAATTAATTCTAAATCATTTTGGACAAGTTTACCTAGAATCCCAAGCATTGTTCCTCTAAGTGTATCCACACCCCAAATATATACTCTCAAACAAACCTATACTAGTAGGTGTAGAACCAATAGTTTTAGCCTAAGCAGTATTTAGAATGATTTTGGAACAAACACAACAACTGTGTTTGGTGTTTTTGATTACTTCTTAATTCAATTTGTAAATAAAATTCAATCAAAATAATATTAAGATTTGACAGTTAATAAAAGAAGAAAAAAAGGAGTATTTTTGTCTCTACAAAAATCAGCCAAGAGGGGAATATTTTTTATTATTTTTTTTGGACCCTTTAGGAGTGTTATACATAGCACTCCGCAAAGTCCATCAAGTGGAATTAATTTATTCTTTTATCATTAGTATTTGATAAGGTAAGTATTCCTATCATTTAGAATCACTTTCTTATCCTACTACTATTATTTTAAGGTAAGTTATCCTCTCATATAGAATTATTACCTTGTCCTTAATTCTTGTAGGAATTAAATCCCTACTTATTTCTCAATGGACTTCCTACAAGCGCACACTTAATGGACATTGACTAATTAATTAGGTCCAAATGTATTAATTCAATCAATTAAATTAATCATCCACGATCTAAAATGGCTAGATGTAATTAATTGATATCTAATCCAATTTGGTCAATTAATTAATTTAATAAATTAATTAAATCAGTGAAATCTAATTTAGTTAATCATATTTTTAAAATTAAACCAACACTGATTACTTCTTAGGCAAGGCTTGTCTGAGTTAGTGTGTGACCCTTTAGATTCACTTATAAGCTAGTAGTGACCTGAGTTCAAAGTCGATCCACAGGAAGTTGTCTGAACAATTCAAGATTATATTTCTAAAAGTAAAAACAAAGATGAGCTTTATGTGATTTAAAATATATAAAAAAATAATGTATGCTATAACTTAAAAAACTAAAGGAATAAAAGTGTTGAGGATTAGAGTTCCACTCTTGAGTTTTGGATAGAATAATAATTATTTATTCTTTTTACCTCATTTCTTTACCACTATTGGAATCCATATATAATGAAGATTTCAATGGAAAGATGTTATCATACAGCTCATGCAACAAGAAAATCATGATATTGTCTTACTATTTGCAAATTATTTCTTAACGCCAACATTTGTTTATGGGATCAACAATCTATGCACAGCTTTGTCTACAATAAATCAAGGTTTCACATTAGCCGTTGGTATAGTAAAGCCAAATGTCTAGCTAAATGAATCTAAGTATTTGTTGTGCCATTAGTGATACATAAATCAAGAATCACCACAAAACAAGTAGGGTTTAAATCAAAAATTAAAACAATAATACAACACACTTAAATATTTTCTACCCTTATAACCGTTCTCCTTTCTCTATCAAGAGGTTCACCTTTTTTCCTCAACAAAATAAAATTTAGAAAGACATAATAAAAGTAGAAAAAACTAAAAATATAAGAGAAACTAGAGAATACATTTCTTTTTCAACTAAAAAGAATTTATAGTACTACTAGAAAACTTACATTACAACTAGACAACTTAGCCTAAATAAAACCTCTATCCCCCCTCCTCCCCAACTCTTACAAGCTTAATGCATAACTTATTTATAGTGCTTGAAGTATGCTAGAGGCCAAACATATAATGGAGGAGTTAAACAATCAGGTGGTATGTTAATTATCAAGAGTTGATAAGCTGTTACACGAAATCCTCTAAATTTTCAACTACCCAATTGAATTGTATTTTATGGCCGGATACAACCATATTTTGATGATGGGTAAAAAGAATAAAATTTGTAGATGTTTGTTTTCTAATATATTTTCATATATCATTTATCAAATTTGGCTGTCGGATGAGGAAAATCTAGTCAAATTATCGAATCATGTTCAAGAGTCATCCTTCAACATCAGTTGCACATTACAACAAGTTTATTGACCATTTTGACATATTTTCTAACTATTTTGTATTTAGAAAGCTTGTTTATCTACCGCTTTTGTATAACTTATCCAAATTTCAGTCCAAAAATATTTTTTGTTTAAGTGATATGACCTAATTAGTAAAATAGGTCAAGATTGGGCTTAACTCTGATCTAAATTTTTTGTGATCCATTTTGTACAATCATTTATAATCCAACTTCTTTGATTCTTACACGTTCAGTATGAGATCCAAGGTCTGCATGAACTTGTAGATAAATGACGTAGCAATCTATAGCCTCAAGAATGAACTCAAATCCATTTTGGAATCAAGAGTTGTGCTAGTTTTTCTATAACCTGCACAAAAGAAGATAAAATTTTGTAATCACATTTTTTATGTTGATTTCTCATTTTATTCATAAAACACAAAAATGATTTAATTGGTTGTTCTAATGAGAATTTCAAAGTGAAAATAATTATATAAATCCTAATTAATTGTACACTTTTAAATGTTCATTATGAGCTCACAACTCTTGTGACTTAATTGGATAATTAATTATTTAATTATTTTGATTAATTAAGTATCTTAGAATTATCTCATTAATTCCAAGTACCTTACCAATCATAGGTAGTGCCTAACAACACGTCTTGAAGACCTAGATATATGTAAAAAAGGAGAATCTTTCAAGTACAAATACCGTACAAGTATGGTCATTTCTTGTACTATTCTTCCGATTAGGCGAATCTCACATATATTTAAGGAAGACAATAAGGTGGCTAATCGATTGGCTAATCTTGCATTTAAAAGATTTAGTCTTCATTCCTTTGGACCTACTAACATTCCACGAGCTATTACTGGGCTACTTCATGTAGATAGGCTTCATATACCTTCTTTTACATATCATAATCTATATGGGAGTAGTATCCTGTACTTCATCTATAAATCATTTTGATTGTAAGGGAATAAGCACTCTTTATTTTATACTTTTGAAATGTAATATTCACTTGAGATTTTTATTATTAATAAATGGATATGGGTCCAAGCCAAGCCTCCCGCTTAGGCACAAGCTATTTTTGCCAAAAAAATTAATTCCCAGTAACTTCATCAAAAAAATAAGAAAGTAAAAAAAATCCTAGTATCTTTATCCGACGATACTAATTAGAAAGCTCATTTCCTAATTATTCATCCAACTTTGGCTAAGAATTCCAAAATTAAGTATCATGAAAAATATAGGAGATTACCTATTCTATATAATAGGTGACACATTCTTTTTTAGCCACTAAAAAGCCTCTATTCACAAGATGATGCACCTAAACTATGCCCTTTGTGACTATTAGGCAATTAAAAAATAAATCAAAGTATATCATGTTATGTACAATGTTACCATAGTAACTCAAGTTGAATGACTAATTCAGGCACTATCGTAATGATGAAATTCTCATTCAACAATCAATATTTCTAATTGTGGATTTTTAGGTAAGGTTGTTTAGTGTACTAACTTTTTAACAAACACCGAAATATGCGCATTAGTGTCACAACACTAGTGCCTATGAAACGAGGTACCCTCTATGATACCCGAGCCTCTCATTACTCACCTGGTCAAATATGATTCATGCATTACATGTTAATTGCATGCTATTTTTATTTATATTTCATTTTATCATTAAAATTTATTTTGAAGCTCTCGCACGGTATTGATTATTGAATCCCTTAATCTAAATGGAAAATTCTACATTGGGATAAGAATAAAATTAGGTATCAATATGATGAGTATTACTAGATTACACGTTATAATTTTTAGAAGTGTTAAAGGTGTCACTAGTAAGTTTATACGGTTTAATTTGATTTGATCAAGTTATTTCAAAAATATATATTTGTAAATTACATATTTGGGATATTGGACATGATATAACGTAATTTAAGTGTCATATTACAAGATCCACATGTGCATATGATTTTAGAAATACAAACAAGACAATCATTTAAGAATCGGATGCTAATTGGTTTAAAGATCGAATAAACGGTTAAGAAATTATAATAGAATTTATTATCCAATCGTATGGAAATTAAAATAGATTCTAAATAGATAAATTAATAATGAGAAACACTAGATTACAACTATATAAGGTGTGTGTAACATTAGATTTGAACCACCACTTGACACCTCAAGCTTTGCCACCTCAAACTTTGCCAACTCAAGCTACCACCTCAACCTTTCTTCATTTCTATCATTAAACCGCGACAAAAAAAAATCATTTTTGAGCTATTTCACCTTCCAAACCTCCATATTGAATTTTAGAAGTTGCTCTCAAGTGCTTTCAAGTAAAGAAAAAAGTGAAGGAAGTAAAGGAAAGTAAGGAGGAGCAAGTAGAAACTTAAAATTGTGCATAAGTGAGTTTAACTTATGTTTTTATTTCAATTCTTGAATTATTTGATGATTTATGATTTATAAAGCTTCTATTATTGTTTATAATCATGTTAGGATGTTATTTATGGTCTTATAATTTACAAAAAAAGGATTTTTAGTTGCAAAATCATAATAGAAATCACTAGGGATAGAAACTATATACTTGCTGATTTTTATCTTTAAAGTTATATATATGTATAATAACTTGATTAAAACCTATATATTTCACCATATATGTGTTTATATATGTGTTTAGGGGATGTAGGTAAGTTTGGATAGGTGAGAAATTGAACTATGGTTTGATATTTGAAAAGACACTCAAAACTGTCATGCTAGAATTTACAGTTTTTGTGTTGTGATAATTGGGCTGGTTTTGCTGAGGTAAATCAATGATTTTAGTCAATTCTATAATATGGTTATATTTCTATACATGTTATCTAAGTGTGGTAAAAATTTGGGAGTGATTGAATATGATTAAGAATGTCAAAGTTAGCATGAAACTAAATTGGACAGTAGGAATATATGAAAATGTGAATCTGTCCTATTTGATAACTTAGTATGTTTCAATCTAAACATGTTGCGATTGAGTTCTAACAATTAGGTACATGCTATTAGAGTGACAATACTTCAATTACATGATGTTTACATGTATCTAAGATGAGAAATTAAGGTATTTAGGTTTTAGTTTGTGAAAGTTTGATTGTTACCTAGATATTTTGGTATTTAAGGTCTTAGTATGAGATTTTGTGCTTTCAACTTGTCAAATTGGGAATGGTGCTTGATGTTGGCTAATATTATAGGATATTTTACATCTAAGGTTGGATATGAACACTATACAAATCTAGACTAAGCTACCAACTAAGTGAAAGATAAGTAAAGATTTATTTGCAACTATAATGCGTAGACATAGTAAATGTGTGATTTATATGTAATATCATAGATCATATGTGCATAGCAAAGGGCCCGCATTACTGTCATTCATGTCCACTGAGCATACATACATGGGCATTGACACATGCATGTATCATATACGAGCATTATGATAAATCTTGCATTGCACAACATGATTCTGAGAAATGAACATGTTTTGCTGACCACTACTAGTGCACCGAAGCATGCATGGATTTGCATAGTTGTATGCATGGATTTGTAGGTTCGCGTGCATGGATTTTCATGATTATGAGTATGCATAGATTTACATGCTTATATCATTATTGGCCATTGGATTATGGCGGTGTGTAGAAATTTTTTTCGGTGTATGGGATAGTAGCATTGGTGAGGGGCCTAAGAAATAAATGATTTTGGGAGAAATATTTTAATGCATGAAATTGCATTATGGGCATAACATTTTGAGACGCATGACTTGATATTGTGGATTATTCTTTGATATGTATAATCTTTACTTGTTGAGCGTTAGCTCATATAGTTAATGTATTGTAGGTGAGCATGGCGATGCTTGAATCATCTTTTGCTGGTTGGGTGGATGTTGGAGCTTCTGCAGGTGTATAAGGGAGTATGTACATGGATGACAGCCTGTTGGGCTATTTTATTGGTTTGTTATATTCTGAGTCTGTTGCATTAAATTTTGACACTAGTACTATATTTCGCTTTTAAAACTTTAGTGTAAACAAGTATGTAAATACTATGGTCATTGTGGGTGTTGTGCTTTTATATAAATATTGATCCTGCTATATACATGACATATGTGAAAAAGTATTTTAAACAGGGTTGTGCATATAAAACGTGATTTATCTTTTCTTAAAGCGGTAAACAAAAAAAAAATCGTGCGTACACATAAGTTCTATCATGTCAAATTATATTTTATATATAGTTGTTGAGTAGTAGATGTTGCACCCTCCTTCAGGTATCTTTTCCTTATTAGCTTCTCTATCTCATATTTTAAATGGTAGCATTCCTCGGTAGTGTGCTCTTTAACATAGTGATATCAACATTACTTATTCGACTTCATTCGTTTGGAGTTTTCCTTCATCTTTCTAGGTGGCCAAACCAAACCTTGTTGTTCAGTCATCGCAAAACCTTCATCCCTAGTTCCATTTAAGGGTGTACAACAAAAGTAGCCATATGAGGGTACGTGACCTTGTTCCTTAGTCTTCCTCTCAGCTCTTTATTCCTAATGTTCTTTTTTTTTTTGCCTGTAACCAAGATGGTTACAGCTCTCACTAATAGTTGTTCTAGAGTACTTGGAGTTTTCCTACGATGGACTCCTTGAATCTTCCATGGCGAAGATTCTACTGCATGACACCAACCAGCAACTCATGATTGACATAAGGTACTTTGTGTATTACTTCTACAAAGTACCGAACGTATTCTCTTGGAGACTTCCCTTCTCTCGAGTGACTGTGAACAAATAAGAGACAATCTTTGGATATCTCTTGTTAATGGAGAATTGATGCAAAAATCACTAGGTTAATTGCTCAAGGCTGATAATACTACTGGTGGGCAATTGGTTGAACCAAGACAAGGCACGCTTAGATAGCATGGTGCGAAAGATTTTGCAAAAGGCGGGGTCACTCAAATCATACAATTTTGCTGGCATAGAAGTTGTCTAAATGCTCTTGCGAATCTCCAAGCCATCCAATTCTGATAAGTTTGATACTTTGACCACTGGGGGCAGGGACTTTGCTAGGATGGTAGGAGAGAAAGGGCTACGTTTGGGCGATGTTACTACGAGAGGCAAGTATTCCTCTAGGCGACCCCTAGACCCCAGTGGGATAGTATGCTACATAGTGTGTGTCCTTTCTACTCTTGCTTTGTGCTCATGTCTTCTTTACGAGGGAGACTCAATTGCTAACCTCTTCTGGAGTATTGACTTCCTCTGTCTCGATTCTTCATACCTCAACACTATTATCTCGGGAGTTGGGGATAAATCCAAACTTTAGCGAGAAGATTGAGGGGGCTCATTCTGCCCTGATTCTCGGCATATTTGGCCATTGCTCAGGGCCTTCCTGCATGATCTGCAACATTGCTGCTACAGTTGGCTCCCCTTGATGTGGCGGAGGCAGATCATTTTGGGGAGGAAACTTATGCAACTAATCTACTCCATTAACAGTCCTTTGTTATTTAGGTTCAGCTCCCTCACTCTACATCTTGTCTGCATCCTCAGCATCAAGACATGTATTCCCACAAATGGAGTCAAAATGATGAGGAAAGTTCCGAGTCTTCGAGAGTGAACTCCATGTGAGCAATCAACTTTCAAGTGGGCTCATGCTTGTGATACAAACAAGTTGTTAGGGGTTTTGAGATTGTCTCGATAATATCCCTCCAACGCTTAAATTAGAACTAAAACATATAATATTGACAAAGAATAAAAACCTATAAAATATCAAATGAATTAAGTGTACCATAAGGTGAAAGGAGATGAAGTACTTATTGGTGTTTTAGTGAGGGTTGTGCTTTGGTATGATAGAGTGCATGCACTAACCGACCTCCTTAATCCATGAGTTTGGGCCCGTTGGATTGTTTTTTTTTTAGATTAATGAACTTAGATTATTATTGGGTCATCAATGCCAATTTTTATTTCTTATAGTTTTTGTTTAATGGATGTATTTCTCTACTGAAATTTGATTGAATGGCTATTTGAGTTAAAAAAAAAATTCTTAAATATTAGTAAGTTATCTAGCTACTTTGATTTTATGCTGAAATATCAAAAAAGTTATGTAACGCAGTGTATTATCGTTTCATTTTGTGGCATTAGTTTTAACAATTTCTAAGTTTAGGTCCTTCTCGACTGAGCACTACCTTTTGTACTCAAGGATAATATATTTCAATTCTGACAGAATGATATACATGAAATGGAATAGTTAAGTCATGCATTTAAATATGTAAAGAAAATGCTACAGCTAAGTTGTGCATCCAAATATGAAAAGAAATGCTACAGTTTTATTCTCTTCAAGCAAAGTCATCTTAGTGTAAAATTTTTATGCAATCTTTGTTATGAAGCCAACATAAAAACTATCATTTTGTCCCAAACGGCATGAAATCGCATATTAGGTTTTCATTATAAAATAGCAATTTTTAAATTTTTTTCTTTGATAAAATTCACATATGATAATTGAATTTGAAAATATTAAAAAAGGGAATCAAAATCACAACGTGATCACATCTATTTTTTCAAGAAAAATTGGTCTAAACGTGTCAAAACTGAAAGTTGTTACTTGTATATTGCCAAATCCTTTTAATAGGACAAAAATTGAAAACAAGTACTATCCAAAAACAAACAAGGACGAGTTGCTCGTCCTTGTTGATTAATTGATCTACAATACACGTGCGGATCACAATTATTCACTTTCCCATTCATTCCCTTCCCATCTTTTTTACTGGGAGCAAAAAGATCTTTTGGACTTCTAATTTTTATAATTTTTGTGTCTGTGTTATAGCTTATACTATTTCTTGTAATAATTTACACATTTTGACGGAAATTTAATACTAAAAAAGATAGAAAATTGGTTCAAATAACAGTTAGGGGTAAAATGAATTCAACTTTGTATCATTTTCTTTTAAAATTACACTTATTTATTAAAACCAACAACAATTATAAGTTGATTAATCAATAGTTAAAAGACTTTCTAATTGAAAAATGAAATAATTTTTTTAACAACTACTAATATTTCATGTTAAAGAACAACCACATAATTAGTCCTTCAAATAATGTGAATGCTTCTTTACAAAAGGGTTTGTTTTTTCCAGATATTTATTGTTGCGTTGGAAGGATCTAAAAATCATTGAATATGTATATAATATTATTTTAATTTTAAATATTGATATCTCTAAGTGCAATCTAACTATTCCCACTTCATTTGAGTAGGTTTGGATTGGATAATATTTTATGAACCATGGCGTCGAAGGTATAATTTTCATTTGATACACCCCTATATATTTATAAACTTGCACTTAATTCAATGCTTATTTTTTATAAGATGGAAAATTTTCATGGTACTACCTAAGTCGGCAGCATTTCGTGTGCATGACATGACCCAGAATTTCATAAGAATAAAAATAAATATTGATACCCTTTATAGGATTGAGGGGTATACCAAGCATCAATTAAAAAAGTTAACATAATTTTTAGAAATATTTTATAAGTAAACAATATACAAATGTGAAAACAACTACCTAAAATAATGAAGACTTTGAAATCCATCTTATTCTTTAATAATTTACCTTGTTTTTAAACATCAATAATCTTGTGTGAGTATCAAAATGCAGTGAAATAATTTACGGCTTAAGCATTTTTGTGACGGTTATTTCTTTGTAAAATTGTGCTCAATTTCACAGTAGTTTTATTATTTTAAAAATATATATTCTTGAAAATTGGATTGAGTTTACAACTCTTAATCCAATTAGCATCTATATTTGAGTTGAATGTAACTCCACAATTTAGGTGCAATTGAGTTTTCTGATTGGATTGAGAAATATATAAAATCCCTATCAAATAGAAACGTATGAGTGAACTCTCTCCATATTCATTCTCTCTACTTATTTCTCTCTGTCTTTCTTGAAATATTACCATAAACTATAAGGATTTGAGGTGTGTAATTGAGTGGGTAGCTCTAGTAGTTATCCACTACCAATGAAAAAAAAAATATTTGTGCTTGATTCGAGAAATAGACATCTTCATGATTCGATCAAAACAGGGCTTGTAGATGAGTTTGAACCGAAATACGTGAATCGACAATCTGCTGTGTATATAATAGTACCCGATTTACTCATATATATATGAATATGTGATTCATATTATTTTTGCGCGTTTGCTTTTATTGGTATCAGAGCCAACATGGCTTGTTCTTGCCGATTTTTTGAATGATTGAATTTATTAATATAATTTATGCCTAATATTTTTTTAAAGCATGAAGTTTTTCTGCAAAACTTTCACCATATGTATATCTTAGTTTGTAGATCATGTGGTTTAAATTTAGTGAAAAAAGGATAAGCAATTTGAGAAAAAAAAATTAATTACAAGACTCGTTTCTTTTGGCTAAAAAATCTAGCCTGTCTTTTGCAGAATTTTTATTCCATATCATATAATATGAAAAAGAGGTTCAAAATAATATAAAATTCATAAAAAATAAATTTAAAACGAGTGAGATATGAATTTTTAAAATTTTGATCGTAAATTAAAATTCACCAGAAAACGTTGTCGGAAAAGTTACATGTGCTGGAGAAGGTGCTGGACGGTTGATATGGCCAATGGTGAGCGGCACAAGTGGCGCTAAGTTGGCATCCAAGTGGCCCACACGTGGCTACCACGCAACAAAGGCTGCGTTTATCATGATTTTTTAGAAATTTCAAAAAAAAAAAAAAAACAATGGCTCGCTTGAGGCAGTGGCTTGAGCTGAGCCAATGACTTGTAAGGGGCAACCTGCTGCAGTGGCCAAAGGCGTGTTTGACTTGTATTTTTTCCCAAAAATTCTGGAAAAAAAATCTGCGAAGTGGCAAAATAATTCATTTCTCATTCTTGGTGATGTTTTTTGAGTTTTTCATTTGATTAATATTTTTTACCCTTTAGAAAATATAATTTGGAATTTATTGAATTAATTCCAATAGTAATTGATTAAAATATATTTTATGTAATAAAGTGCATGTAAAAATAATTTTGCGCATTAGGGTGTATGCAAAATTATTTTTACGCATTACGATGCATGCCAAAACTTTTTATGGGTCAAAATCTTTCATGCCAAAATATTTTTTGCACATAGGGTACATGCAAAAAAATATATATATAAATATATATTTTTTATGCATCAGGATGCTTGCAAAAATATTTTTTATTTAATTAATATGTTCTACATGAGTTGTATACTTTATAATTATATTTTTTATGTAATTATTTTGTGATGCAATTTTCATTGGGTTGATGCATATGAATTGATATAAATTGTGAATGAATGGACATTGTCATTTGGGTGCTCATATATATTGAGTGTTTATTTCTTTATAATATTATTATATATTTTTGTATGAGATAATTTATGACGATAGTGATGATTTGGTATCCCTATTTTTTGCTTTCAAGTAGATTAATGTAGTACGCCTTGAATCAATGTAATCTTTTTAATTATTTTCAAGGCATGTATTTTTGGGGAGGCCATGTACCATCAATTTTATGGGGATATTTTTTATTTTACAACCATGAGTCAAAATTATCTCAACATGATGCACCGAATGTCAATGTTGTCCATATGAGGCTAATATTTTATTATTCGTATTGTATATTTGTGTTCATAATATTTTGTTTTCAAGATTAATAAATTTTTATTATACTTTTTACTTAGTGGGAGATGATTACTAGCAAAAATTTTGATTTCGCTGAATATAAAGAAATAATAAAGTATTTAATTAAATCTAGAATAAAATATTGGACCAATACCTATATTTTTGCACAATTAATTTAGAAGTTTTAAACTAAACTCACCAAATTTACGTTTTAAGCTAATTGAGCATTAAGCCACAAACACAAGATATTAAGTTATCAAATATTATCGCGAGTTAGGCGTTGACAGTATATTAACGGATTAAGAATCACATTTGTACTTTAAGTTGTTTAAACTACAAAAATGAGGTATAATAAAAGAGTTTGAGCTCTAATTTGTCATATGAGCTTGCTCATAATTAAAAAATTCCAGTTGTCCAAAAGTTATTTTTTGAGCTGACTTATAAATCTCCATAACATATTTTCGACAATAATCATCTAACTTGGGGCTATTTGTTGAGAGTCGAAAAATATACAAGTTATTGTACTTGTCACTCATGCTACCAATATAAACCAACTAAAGCGAATATTGGAACAAGCACATTGTAGCTTGATGAAATCAAAAGTTAAAACTAGAACCATAAATTGATCCAATAAAGTACAAAATATGTCACCTTAGTGATAGAGGCAACTAAACACCAACAAATGTCAAGTGCAATGATGAGATTGGCCACTTTACTCATAATTATATTGAGATGAAGTTTGACTACTTAAAACTCTCTCATTTGTTAATGTTTTCAATTCTCTTATTCAATGGATAGTAGAAATTGGTGAAATATAGCATGAAATTAGAAATTGAGCATATTATTATCGAGTATTGTGCAGCTATGTTTGTTTAAATAGCACACAAGAGGAGGCATTATGAGTTCGAAGTGCCACCTCAAGCTCAACAAAATGAATGAGCTATTTTTTAAACTCAAAAATTGGAGAGAGCTACTACTTGGAGATATGCAAAATGCAGTAATTCGATATAGTCCAATTTGAATTGATGTACTTACTAGACATTGGTTGCGTGAATAGATTTATCTATCTTTCATATAAGAGACCTTAATGACATAGGTCACTTTTCTTTGTGATGTGATTGACTTAATATAGTATTTCTTATACTTTTTCCATGGATATTATTTTTTTAAAAATTTTATCATAGCATGCGAGGTTAGAAGGATGACTGTATTAGCTGGATGAGACTTTATTGGAAATTGAGAGTCCATTTTCAAAATTTTCTATTGGGAAAAGCCTGTTGAAAAAATAAAAGAGGACTACTTATCCTCTAGAGTTAGTCCGTTAACATGTGTGCAGACTTATGAGTGTGAGGTATTGAATGGTGTATTTTATTTTTTTTCTTTGCTGTTCATGATATAAGTTAGTACACTCTCACTCTCACCAGTCAGAAGCGCCAAAATATTTTAAGTGATTCGAAGTGCCACCTCAAGCTCAACAAAATGAATGAGCTATTTTTTAAACTCAAAAATTGGAGAGAGCTACTACTTGGAGATATGCAAAATGCACTAATTCGATATAGTCCAATTTGAATTGATGCACTTACTAGACATTGGTTGCGTGAGTAGATTTATCCATCTTTCATATAAGAGACCTTAATGACATAGGTCACTTTTCTTTGTGATGTGATTGACTTAATATAGTATTTCTTATACTTTTTCCATGGATATTATTTTTTTTAAAATTTTTATCATAGCATGCGAGGTTAGAAGGATGACTGTATTAGCTGGATGAGGCTTTATTGGAAATTGAGAGTCCATTTTCAAAATTTTCTATTGGGAAAAGCCTGTTGAAAAAATAAAAGAGGGCTACTTATCCTCTAGAGTTAGTCCGTTAACATGTGTGCAGACTTATGAGTGTGAGGTATTGAATGGTGTATTTTATTTTTTTTCTTTGTTGTTCATGATATAAGTTAGTACACTCCCACTCTCACCAGTCAGAAGCGCCAAAATATTTTAAGTGATTCTTAACAGAGGTATAAAACTATAGGGAGTATGAATATTGACATTCAATGTACTAATAGAAAGCGATAATAATCGATCTAATTAGTTTGGACACATGTATGAGGAAAATTTGAAAAATAATTCTAAACATTTTGCAACTAAATGACCTTGCGACGAGGGATGAAAATACTTCAAAACGAATAGATTTATGATGGCATAAATTAATATATATCTTAATTGGGACGATGCAATCTTGATTGCAGCCTATATGATGAAAAATGTGCCTCTATGTGAATTCTCCAACCTTATATGCACTTTAACATGGCAACAATCCTAAATTAGTGGGTTTGTGCCCATGTAAGTTCAAGAAGGTGTGTTTTCAAGATGATGAACACCTTGATGGAGAAATGCCAAAAATTATGTCACACTATGTAGATTTTCTCAAGGAGGATTTACGAGCATATGAAAAGTCAAATGAAATCTTGCGCTATATGAGTTGCAAGATCCTTGAGGAGGTGCTCAATTTTCTAGTGAGGATGATATATTTTAAACTCATCCAATAATCACTGGGATAGTTGGAGCGACCCAAAGTCAGTGGGAGTGTCTCACTTGAAAATGAATTCTCAAGTTCCATAAGTAAAGAGGAGTGAAAAAGTTCCCCAATCGTCTATATGAGATTAAGTTTATATCCTTCATGGCTACTTTTGTGGATATTGATGATCAACTTAGACTTTTGATTTTACTTGATGCTTTAAAAGAATAGCTGTTGTGAAGTAAAAGATGTGCCTAATGATAAAGAACAAAGTCTAAGAGCCGATTGATCTTCTGTCTAGCCTAATGTGTATTGTTCAACTAAGGGCGAAATATTTATGCCTAATTTTGAGGAGCATAATTTTTTTCAAATATTCTCCCTAAGTGGTGAAATTGCCTCAATTCGCTAAGATACTATTAGATATTCCACTTTTGTCTAAGTTTGTTCTAGACAATTGAGGTTGACATATATGAATGAGAGTGGATAAGGAGATCTATGTGGTTCGCCCAATGAATTCAAGAAGTGGGGCAAGAGCGCAAAGATTGCTGATCGAGAAGCTCCATTTGTAACTTGAATTATTGCCCAAATAGTGGTACTATCTATTTCATCGAGCTATCACTCTACTAAGCTTACGATGGTTGAGTGAGACACAAAATATATGTCAAGATAAATAAGAAAATTTATTTCTAACTGTATATGGGCAATAATGTGATGGGTAGAAGGGATATGAAGGTGTCACCACTTAGTAGTGGATGTTCTTTGCATTTGAATGGACATAAGAAAAGTAGATATACACTTGGTATTGTGATACTGAGATGTTGTGTGCATCTCACCAATTCTATTGATACTTCATGATCAAAGATTATGTTCTTAATTAAATTGAAATGTCTTAAGATGAAAGAAGAAAAGATATGCTAGCTAGTATTGTGCAAGTGCTATAGAAAGTCTGATGTGTACTATAAGTGCACTCAACTAGCACTGTATTTGGCAATTAGATTATTTGTAAGTGAATATCAATGTAATCCCTACGTAAATATTGTGATGTTTCCAGGAGGATACTTAGATATTTTAATAGAATTGTTTGAGATTTGTTAGACTCAATCTAGTATCTTGGAAGGATGCGCATTGTGCACACATTTGGGAGGTTGTTGTTGTCTTTGTGATAATAAAACCACTTTGGTGTATACTTGGGTGCCGAACATTACTGGAGGATCAAGCATACTTATACCAGTCATTGTTTCACTTAATGGAGTATTGGGCATAATTAAATTATTCTGAGGCATATTTCTATGAGCGTTGTGATCGCTTATCCCTTGCCATTGTATGGAGATATGCTCCAAAGGCATGTGAGCAGTATGGAATTAGGTAGAATTTGATTTTTGTAACCCCTGAGAACATGTTATGATTAATGACATATATTTGTATTCTTATTATGTGTTTGGTACTAGATTTGTGAGTTATCTCTAAGTTTTGATTGACCCTCTCACACGGTTAATCGCTTTGGCACTGTAATAGCAAACATAAAGAGACTTAAAAGATTATGTTGTATGACTGAGATTTGCGAATGATCGCCTTTGTGCTTGGAGTAGCGAGGAAATTTAATATGTATTACTAAGAGTCGTCTTAGCTTGGAGGCTAAGATGAGATCAAACTTGATCGATTATGAACTATGTCTAAACTTTAAATAAGCCTATTTATAGCTGAACATGGGAACTGCTAGAAGACATTTTAGAGAGTAACTTTTAGTAATGCGCATGTCAGGCGCTTGGAGAGTGACTAGACTTAGGTTGATATGATGTTTAGAGCGTGACATGTTCAAATTGAGAGAAACATCTATTATAGCATGTATTCATACTACATATGCTTTAAGATGACTTCCTATGGAAAGTGACTGAATGGGCCCTTGCTTCATCACATTGTGGCCCATATTGTTTTTGGTACCCTTTGGAAGTCTGGACTATGTCATAAAGTGTAAGTTTGATGATGGTACTTTAGCATGTATCCAATGTCCATGATTCGATTTGTTGGAGCATGTCTAGAAAAGCTGTTAAGATCAAATTGATTGGCATTAGAGGCCGAGGAAGAACTAAATTGGTAACGCATTTATGTTCTATGGTTCATAGCCCAGGCGACTATGTCGAAATATGATTGGCTAGTCATGAATATAGATAAATATTTGAATGAGTTGAGCATACTCTACTTATTTTGACTGAGGGATTCAAAGATGCTTGATTGGGTGCGACCACTTTGTATAGGGTACACAACGAAATATTAAGTTGTAGGGTTATGTTAGTTTGATGATAACTTAATATAACTTTCATCACATATGCTTTCTCCATTGGTCACACATCTCATTTCCTGTATGAAGGGAATGATGTGAGAAAAGTATATTCGTGCTTGATTCGAGGAATAGACATGTTCCTAATTTGATCAAAACAGGGCTTTTAGATGATCTTGATCCGAGATTTGTGGATCGACAATCCATTGTATATATGGTAATACCCGATCTACTTATATATATATGAATATGTGATTCATATTATTTTTGCATATTTGTTTTCACACATAATGAATGTTATAAAAATTGATTTTATTTCCTTTACGTTGGGAACGTTTTTTTTTCCTTTCCATAGTTTTTTACTTATCTATGATAGTGAGAAATCAATACAACCAAAATACTCATTGTACGATTCTTATTATTCATTATGGTACCTTGTTGGTAAACACCTTATACCTACGATCTCGTAGATCATGGTTTGAGTCACGTGAAGGAAAGTTGAGAACGAGTTAATATCCTATTCCAGGAACTATAGAAGTTTCAACTTTTAGGATTAATCTTTTTTATTTTTTGGCTTTTGCATTATATATTCCTTTTTCAAAATATTGATATTCTGTTTAATCCGCCACGGAGAGGTATCCTGCGCAATCAATCCATCTGGAACTGACGTGTCTCGCATTCAAAATCAACTTTTTGGGCATCCAAAAGTATGGCTATCAGCTTTTCTAAGCACTTCTCAGATGGCAGCAGCTTCTGCTTTTCCTTTGGCTTTTCGCTTAAATTAACGCTTCTTTATCTTGTTTACTTACTCGGATTTTTGTTTTCATACATGTTTCTCTATTTTTTTTTTAGCAACATCTGAGAAAGAGAAGCTTTAAGAAATTAAGTATAGCTCTTAAGAAAAGCCTTAACTGCAAAGCTTTCATAAATATTTACAGCTATGGAACAAACACCGAACTAAACTTAGCACTTAAGGCAACCAGTCCCAAAAATAGCACTTATATATTAAGAACAAAACGAGGGAAAATTTACTTACGTGCCAACGTACGAGGGATAATTTTATATTCCATTGTCCTAAACTTTTACACCCTTTATTATTATTATTTTTTTATGTCTTAAAAAAAATTTAATCTTTTAAAATAAATTTTATTTTTAAAGTAGTTATACGAAACAACTTGACTCTTTACCACAACTTAAGGATTTAATCTTTTAAAATAAATTTTATTTTTAAAGTATCTCAAACTTTTATTTTTTTTCAATTTATCTAAAATTTCGTGTTTAATCAAATTAGATAGTTAATATTGAGAAGGATGGAGTATTACTTATGTTATGAATATAGTACTTATATTGCTTACGAGTTACAAGGGATAATTTAATTCTGGACAATGCAAAAAAATAAAATAATATTAATGATAAAATGCTAACAAATAATGTCAAAACTGTTATTAGTAATATGCATAGACATAATTTTTTATTTTGCGGTATCAATAAATTTTCACAAGTTCAATAGTGATAAGGATTTTATCAAAATTATTATTATCAATAATTAGTAATATATATAATAACAAATTGTTATACAATTTTATTGTCATTGAATTGTTATTATTCGTGTGTTAATAACTGTCAACATTTAAAACTTGTGCAAAAATTTTATTATTTCATGCATAATTAATCATAATTTTAATATTATCACTTGACATATTTTTTCTTTTTTCTTATAATGAGACTTAGCGATATACGATAAGTAGATTTTAGTGATAACAAGGTGATAAATAAACATATAACTAAACATTCCTAAGATGACACCATGATATGATAACTTGGTCAGTGAATATATTAGATGTGGTAAAATATCATATATGAGATTTGCTGCATTAGTTTTCTCCCTTCCTTATTAGTGTCATCAACATATTTAAATCAAAACCCAAAATATAAAATAAAATAAGATGGTAAAAAGTAAAAGGGTCACCTTTTATTTATATATTTTAAACAAGGGTTAATCTTACTTTATCTCCTTCTATTCATAATAAATATCACTTTATTTCCCTATAATTTCAATTGTCTCACTTTACCCCATTTGTACTCTCATTATGTCTCATTTTACCCTATTATACCATTTTTGCCTCATTTTAACACCATATACTTTTAAAACAAATAACTAAACTACCCTTACCTATTATTTTTAGTGAAATTACTTTAAAATAGGTTGATATTAATATATTTATATTTATCTTTAAATAATTTTTCAACTTGATTAATTAATACTTAATATTATTTATAATAAGATCACTTTAAAATATTCTAAATTTAATACACTTGTATTTAAATATTAATAATTTTTTTAACTTAATTAATTATAACATAGTTCCTATTAAATTTTGATGAATACTATGTTAAATTTAAGACAACTTAATAAATACTTTTCTAAATTTAAAAATATAATCATTTTAAAAATTAATTTTATTACTTTTACTTAATTATAATGGCTATATTTGAATTTAACATAGTTTTTATGAACTTATGACAACTCTATTAATAATAAAAATATTACTAATATTTTATGTATTTAATAAAATATTTTTTTAAGATTTATATAAAATATCTATTAAAATTTAAGTATAATAAAATTTAAAATAAATTTAAAATTAAGTATTAATTAATTAAGTTGAAAAATTATTTGAAAATAAATATAAATATATTAATATCAACATATTTTAAAGTAATTTTACTAAAAATAATAGGTAAGGGTAGTTTGGTTATTTTTTTTAATAGTATAGGAGGGTAAAGTGAGACAAAAAGAATAGAAGGGGGTAAAGTAAAATATAATAAGAATATAAGGGAGTAAAGTGAGACAATTGATAGTATAAGGGGTGAATAAAGGGGATAAAGTGAAATTAATCTTTGGACAATTAAATTAAATACACATGATATCACTTTTGGTAGGATTCAAATTCATGTCTCAATATTTTGGGACCTCACATATATTATATATATATATGTGTGTGTGTGTGTGTGTGTGTTGGGAAACATGGTTCTTTTATCTCCTCTCCTCTTTTAATCTTTATCACGACTTTATCCAAAAAAAGTTTGAGCTTTTCAATTATTCTCATATCTTCACCTCTTTCTCTTCTGAATGGAATGTTTTTATTGCCTATCTGCATTAAAGCACAGCCTTCATCGCTAAGCTTCCATGACAAACATGAATATTCCTAAAATTCTTACTTACATGGTTGGTATTTCAACACAAAACGCAACACCACTAAGTTATCTCTGCCAAAGACCACAACAGCATCTCACTCTAAATTCTAATCTATTTTCCTATTTTTTGGACTTTTCAAAGACAATCTATTTTATTATTTGATGAAGAGGTTATGAATTTAAATTAGACCACGTAACTCAATTGGATAATTTTTGAATTTTATCGTAAATATGAATTTAAACTCTTCGTTATACAGTATAAATGAAGCTTCACTCTTAATTTGATCATTTTGATATATTGTCGTCCAAAAGTAAATTTTACTAAATTTGATAACTATGAAATTGATCTCTATGCTCCTTCTTTGGAACAAAAAGTTATTAAGTCAGAAGACCATTATTTTCTCAAATGCAGTGTCTATAAAATTACACATGTGAAATTCAAGGACATTAGGTTGGAGTCGAAATAAAGAAGTTTTTTCTTTTGAATTTTAAAGATAATTTTTTTTTTTGCAAAAAGATTGAGTTTACATTGCAAAATTAAGAAAATTTTAATTCGAGATACTCTGAAATAAATAAGATAATGTATGATTCCATATCAAAGATGCTATCTTGTCATAATTGACATGTGAAAGCCAACAATAAAAAAAATAAAAAAAAATTGATTTTGTAAGATATTTTAATGGTAATTCATTGATTCCAAATGTATTATTTCAATCTACAAGAAAAAGGTAAATATCAAAAGACTGTTGATAATGCCAGAGCATATATCCTGTTGCCAAACCAAGAATATTCAAATTCCTTTTCTACCCTTTCCAGTCAATCAAGTTGACACTTCTTTCAGACTTCTTCTCTCTTCTATTAAAGAAATGGAAAGAACACCACACCGTTAGGAATTTCTCTTCTTTGTGAAAATAGGGAAGAGAGTACTAAAAACTGAAATTCATCATCATCTCTGCTCTACGATTACTTAATTCCTTTTTTTTTTTTTTTGTAATTACTGAATCATCTGTAAAATGAATTAATAGCATTTGAACTTTGAAGATGGCATATATATAATAATCTACTTTTATGAATTATATATTTTTTTCATTGTAACAGTTTTAATCTATTTTATTTGCTATAATTTTATAGAAATTTGATATTGTCACTCCAAAAAGTGATCTATGCATTCCATTTTTGACTTTATCCTTGGACACAATCCACAAATTTGCCCATCATTTAGTGAGAGAATGTTGCGTGTTTTTATAACAGATACACTTCAGTTATTTTAATTTCAATTATGGTGGAGAAATATTGCCCAAAAATACTTATTATTCCGATCACAATCAATTAAATACAAAAAACTTCATTTTAATGAGTAAGCAAATTTGTATCATCATAATTGAAAAGTATGAAAATGATGGAGTTGAAATGCACGCAAAAATGAATAAATAAATAAATTGATCGAACAATTGACTTGGACTTACTTCCAACGGAAGGGTAGGGGTTTGAATTCTGATGGGAATCTGCGGATATATTTCAATATGGAGCAATCACTATACTGGCAGTGGGACCCTGCGATTGAAGTGTCTCGAGCGATCAGAGTTGAGCTTCTTGTGCGCATAAATGTACAGTTCTTATTGGGAACCTACGTATTGGTTGAGGCATATCCCGCTATTTACCCTTTCTAGATGCTAGGGACAGTTGTTTAGAAGGTTCAGAATTAATTCAGCGCAAGTCGAAAATATGGGTTATAAAAAAAAAAAAAAAAAAATTAGAAAATCTGGAAGAAAATAGATAGTAATTTTAAAAAAATTGGGCCCACACAAAAATTACAGTTTTAGTTGATTGTAAATTCCATATAAACAGGGACGCCATTATCAGCTGGTCCATTGACCGAGTTCTCGTAAATGGCATTTGGATGATTTTGGTCTGGCGAAAGGAGGATATATGATCTGGCATGGCATTATCAACAGCCATAATAAAAAACCATGGAACTAGATTCGATGTGACAACAACTGAAAAAAAGAGGATTCGGTTAAAATCTCAAAAAGATTACATATCATTCCACTCAAGTTTAATTCAAATCCAAGTTTACATTCATTTTAAAAATAAATTTAAATAATTTTATTTTTTAAATCTAATTATTTAATTATTTTATATTTAAAAATAAATTTTAAGTGTTTCACTCCTCAAATTCAATCACCACAATAGAAATTCAAAAATGCTTTAAGAATTTTCTTTAAGTCGAACATGAAAAACCGTAAGGGTAGAAGGGACAAAAAAAAACGGGTAATAATTTGAAAAATGATAATATACAAAACCTTGATCTCACTTATCAAAGTTGAGGCTATCGTACAATGTATGTATGTTTTTTTTATTGTTGTATTTAAAGCAAAGTAAATAAAGAGAAAATTATGGATATCATTGAGACCACAATACAAGTCCAAAAATAATTTTAAGATTTTTTTTATTAAAACTTCGAAACAAAATTTAACATATTAATATCATCACTTTTAATGAGTATTATATTAAAACAAAATAAATAAAAAATTAAATTATCAATATCATACCACTACCTCTCAATATTATTTTTAAAAGTATAAATAATAAAATATATAAAATATGTATTTTTCTTCAGATTTCATTTAAAATTCCATTGAAACTAATCCGCACAACTCCTAGTCCCTATATATAATGCTGGCCTCGCTGAGTAAGAAGATATTTGTAACGTTTTCACAAAACAGAAAGAGGAATGGCGGTGGAGAGTTGCGGTGATATATACGCGCTTCCGGAGGATTGCATAGCCAAAGCGCTGTCACTCACCAGCCCTAAGGATGCTTGCCGGCTGTCGGCAGTCGCCTCCACATTCCGGTCTGCCTCCGAATCCGACACCGTTTGGGATCGCTTCTTGCCCTCCGATTATCGCGACATTATTTCCCGCGCAGTCGACGGCCCCGATTCGTTGCTCGCTAAATTCCATTCTAAGAAGGACCTCTATCTCCACCTATGTGATCAACCAATTCTCATCGATGGTGGTCGCAAGGTATATCTATTTGCTCTTCATTTTTTATCGCATCGAAATTGAGAATTTTTTTTTTTCTCAGATTGAATTTGCTTCTTACGAGATAACGGTAATTTTGAGTTTGGAGTTGGTGACGATGATTCCCATGATTATCTAGATTACGATGTGTGCTATTGAAATTGTTCTTTATTGTGTCTTTTTCACGAAATTGAATCGGATTTAGCCTAATCGCAATCTTTTTTTTTTCTTTTTTTTTAACGATGATTAAGTTTCGAAATTGTACTTTATAATATGAATCTGAAATGTTTACCGACCTTTGTACCATGCGACGCGTTTGGTGTTGGTTGCCTTTGATTGCCTGTAAGTGTGTCATTGAAACAACAAGCACCTGTCCTTGTTTCTATCTTGATTTTCAGTTTTCATGTTTCTGAAAATTGAAAATCATTCTATATATATATATATATATATATATATATTACCAGAGAAAATGTTTCAGAGGAACATAGAAAATAGTGGTCTTTGAGAAACCAGGAACCAGTATTTTTGATTGTAATTGAGCCACAATTATGCGGTTCTCAAGTTCTGAGAAAAAGAGCTTAGGTTGTGATTGACTGTTGAAAAATTTGAGAAATTTTTATCTACGAAAATTCTTTCGTCAATATTTAAAAAAATTCATAATATATTTTTCCACTCTTAGAAAATATATCCATCTCCAAAATTCTTTTCATAAAAAAATAATCATTGCATTTATTTTTCATTTGAATACTATTTTCAAAAAATATTTCACATCCCAATATATTAAAAAAAATTAATAAATATATATATCGGCAATTATTATAATTTCATCTCACATTCAAATACACTCTTAAAATTCATTCTTTTTTCTCTCCAAAATTATTTTTTTTACTTTTCTTATATCTAAAAAATGAAAGGACAAGCAATAACACTCACGCTTCAAATTGATTTTTCATCAAATTACTTATGATTTGACAATAGAATTAAACTGAATAAAATGATTGGGAGAAGAACAGGAGTAGGATCGACCATTTTCATAAATTGCGTTGAGATGGACTTTCTTTTAACATTGTAAAGTGAACAGAAATATTTTTATTTAAATTGCAAAAAGTTCTATAAGTTCTCATTTTTTCTCGTTTCTCTTGGATACTAAATGCAATTGTTGAAATTGTTTTCCTTGCTATTCTTTGACCATTCTTGTCCACTGATCTGTCCTTGGGCATATTGACCTTGCATTTTTTAATGCAACACTGAGAACATGCATGCCTATAGCTCGACGGGCTCCAATTGAGGCAGGCTTATATGTAGCCTTGATGTGGTTTCTCTCAGCTTGAGTTACGTGTTGTGCCTTTGAGTTTGTCACTCGAGCTGTTTGGTCATTAAATCCTAATGTCATTCCTAGTACAGAGCATTCTGAAATTTTGGCATGGCCATGGTATTAATTATTATAGTCTGGTCTATGCATCTGATTAACTTGCTGTATTGCTAAACAGAGCTTTTCATTGGAGAAATGGAGCGGGAAGAAATGCTACATGCTAGCTGCAAGAGAGCTCTTTATTGTATGGGGTGATACTCCTCAATATTGGCAATGGATCTCTCTTCCCGAGTCCAGGTATTTAAAGCCTCCTGCACCTTTGCATGTAAAGTAGCAACAATTGCCCTTTTCTTTCTAGTGATTTTTTCGAATAGTGATGCTAACTTATCATTTGATTCAGGTTCTCTGAGGTGGCAGAGCTTCTTGATGTATGCTGGTTCGAAATACGGGGCAAAATAAATACCAAGATGCTGTCTTCTGGCACGAATTATGCAGCTTATTTTGTGTTCACTTGCAAGTCAAGAGCCTTTGGATTTGAGCACCAACCTGCTGAGGCTTTTGTGGCAATCGGTGGGCATGAAAGTGAAAAACGTACCATTTGTTTGGATCCAGATGGAGCACAGAGGCAAAGGTATCAGATTGTACCTAGGCGGATGGGGTTGTTCTACCATCGCTTAGCTCACGTACAAAGACAGCAAGACGTGTCTATGGAGCGCAATACAGAGTACCCGAAGCAGAGAAGTGATGGATGGATGGAAGCCGAGTTGGGAGAGTTTTTTGTCAAGGGAGGACAAGATGTTGATTTGGAGGTGAATCTGATGGAGGTGAATGGTGGCAACTGGAAGAGTGGTCTCATTATTCAAGGGATTGAGATTAGACCCAAAGAGTGTAAATAATTAATTAGTTCATGTTTATGAGTTTCTAATTTGATTAAAGCTTCCTTGGGCATGTAATTTTGCTTGCTTTATTTTTTTCTATTTCTAATTATCATCATCATCATTATTATTACTACTATCATTATCTCCTGACTTGTTATGACTGGACAATCATGTTAAATTTACTTGATGCCTTTGATCTTTGCCAGTAATGGGAGGACTGGCAGAGTGCAAATTCCTTCGTTGTATTTCTTTGGCTATTGATTTGATTGCGTTTTGTAATGTTTGTGGGCTATGAAATATCTGGGTGGAGTTTCTCAGTTTTAGATGAAAAGAATTTTTTTTTTTATGTTTTTATTGTAGCGTTTAAAAGTAGTAATTGAAAGTTGGGGTGTATTATTATTATTTTAAATGTGAGGAAATTTTGGAGAATTTTTTCTTTTTCTATTTAAGAAATGAAAATTTATTTTGAGGCAGTGCAGTGAGCAGCAATTTTACGGCAAGATTATACCATTTGTTCAGTTTTGTTTTCTTATTCGTTTAATTGAATCGTTATGGTCTCAACTTTCATTTGATGGACATGGAGTTGGCTATTATTTCACCTCTTTGGTGCATTTTGCTTATGTTTGGTTATGTAAAAACATAAATAATGAACTTATATATATATATATATATATAAACAGTAAGTCATGTGTTTGGTTATATAATTATCGAAGGTTGAGATTTTGAGATAAGAATTCCCTTTGTCATCCTCCAATTCTATTTATTTGGTCCTTGGATGATGTCGGGGAAAGACTAAAGAAAATATTTTCATCCTCTCATATGATTGTGCATTTTGCTTTTATATATATATATATATATATTAATTTTTTTCTCACGAAAAATTCAAACATAGCATTGCTCTTATAACATGTTTGATACAGTGACTCGAAAGATCAATCAGGTAAATGGGATTCCATCTGAAATGTTTTTTTTGTTTCAATTTTTCGGTATAGACATGGTTTGGAATAAACCTTTACTTGTTATGATTATTGTATCATTATTTGTTCTAACAACTGTAATACATAGGAAGATACTAACACATGAGGTGAACTAAAGCAGAGCTTTTACTCTTGCCGATAAGGGATTAAGAGTATGGGTCGGGGAGGAGTTGAATTCGCATAATCATGGGGCAAAACACAGTGGAAAATAAAAAATTAAAATATGTATAAATTAAATTTAAACATGCAATCTCGAATTAGTAGCGATTATTGATTGTTTTCTTAAATTGCTCGCTTAATTAAAACAAAAGATTCGTGAGTATACCTGATTTAGTTGCAATCCAATTAATGACAATATTTTGAACGATTGATCATGGCCTCGGATTAGAAACCTTGATTCGCTTGAGGAATCTTCCTCTGCCGTATCCACACCACGGGCAAGTCCACGAATTAAAATCCTTGCTAAGTACTCCTTACCTTGATTCCTCGTGCTGAGGTGAACTTCTCTGCAAGAATGGATCTCCTGTGAGTAGCTAGCTGGGTTTCTGCCTGTAACACGAACAGATCATCAGGGGCCCCTGAGAGTGCTTAAGTCAGCACTTGTTCAAGAAAGAAAATAGTAACTGAACTTAAAACTAAAATAAGCAAATAAATTGTGTTTTGTAAATAAGATGGAGGGAGTATTTATACCTGTTTAAGTGGAACATGGGCCGCCATATGCTTTTGATGTGATTTGGGCCTCATAGGCTTAAATATTTTGTTAGGTTAGTACTTGATATCTTTGAATCTCATAGGCCTCTCTTACTTGACTTGGGTCTCTAGGGCCTGATTGTTCTCTTAGGCCTAATTCGAAATATGCCCATCATAAGCCCTCCAACTCCCGAGCGAGCAACGAAGTATAGACCAATGTGGAGTTGCTGAATAATCACGGCTTTGTTTGCAGTTCTAAAGGAGTAGCATATATATGAGGGAGAGAGGCCTTGAAAGTTTTAGGCTTACTTTGAGAACCTTTATATTCAAAGACATGAGCCACCAAGGTTATTTTCCACCTTTTAGAACTTTACTTCCTATAATCCCTTTCTTCTCTGTGTAAGTCATGTTTAGGTGATTAGGTCTAATCCATAAAAAAGAACGATAAAATGTTAAACATGGAGTCAGCGTGCGAGGGGCAAGAGTTGGGAGGAGCTGCCGCCACAGGCAAAGATGACGACAATTTTAGTAGTGGCGTGCCTAAAGTATCGGGGGTGTGGCCAAGGCTAACAAGCAGACCGAGGCTTCGTGGTCAATTGTGGGCGCTCTGCCTCGATCACTGAGCCCATCTCGACTGTTGGCTGAGGTATGCCTGTCTTGATCGTTGGGCCTATCTCGACTGCTGGCTGAGGTATGCTTGCCTCGGCCATTGGGGCTTACCCATCGAGTAGATTTTCCATCCCTCCCGACCCCTTTCTGTTAGAAGTCATTTAATATTATGGCATTTGTGTCAACTAGCTTACCCCTAACTCTTTTATGTTTTTTTGTGGGGTTTAAATGTCATTTAGGGAAGTTAGGTCTTCTGATCGAGTTGTGTAGTTTTCAGTCTCTTTTTCACGTGAGAAAAGTGATCAGGGAGTCATACTTTTATTTCTTCCTGGGGTACGTGGAAGGAGAAGTTCTTTTATGTGAGAGATGAGGCATGAGGTTTTTCTTGAGAGTGGAATGAGTCTCTAGCTGTGTACCCTTCTTATTGGGCCTATAAGGACTTCAAGAAGCATTGTGTTTTTGCTGTGTTGTTTGATAAGCCTTTTGATATTGGCTGCTTGTTTTCAGGTTGTAGCATAAGCTTTTACACTTATACTTCATGTATGCTCGTTATGATTATCATCTTGCTTTCTCATACTTGCTCTTTATACTTGAAGACAGATGTTGCTGTAGTGTTTTGCGCACAAGAATGCGAGCGTGTTTAGCCACCATAGTGCATGCCCACCTTCCAGTAGGGTTGATGTAGATAGAGATAGGTGTCTTCTATCTAGGCGCACTGTGGATGAGCCAAGATCATCCTCTTGAGGTGGTGAGATGAGAGGTGATGGCCAGACTGATGCTCCCCTGCTAGTTGCAGGAAAGGGAAGAGGCTTGGGAGAGCTCGAATAAATCTCTTCCGCAATGCAGATTTGGAGATAATGTATTTACTTTTGGAATCAATGAGCTTGAGAGAATTCAGTCATATTGGGGTACCGAAGATGCTATCTTGGGTTTCTTCAAGACTTGGAATATAGCTAGCAAGAAGGATGTCTCTTGCTTAAGTAAAATGCCAGTAGCCACCTTAGAAGCTTTGGTAGTCGGAGATCTAGCTCGGGTAAGCTTTCTAGCTTTTACTTAGTGAGATTGCTTTACTCTTCTTATTCTAATGAGTTTGTTGCATACACGAGAAGCTATTACTTTGATGTCGGTACTAAGCTGCCAAGCTGCTAGCTCTAGTCAGATGGCGGATCACCACGTCACTACTAAGAGGAAGACTGCGAGTGAGATTGCGATTCTAGAGAATGTAGAGGAGTAGACAGAGGAGTCTGAGATCTTAGCTATGAGATTTGACCATGAGATACCAATTAGTGAGTTGTTTCTCAAGACTAAGGCTGGAGAGCGCTTTACAACCAAGACGAGGGCTACTGGTATTAGTACCGTAAGGCATTTGAGGAGTTCGATGTGGTAGTGACGGAGAGAGATGAGGCCATCTATGACTAGATTGTCCGAATATGTCGGTATGTCGGCCTACCTTAAGAAACTCTTAACTCAAAGAGTTGTGAATATTCTGGGGTAAAATGTGCCTTGTTGGTAAGTGCGATTACAAATGTTGTAACACTAAGTATGAACATCGTGAAGTCAGTTCATGTATTTATTATATGCATATTTTTGAGTTTGATTCTTTTTCATATATTGCGTCATGATTAGGCATATTTTTAGAGACATTTTATTAATTTGTGGGGTAGTGAAAATCAGAATAATTGATTTTGATTTTGTTAATTGAAAATGGATAGCAATTAATCTTTTAATCTCTTTATTTTTTGGAGAGAGAAACTGTGGAGTTGGAAACTGAAAAGAGAATAGATCTGTGGATATATTTATTACTAATTTATATGAGATTTAGGGTTTTTTATTGATGAGGATTTAAATTCAAAGTGTCACACACTTCTTCACTTGGACTCTAATCCTATTGATATTATTTTTCTGCACTCTCTCTCTTTATTCTCGTGCTTCTAACATTATCTTGCAAAGAGAAATTCTTGTGTCCACTATGATAAATATCGATGAAGAAACACTTACTTCCATAGTGATTAAGATCATAGGGACTTCAAGAAAATTTTTGATACTGCAGGTCAGAAGAAAAAAAATATTGGGACATTTGGTGCCAACACTCATGTAGGTGAGGAGGTTCAGTCTTATAGAGGTGATGTCGAAACACCACTTAACAACACCTTAGATGTAAAAGAGAAAAGAACGAAGAAGAGTAAATGTTACTTTGACTATGAGCATTGGAGAAATTTTGGTCTAGTTTTGAATATGGTTCCGAAGATAAATTTGGAGACAAGGTGCTTACAAGTTCTATCCACAAAGCTGCTACTAAATCTAAGGAGTCATCCTCATCAAAAAACTTATCTAAATCCACTAGGAACTCATTTGGCTCCAAACAGAACCAAATTCTAATGTTGTATCACAAGGGCAGTCTGAATCAAGTGGAAATAGTGCTGGATCAAGTGGTGTTGTGGGAGATGTTACAGGAAATGTTTCAACATCCACATAGAGGGAGTAGGCAGATGAAAGTGAAGATGAGAGCGAGGCAGAACCAGAAGATATAGAAAATGAGGGGCCATCAAACTTTGAAATTGAGATAAGTAAAGCTTATCACGTGTTTTATACTGTTGATAATCAGACTCATAAGGGTGTGATAATGCAATTTGCTTAAATCTATTTGTAATAAAAGGTCTACTAAGTATGAGAGAGTCTATATTAGAAAAAAGGGTTTATCAGTTCACTCCTGTTGTGATTAATAAGGTTTTTTGGGACATTTAGCCTTGAGAATGACAATGTTCTAGAAAATATAGACCTGATTGCTACAACACTAAGTGGCAACACTATAAAAGCTTGGTTGAGTATTAAGAACTTTCTTGCTAAATACCTTATAGTCACATATGCCATTTTACATAAATTGGCCATTAGTAATTGGACTCCATCAACTAACACCACTGTTGTGGTACAAGATTAGGCTATTTTTATATATAGCATTGGCATAAGGAGACCTTATGGTATTGGCAACAACTAATCTTTGGCATTGTAACTAAACAGACTAGGACAAAAAGTTCTTATAGTATTATTCCATTCCCTTCTCTCACTTATAGTTTACTAACCTCTGAGGCTATTGATAAGAAACTAAGGATTTGGAGGAACTCGTTGGTCTTATGTGGATATCACCAAAGTTAGTAGGAGATGCTCATTTCAATAACTTGCTTGAATCTGACAAGGGTAAGGAACATGTTCAGGATATTGCTACTAATGTTGCACCAAGTGTTGCAACATCCCATGCCTATCTCGCTTATCTAGAATATGAATTGGTAAAAATTCGTGAGCAAATCCAAACATGGACTAGAAAAAAGGAAAAAAAATGTATAAAACTGCTCAAACTGAGGGTCTTTCTTTGCATCCTTTTGGTTAAAAGGGGGAGAAATAGTGCCCATGGAGAGTCGGAGTAGGATGCTGAATCTAGAATGAGATAGAATAAAAGGACAATACAGATGAAGATGAACATGACGATGAATCTGAAGAAGAAACCAAGAAAATAGATGAAGAGGATGAGAATGAGATAGATGGAGACAATGATGAATGATCTAATGCTCATCACTATTTTTATGGTTTTGATGGATATTTTCTATTTTTATGTTATTTGGTTGATTTATGCAAGGAAAGTAATACCAGTCTGACTTAATTATGTTGATGTGATCAAAAGTGTTGCAATATGTTTGTACTAGTTAAAACCTGTTGTTACCTTAGGGGGAGCACAATGGTGTTTTGACAAAAAATGCCAAATGGGGAAAATGTTAATGTCTAAATGTTGGCATTTATAGTACTTATAAATTTGCACTATAGACATGTGTTACACGAGGTGTTGCAATAATAACATTACATGATTTAATTAATTAATTATTTAAATTAATTATATTTAATCTATGTAAGTGTTCATAATTCAAGGATATTCGAGATACTTATCTTAAGTATATGTAAAATCAAATTAAAGAAAAACGTGTTAAATGAGAAGATATGCTTGACTTAGTTAGATAAGGAAAGAGAATATCTTGGAGGATCTTCAAGATAAGGCAACAAATCAATATAATGACCTGCAGGTTTCCATAATTCAAGTATATTCGAGATATTTATCTTAAAGTATGTTACAAAATCAAATTGAAGAAAAACGTGTGAATGAGAGGATAAGCTTGATTTGGTTTGATAAGTGAAGGATCATCAAGATAAGGTAATAAATTAAGATAATGATCTATTCTTGATATACAGCAATCAACACTCGGTCTGAGGGGATTCTGGCTGGAATTAAACATGTTGCATAGTAAAAGTCTTTAGCTTGAAAAAATGATGTGGATGAACAGTATTATACAACCAGTGATTCAAGATTGAGGCGAGTTGACTCACATATATTCTTCGGACAATAAAGTGCAAGTCTTTGAGAGATGACCGCATCAGCCATATGAAGGAGTTCAGAGCTGGAGAGAGTCTAGCAGTGCTGATTAAAGTCGAGGGGAGTATGAAGAAATAACTAATTTGTGGAATGCATAGAATGATCTTCAATTTGAGTGAGAGTCTTTAAATTGATTTAATTTCATATATTATATTTTGAAAAATTAATATTAATTAGTAGATTATTTTTTTTCTAAGCGTGGCCTCGATCATATAGGATACTTTTATATCTGAAGTACGCTAAAATTCCTTGTGTCTATTTCACATTCTTGTTGCGTGTTCAACTTGATGTTGTTGGAATCGTGTATTTAAAATTTTTCAATAACATAAATAAAGATTATATCATATGTAATAAAAATAAATCCTGAAACTCTTTTGTGATTACTCAGTTGCGCGTTTCTTGATACCTAGTATAGGGAGGTTTTAGAAACCTTTATCTGATTTGTTTCCAGTTGAAGACGATGAGTGCAACGATCCAAATCATTCTCTCCACAAACAATTCCCAAATTTGATCCAAACCCCTCGTCATGGAAAGATTCACTTAGAGTCTCAAGTGTGACCCCTCTAAGCGTATGCACACCTCGGATGCCTACTCGAAGTTGTTTCTATGCTAGTAGGATCTCGACTAGATAATTCTAATCTCAGAATAAGTTTTTATGGTTTTGAACAAGAACAACAAGTGTTTTAGGTGATTGTTTTGATTCTATATTCAACACATGAAACTAAGAATCAAAACAATATAGCGTAGAGAAGAAGGTGATGATTTTTGGAGAAGAAATAAGCTAGCTTTTGCTTGCATGAAGAAAATAATTTTCTTCATCAAGATGGAGGGTTGGAGCACGAATTTTTCAGCCAAGAATGCTACAGAAAACATCCAAGAAGGTGGAGAAATTGTCCCCTAATTTTCGGCCTAAAGAGGATATAAGTATTCCCTCTATGTTCCATCTTTATGGAATCATTTACTTATCCAACTTTCTTGTGTTCACACCTAGTATTTACATATGGTAAGTCTTCTTGTCATACAAGAATACTTATTCCTTATTTAACTCTCTTTGTGTTCATACAAGGTAAGTCTCCTTATCATATAAAGGTACTTCGTCCGTATAAAATAAATCTTTCAAAGCAAGTAAAAGACTTTAACTTTAACTTAATTAGGAGTTAAATCTCTATTTAATTCCTAGTGGGCTTCCTACAAACCCACACTTAATGAACCTACACCCAATTAATTAATTAAGTCCAATTAATTATTACAATTAATTAAATTAATTTATTTCATGAATTAAACAAGCCCACTAAAATTAATTGATCTGATCAATTAGTTATTTGTTCTAACATGGGCTACCTAATCTAATTAAGTTAATTAATTAATTATTAATTAATTGAATTAATTCAATCACTTGAATTAATTAGGACCTATTTAATTAGTCACATTAATTAAATTAATCCATTCATTCTTAGACAAGAAATGGACTTGTCCGAGTCTGTGTGTGACCCCTTAGGTTCACTCTAAGCTTGGTGTGGACTCACAACTCTTGTGATTTAATTAAATAATTCATTATTATGATTAATTAATTCAATTAGTTAATCCTCTTAGAATCAACCTATTAATTCCAGAACCCACAAGTATTGAGAATCACTAAACAGTGAATCATGACTCCTATTCTTAGGTGAAGGTGCGAACCTATTCCAATTACAAATACCATGCAAGTACGGTCCTTTCATCATCTAACCTTCCAATTAAGCCTAGAACATGGATTATTAGTTAAAATCCCAATAGCTCAATAACTATGTATCCATTCCTAGTAGTTTGACTCGATGATGAATAATTAAAAAACCCTACGTCTAATTTCCATCCAACCTTCGCCAAAACTTTTAGAGTCAAATCTAGTGGAATACATAGGAGTGTTACCTATTCATCTAGATAGGTGATGAATCATTTGTTAGTCACTCATTAATCTCTATACATGAATATGTTACACCCAACATAAACTCCTTGGGATTGTCATGCAATCGAAAAACACATCAAATTACCACATATTATGCACAAGGTTACTATAGTGCCTCAATTCCAAGGACTAATTTTGCACTATCGTAATGAAGAAATTTCTATTTGACAATAGAACATTTTCATAGAGAATTTCCAGGTGGGTTGTTTAGTATATTTGTTCTCAAACAAGCACCTGCATACATGTACTAGTATCACCACACCAATGCCCATGGAATGAGGCATCCTCCTTGTTGGGTTCGCTATAATTATAGGGGTATACGCAATGGAAAATTAATTTTTTTCAATCATATATTTAATCCATCGATTCGAAAGTGATTTAACGATCGTGTTTATTCAAATGAGTATATAAATAAATATTAAATTCGAATTATACTTTCCGTGCACTCTGGTTGTTGTAGGGAATGAAATAATCAATTGCTTATCCTGGACTATCAGAACTTGCAGGAATTCAAGTGTCTCCCATTTATCAAGTCTACAATACAGAAGAACAACATCAATCAAAAGAATTCGTTAGTATCCTTTTAATTGTTTACTAATCTACAACTGGAGTAAATTTTCAAGAACAATAAAGATTAATTTTTTAAGTTCTTAAAACAATAATATGAAGATAATAACAAGAAACTGATTTTTCTATTAAAGAACAAGAAAATCAAGATTACAAGAAAACGTTTTTCTTTTTCTTTCTTTCGTTTTTCTTTTCTTGGAGAGAAAAATAGAAAACATAAACAAAATAATTTTTGCTTAAATTTTCTAAATTATCTTTGTAATTTTCGTCCATAAGTATATATAGGACTGAAAATTTGATTATTATCCAACTCTTAGAGAGTTTGACAATCTTGGAAGGATTCCAAATCTTCCTATAACTCTTCTCTTTTCTCTCTTCTATTGTATGTGGACTACTTTGAGGCTACATTAATCATCAAAATTGTCTACATACATTGTTGATATTAATTTGAACTCTTCAAATAATATCAAGATAGATATATATCATATATATACTATAATTATATTTATATATAAATTAAATCTTAGTGGCTGATTTTATCCCATAAAATCGATCACTATATTTATTTATCTATAAATATGTTAATTAAATAAATCAAATTTATTTAAATTTTTTTTGCATATTTTAGTGGGCTTCTTAAATGATCCACATTAATTTTTGGGTCTGAACTCAAAAATTCATAAATTAATCCAATTGATTCAATCCCAATTTAATCAATCCAATTGATTAATTTAATTTACTCCAATTGGGCTTCCTAATTAAATTTGGTCCAATTAAATAATCCAATTACTTAATTGAATAATTTAATTTAACCATTAAATTAAATAGAATCCTTAATTAATTAATTAATCAGTATTAATTAATTAATTTTCAATCATTGGACAAATTCTAAAATTAGAAATGTTACTTTCCATAAAGATATGTGACCCTCTTAGGTTCACTACTAAGCTAGTAGTGGGCTTACAACATTTAAAACTTATGAATAATAATTATTCCAATTAATTAATTTAATTAATTAATTCGCTTGGAATCAACTCCTTAATTCTAAGAACCTCACTATTCATGAAAACACCTAACAAGTAATCGTGGCAAACTAGTCTTAGGTGAAATAGCGAGTAAACCTATTTCAGTTGCGAGTACCATACACGTACAGCCCTTTCGACAACTAATCTCCCAATTGAATTTAGGGCATGGATTATAAGTCAAAACCCTAAATGATTCAATAACTATGATCCTATTTCAAGTTCCAATGATTCTTGATGAATCACGATTCATCTTACCTTGGCCAAAGTCTTTGAATCAATAACTATGAAAACACAGGAGATTCCCTTGTTTAAGAAGGCAAGTGTCGAATTCTATGTTGGCCACTGACAAACCACCATGCACATCAGTGTAACACCCAAAATACCCCATTTGTGATTGTCAAATAATCAGAAGATATATCAAAATGTTGTAGGATGCACACAAGGCTACCATCGTGCCTCAAGTTCGAAGACTAGTCGTGTATTATCGTAACACATAAATTCTAATTTCAACAGGCAAAACCTTCAGCTAAAAATTTCTTGCGGGCCATGTTTGGTGTACTTGTTCTCTAAAAAGCACCCATATACATGCACTTGCGTCTCTATGCTAATGCCAATTGAATGTGACATCCTTGTCTTACGAGTATGTATTGTATGTGCAAGTCTTACTAAGTTATTTGATGTCCTATCTCAAAAAGTTCTCAACTAAAAACTTATTTAAAACCAAAACCTTAGAGGCATGTTCCATGATCGCCATCATATGCGCGACCATGCCCCATAAATAAATTTGGTCTAAGGACTTTATCTAATGTGCATAAATAAAAGATGCAAGATATAAGATAAAGAAAATGTCTTTTTATTAATATGATTCTCAATAAGATTGTCTTTACAAAGAAAAAAAGTATAATACACCCAATCCAATTGGGGCATTAGGTATTCTACTCTAACACTCCTTTCAAGCCTGCATCATATGCGCAAGTCTCAGTGGGATCAATAATGTCCCATCTCATTGATCATTGAATTAGAATATTTTAAAACCACAGCCTTAGAGGCATATTCCACGATCGCCATCATATGTGTGCCCACACCCTATAACTATGTGTGATCCACGAACTTCATCTAATTCTTATGATGAATTTAAGATGAAGATTGTCATTTTAATAATATTAATATGAATAAGATGAATTCACAAGAGTCTAAGGACAACCAGATCAATTGGCTCACCGGATGCTACTCTAACAATCTTCCAATTACCCTAGAGACAATTGCACTCGTATTAAGGCCTATCTTCCCTAATATGTCTTTCAAATACTAATCTCCGAATTAAATCACTGGGTCTGATATATTTTCTACCGAGGCAAATCTTTTCACGCTGATTGATCGGTGGTTGTAAGCCTACCAAATTTAAATCTTATTCTTCAACAAATTTTAACGAGTATAGAGCAAGCAAGAGTCGATCCCACAAGGATTAAGGCTAACTGATTTACTATTGACTCACTAACTAAGAATTCTAACCTAAAACTAAGACTTCAATAAGCAAACTCTAGAAATAAACAACAAATGGTTGGGGGATATTGATTTGAGTAACTAAGTTGCAGAAATTAAAACTAATTAAAATATAAAGCAATCAAAATAAAAAAAATAATCAATGTAATTTCATATCAATACGATGAACAATTTGCCAATGAAATTTTCAACCGTAGGTAATAGCAAGCTCTATTACCCCAATCTTTCCTTAGTTGCTCATTAGATAGAACAAGCACTCTAAATTTAATCCAATTGATGCATTAAAATAAGAAAGATAGATTGATCTAAGCAACAACCACACAAGCTCGGGTCATTTAACTTAGGTTATGTTTTTCATTACAATTAACAAAAATATTCCATAATTATTAATCATAATTTACTACATATGATTAGAAATTCAAGACAATTACGGATCTAAAATCTCTTATCTAGTTGTAGGGAGTTCTTATACTCAATTTAGTTGTGCACCCAAACAAAACAAGAAAATACTCATAAGACATTAAACATAGAAAAATATAAACAACTTCAATTGACAAATTGATCAATAATATCAAATATTCAAATACAAGAACCCATATCTAGGGCTTTGAAATCACCCTCAACCAAGAAGGAAATTTAGCCTAACATAATAAAATTGACAAGAAAATTAAAACTAACAACATTAGAAGTCAAAGAAACTTATTGGTTGAAGAAGATAGTTGAGGTTGATGGTGGATTATAGATGTCTATTTCTCCAAGCCTTTACCACTTTGTCTTTTTTTATGCTCCAAGACCCCAAGATGCTTTCCAAAGGTGTGTACGAATTCTAGAGAATGAGTGAATTAGAAAATTGCTTTGATGGTGTGAGGATAATGTGTATTTATAAAGTGTGAGATGGTATTGTGATTTGTTGTAAAGTGTCTAAGGTGTGCTGTGTGTTTGGTATAAAGTGAGTAATATGTGTTATAAAGTATGTAATGTGTGTGATGTTATATATATATCTAGTGTATACATATCACAAATATATGCCAAAAGGTGTAAATGATCACCACTTGTCACTACTTTAAGCAAAAACATCAATTTTGTCACATAGATGGTGCTTAGGCGCCCTGTTTTGGTGTTTAGGCGCCATTTTCTCTATTTACGGTGCTTAGGCACCCTGTTTTGGTGTTTAGGCATCATGATCTCTATTTTGTTTGGCACCTAGGCACCATGTTTTAGCACCTAGGCACCGTTGCTGCTGTTTTTGTTCCTTTAGCTTATTGTTTTGATATTGTTCATCCTTTTTCAACTAGTTTTTGACCTCTTTCAAGGATGAATTGACCTTTGATATATTCATAACAATTATAGATCTATATCTTACTTTCTTTATCTAATTGAATTAGATCAATATCACACTTTTGGAAATAGTTATGCTGAAAATACAAAAACTGTCATATCTAGAAGTTTCAGTGCACCTTTGACTCTTTAATCAATTTTTTCTCATTGAAATCAATTAAATTAGGATACATTGTCAACATGAAAGTTGTAGATATATCTCTTATCTTTCCAATAACCTAAGAATCAGGTCAATAGGGATTTGGATCAGAAATGTATGCCCAAAATACAATAACTGCCATAGTGGAGCTGTGTCAATTTGGACCAATAATGCTTGTTTCAACTTCATTTTGGCTCATTTTTTATCTTTTGATTCCCAAACTCCTACCACACACAAAATATTAATAAAAACCTATTATTAATAAGAAGAAAGCAAGAAAGACATAGAGGAATTAATACTAAATATATAAATATATGCACTTATCAAATTCCCCCACACTTGACCTTTGCTCGTCCTCGAGCAAACCTAAAACAAAACATAAGCTCAAATTAAACTAATCCACTTTCGTAGGAAATCATGATTGCATTTAGCGCATGCAACAAGCTTTTAAACCCCTAAGTATATATAGAGGACGAGTTGTAGTCTTATGAGGGCTTCCGATGGTGATACCCACAAACACCCGCAACACCTAACTTCCAATGATTAATTCTTAGAGAACAACAAAGTAATATGATAATGAAATCAAACAATTATTGAATTTAACCCTTAGTTATTCAAAAATAAATATACTTCCACAATAATCATACTCAAGTGTGTGTGTGAATAGCTATTGTCAATAGTAATGAAACCATGCATGATTCAAATAAGCGAATTCCCATAGAACTTCACAAAAGCCATCACCCAGTCTCTAATTAAAGAGTCGAATATCATAGGCTTCTCTTTCGGCATATATCTCCACTACACTGAAGGCACCATATGAAATTAAAAGATCTTAAACAATGATTGTAATGGGGTCAAGGAGAAGTGTGTGGCATACGAAAGAAAAAGGATAGGATACAACAAAAATTCTAAAAACTTCATAAAATGAGAGACATAAATTTCATCAATGAACCACACAAGTTAGGGTCATTTAACTTAAGTTATGTTTTTCATTGCAATTAACAAAAATATCCCATAATCATTAATCACAATTTACTACATATGATTAGAAATTCAAGATAATTACGGATCCAAAATCTCTAATCTAGTTGTAGGGAGTTCTCATACCTAATTTAGTTGCACACCAAAACAAAGTAAGAAAATATCCATAAGACATTAAGTATAGAAAAACATAAACAACTTCAATTGAAAAATTGATTAATATATCAAACATTCAAATACAAGAACCCATGTCTAGAGATTTAAAATCACCCTCAACCAAGAAGGAAGTTTAGCCTAACATAATAAAAATTGATAAGAAAATTAAAACTAACAATATTGGAAGTCAATGAAACTTATTGGTTGAAGAAGATAGTTGATGTTGATGGTGGATTATGGATGTCTCCTCCTCCAAGCCTCTTCCATTTTGTCTTTTTTGATTCTCCAAGTCCCCAAGATGCTTTCCAAAGGTGTGTATAAATTCTAGAGAATGAGTGAATCTGAAAATTGCTTTGATGGTGTGAGGATAATGTGTATTTATAAAGTGTGAGGTGGTATTGTGATTTGTTGTAAAGTGTCTAAGGTGTGTTGTGTGTTTGGTGTAAAATAAGTAATATGTGTTGTAAAGTATGTAATATGTGTGGTGTGATATATGTATCTAGTATATACATATCACAAACATGTGACAAAAAGTGTAAAAGATCACCACTTGTCACCACTCCAAGCAAAAATATCAATTTTATCACATGGATAGCGCTTAGGCACCATTTTCTCTATTTCAGCGCCTAGGCGCCATGCTCTCTATTTTGTTTGGCGTCTAGGCACCGTTGCTGCTATTTTTGTTCCTTCAGCTTAGTGTTCTGATACTGTTCATCTCTTTTCAACTAGTTTTTGACCTCTTTCAGTGATGAGTTGGCCTTTTATATTTTTATAAAAATTGTAGCTCTATCTCGTTGATTTCTTTAGCCACTTGAATCGGATCAATATCACATTTGTGGAGAAAGTTATACTGAAGACTGCCATATCTAGAAGTTTTATTGCACCTTTGACTCTTCAACTGAATGTTTCTCTTTGAAATCAATTGAATTAGGATACGTTGTCAACATGAAAGTTGTAGATATATCTCTTATCTTTCCAATAAGTTAAGAATCAGGTCAATAGTTATTTGGATCACAAATGTATGCCCAAAATATAAAAACTATAGAAATATCAATTTGGCCCAAAAATGCTTGTTTTAACTTTGTTTTCGCTCATTTTTTATTCTTTTGATTCCCAAACTCCTATCACACACAAAACATTAACAAAAATCTATTATTAACAATAACAAAATAAGGAAGACATAGAGGAATTGAAACAAAATATATAAAAATATGAACTTATCACTAATGTTGCCTCTACCAGCGTTTTTCATAATCATGGTATTAATAATATATTTCTTCTTGGATCTTTTGATGAGACAATGGCTTATTTGCTTGCACAATAGCCCCCATTGTTATCACAGTACTCCGGTACTCAATCAATAATGGTTAGAACTATATCCAACGCTTGGATAAAGTTTTCTTCCAAATCGTCCCTTTTCGCAACATCATATGCCTCGATATATTCAACCACGATGGTGGAACCCACGATTGTTACGAGCTTTGAACTCTTTCTAGCTAACCATCTCACTATTTAGGATGAACACGAATCTAGACATAGATTTCAAGTTATCTATTTTGGACTAAAAACTAGATGAAACATCTTAATTTTAGTTGTCCATGTCCGTACTCCAGGAAAAGATCTTTAGTGCTTTGTAAGTATTAAAGATCGTCCTTATGGCTTCCAACGCTTTTCACATCGAATTGACTAATATCTACTCATGACACTCAAAGTATTTATGATATCAAATCTTGTACATAGATTTTCATATTTTATACTTCCTATCAAGGATGCATAAAGTATGTGTCATTCTTTCTCTTTCTTTCAAAAGTCCTTGGGGACGTGGACTTCGAAAAAGAAATCCAATAACTCAAAAAACAAGAATCTATCCTAGGATTCTTCAATACTAAACCCTTTTAGCATCTAATATATGTACTTGGATTTAGGATAGTCCAAGCATCCTTTCAGATTTATCTCCATCTCAATCCACAGTCCTTAGGATGCTTATCCCAAATCTCTATTAGTTGACTGCAATATTTCTACATCATCCCTATGAGTAGAATGTCATCAATATAAAATACAACAATCATTACCATGCTCCCACTAACCCTCTTGTACACGCTTGGTCATTCTCATTCCTAAGGAAATCAAATCGTTTGATTGATTGAGAGAATTGAATGTTCCACCTTCAGGAACTTTATTTTAAGTCCATAATGGATCTCTGAAGCTCGCAAACTTTTTGCTTGTTTATATTTAACATGAAGACCTTAGGCGGTCTTGACATCCCTTTGTCATATCTAGTAGTCATAATGTGTAGATATAGCCAATAGAATCTGAGTGGACTTTAGCATCACATCTAGTAAATGGTCTCCTCAACAGTCAATACCTTAACTTTGAACGTAACCTTTTTTCTAACATTCCTGCCTCTATAGATCTCCACCTTCCATGTTCTTCAATTTTATATTTTGTAGACCTAATTGTAACCAAGGGGAACTATTCCCACCAATGGGTCCACCAATATCAAACCTTGTTGGAGTACATGGAGTCCATTTCGGTTATATGGCATTTTGTCATTTTCTCAAATTAATACCACATATCATTACTCCTTACTTGGATCAATATTAAAAAAAGAAGATCCTATTTGCTGCTTTTTAACAAGAGGCCCTTATTGTATAAGTGGCTCTGAGATCCTATCAAATTTCCTTGGAGGTTGTGTACTAGAAGTTTTATTAATTTTTTCATTCACCATTACTACTTGTGGGACAAACTGTGGTTCTTGAACGCCTTCAAGCTCTGTGATCTAGCCATTTATATTTAATATAAATTCCTTTTTCTGAAGAAAGTGGCGTCCCTAGAAAACAAAATCTTTGTCCCTAGGGATCATATAAATAGTATCCAATAGATTCTTTTGGATGCCCCACAAATTTGCATAGCTAGATTTACAACCAATTTATCGCCTACTAACTTCGTTAAAGAAACATGTCCCTTTATACCCTTAGGTATGTATACAAGAGGTATTTGCCACATCATATCCCATATGATATTTTTTAGACACCGACTTAAATGATGTTCTTACTTGATAAGAATATCGTCTTTTCTAGGGTGAATCCTAGAATGAAGAAGGAAATAGGTGAAACTCAACTTGGATTCACTTAAAGTGAGAATCATATTCTCCATTCAATAACCAAATAACTTACCGCCTTAGTATCATCTTCATTGATCACATTGATGGATTTAATACTTTAGTCAGTTTAATTCTCTACTTCATGTCTAAATTCTTTGAACCCTTTAAAAGGATCTTAGAGCAATGAAGCAAGAATAATTCGCTCATGCACTAACACTTAGTAGACAACATACGTCCATTTGGATCAAATTCAAATGAGTGATTTGCTCCATTTGTCTTACAAATGGTGATTTTGTCATCTTTTCCTTGAGATAATATTTACAAGTCGGTACCTCATGCAAGTCCAAGAGGTCAAGCAATTGTGCCATCTTGTGAACTCTTTCTTTAGAGATATTACATAATCCAACTTACCACAAGTATGCACTATTTTGATTATCTAATTCTAATGTTACTTTATTGATTATATAGGATGAATTTGGGATTATATAGTTCACTTAACAATATCATAGAGACGAATAACTAACACTATCCTAATTTCATTCATAGTTAAGTGGATCGTTCCTATAGCCAAAAAGAAATACTTTCCTTATTCTCAAGCTTAAGGATCATCCTTTGTCTTAGTCTCCATTTTCTTGTCATCCACTACAACTCTTTGTGGAGATGAGATCATATTCGGTATCCAATACCCAAGAAAAAATTATCAACTTTAATAGTCGATTTCAATAAATTCAAAACTTGAATTAGAATCCTTTCTAATTTAACTAAGCAAGTCAATACTTGTGTTTTCACTTTCTATGCCCTAAATATCTGCAATGGTGACAAGTATATATCTTTTTAGATAGATTCAACTGGTAAGTTTGTCTAAATCATCCTAAGTGGAATTACTAGTGATAATAATTATCCTATGCAAGACAGAAATTTAAACATTTATTCTACTAATATCCATTTCTAATTTGGTCTTTAGTCATAAATGTCTCATACTATTTTATTCAAATTCCATCGCTTTCTTGATAAAATTTTAGGAAATTTAATTTTCTAGTTGGCTTGAGGTCCAATTAGCCTTGCAATACACCCTAATTTTTTGAGCCTACATGGCAAAACTAAAAGGTAGCTAATGACATTAGCAATTACATCCCCATGCAACCCTCAAGCTATTTTGTCTTACCTCTTTCCACACACCCCAATTTTATGAGTCTATATGGTACTAAGTGTCAAATGTTACCATCAAACATCTATGCGAGTAAGACAACTAAAGTATGTCCCATGACTTGTGGCGAACACCCTTAGCCCTCTTACCCCACGGTCGTCTCCATGCTAGTAGCGGCCACAACTATTACCTCCACTTAGCACATCCCACAACTCATAGCTAATGGACTAAGCGTGGCAGCATTTCACATGCCAACTACCTTTGATAGAAAGCATAGATAATTGGGTCCCATCCAATATTGCCCATTTATGGTTGATATTGGACTATCAAGGTTCTTAACTTGAAATAATTTCAAGTTAGGATGTTACTAAGTTAAATTGTGCAAGCTCTCATTGTTTTCCTTATCTTGTTTATTTAATGTTCACTATCCTAATGATGGAAAGTATATATCATAAGGAAAGCATTAAATAAATGCAGGATGCATCACATACATACTATAATAAATGAATGATCATGAGCCTTTAATCATATGCGATCTACTCGATCCAAAGTGGATCAAGGTCAATGTAAGGGTGAGAATTAAATTACAAATGGGCTTATCTATTATACAAATGTATCCCATACATTTATGGGCATTGAATATGCATTTTTCCTCTGTCTTCATACTATTTTCTTGCAATTTCTGCCAAATTACAAAAAGATAAACCTCACCACCTAATTCTACTCTCGTTACATATACTAAAGCTACAATAAACCTTGGAACAATTCCAATAGAAGGTACATAAGAGGGAGATAGAAATAGATTTAAAATAAAGCCAGCAAAAAATGAGACTTGCAAGCCTCATTTTAATTACAACTCAAAAATAATCAATCATGCATAAAATTAAACCAATCATATTGGTTTGGGCTCCATGATCATCAAATTAACATGCTTAACATAAATCATCACATGATAATGAAAGCATATAAATTTACCGATTACGTTATGTGCATTTTTTTTCAAATTTGGGATCAATATTCTTGGTTTTTCAAGAAAAATAGTTTTTCATAAAATTAACAATTAAATTTGATTTTGAAAAATCAATTTATGTGCAACATTTTCTTGTCAAAACAAAATAGGCATAAGTTTCAACTTTGGCTCTTTCTTGATCATCGTCAAGAATTTTTGATTTCTTGATCTCATCAAGAAATCTTGAAAAAACTTAATCAAGAATCTAACTTTCTTGACCAAGAAATCAACTTCATTAATTTTATTATTACCATTAATTCAATATTTTCAACATTTCAAAAATCGTGAAGTTCTTGAATCAAGAGTTTCAAGATTTCACAAATCTTGAAGCATTGAATTCTAAAATCAAATTATTGAATGCAAAACTTGAAACCTTGAACTTAAGAAATATATTCTTGAATCAAGAAATCAACTCGTGGTAATTCATTTCATTTTGAACTTCTTTCATGTTTTAACAATTAAAACAAATCAATTGCATAATATTTATTTATATATTATTTATTTATTATTTATGTTTTGTTTATTCAATTCAATAATTGAAAATAATAAACACAAGATCCCATACAAAGAAGTTCATTGATTCAAAATCAATTACAAAGACAAATATTTAATTTATCACATAAATCAAATAATGACTCGAAAAGTATAAAAAACACATAAACCTCGGCTCTCATACCATTGTTTCCTACTAGCAGTCTTGGGAAACATATAGGCAGCGGAATTTAAAAATTTTCAATAACGTAAATAAACATTACATCATATATAATAAAAACGAATATTGGAACCCTTTCGCAATTACTCAGTTGTGCATTTCTTGATACTTAGTATAGGGAAGTGCAACAATCCAAATTGTTCACAATGAGTGCAACGATCCAAATTGTTCTCTCAATGAACAATTCCCAAGTTTGATCCAAACCCCTCATCATGAAAAGATTTGCTTAGAGTCCTAAGTGTGATCCCTATAAGCGTATCACACCTTAGATGCCCACTTGAAGTCATTCATATGCTAGTAGGATCTCGACTCGATAATTCTAACCTAAGAATAGGTTTTCATGGTTTGGAACAAGAACAATAAACGTTTTAGGAGTTTGTTTTGGTTCTATATTCAACACATGAAATTAAGAATCAAAACAATATAGAGCAGGGAAGAAGGTGGCAGTTTTTGGAGAAGGAAAGAAGCCATTTTTTGATTGCATGAAGAAAACAATTTTCTTCATCAAGAGGGAGGGTTGGAGCACGAAATTTTCAGCCAAGAATGCTGCAAACAACGTCCCAGAAGGTAGAAAAATCATCCCCTAATTTTTGGCTTAAGAGGATATAAATATCTCCTCCAATTTATGGAGTCATTTCCTTATCCAACTTTCTTGTGTTCATACCTAATATTCACACATGGTAAGTATTTTTGTCATACAAGAATACTTATTCCATATTTAACTCTCCTTGTGTTCACACTGTGTGTTCACACAAGCTAAGTCTCCTTATCATATAAGGATACTTCATCTCTACAAGATATATAAGTGTTCCAAAATAAGTAAAAGATTTCAACCTTAACTTAATTAGAAGTTAAATCTCTATTTAATTCTTAATAGGCTTCCTATAAACCCACACCTATTGGACCTACACCCAATTAATTAGTTAAGTCCAATTAATTGATCCAATCAATTAAATTAATTCATTTTATGAATTAAGTAAGCCCATTACAATTAACTGATCTGATCAATTAATTATTTGTTCCAACATGGGTACCTAGTCTAATTAGGTCAACTAATTAATTTAATTAATTCAAGTAATTGAATTAATTAGGCTCCATTTAATTAATCATATTAATTAAATAAATCCAAATATTTTTAGACAAGAAATGGACTTGTTCAAGTTTAGACTTACAACTCTTGTGAATTAAATGAAAAATTAATTATTTCAATTAATTAATCCTCTTGGAATTAACCCATTAATTCCAAAAACTTAGAAGTCATGGAAACACCTAGCAATGCATCATGACTCCTAGGGGTGGGCATTGAGTCGGGTAGCGTGATTTTCTACCCGACACCAACCCCATATACTCGGGTACCCAACACTTAGCCTTAAGAATGACAATGTTCTAGAAAATATAGACCTGATTGCTGCAACACTAAGTGGCAACACTATAAAAGCTTGGTTGAGTATTAAGAACTTTCTTGCTAAATACCTTATAGTCGCATATGCCATTTTACATAAATTGGCTATTAGTAATTGGACTCCATCAACTAACACCACTGTCATGGTACAAGATCAGGCTATTTTTATATATAGTATTGGCATAAGGAGACCTTATGGTATTAGCAACAACTAATCTTTTGGCATTGTAACTAAACAGACTAGGACAAAAAGCTCTTATAGCATTATTCCATTCCATTCTCTCACTTATAATTTACTAACCTCTCAGGTTGTTGAGAAGAAACTAACTAAGGATTTGGAGGAACTCAATGGTCTTCTGTGGATATCACCAAAGTTGGTAGAAAATGCTTATTTCAATTAATTGCCTGGATCTGACAAGGGTAAGGAACATGTTTAGGATATTGTTGCCAATGTTGCACCAAGTATTGCAACATCCCCTGCCTATCTCGCTCATCTAGAACCTGAATTGGTAAAAATTTGTGAGCAAATCCAAATATGGACTAGAAAAAAAGGAAAAAATTGTATAAAACTGCTCAAACTGAGGGACTTTCTTTGCATCCTTTTGGTCAAAAGGGGGAGAAATAGTGCCCATGGGGAGTCGGAGCAGGATGCTAAATCTAGAATGAGACAGAACAAAAGGACAATAGAGATGAAGATGAAGATGAACATGATGATTAATCTGAAGAAGAAACCAAGAAAACATATGAAGAGGATGAGAATGAGATAGATGGAGACAATGATGAATGATCTAATGCTCATAACTATTTTTATGGTTTTAATGGATCTTTTTTATTTTTGTGTTGTTTGGTTGATTCATGCAAGGAAAGTAATACCGGTTTGACTTAATTATTTTGATGTGATCAAAAGTATTGCAATATTGATGTTGCAATATGTTGGTACTTGTGATAATTTGAATTATTAAAACCTGTTGTTACCTTAGGGGGAGCACAATGGTGTTTTGACCAAAAATGCCAAATGGAGAAAATGTTAATGTCTAAATGTTGGCATTTATAGGACTTATAAATTTGCACTATAGACAGGTGTTACACGAGGTGTTGCAACAATAGCATTACATGATTTAATTAGTTAATTATTTAAATTAATTATATTTAATCTATGCAAGTGTTCATAATTGAAGGATACTCGAGATACTTATCTTAAGTATCTATAAAATCAGATTGAAGAAAAACATGTTGAATGAGAAGATATGTTTGATTTAGTTTGATAAGGAAAGAGAATATCTTGGAGGATCTTCAAGATAAGGCAACAAATCAATATAATGATCTGCATGTTTCCATAATTCAAGTATATTCGAGATATTTATCTTAAAGTATGTTATAAAATCAAATTGAAGAAAAATGTGTGAATGAGAGGATAAGCTTGATTTGGTTTAATAAGTGTAGGATCATCAAGATAAGGCAATAACTTAAGATAATGATCTATTCTTGATATGCAGCAATCAACACTCGGTTTGAGGGGATTCTGGCTGGAATTAAACGTGTTGCATAGTAAAAGTCTTTAGCCTGAAAAAATGATGTGGATGAAAAGTATTGTGCAACCAGTGATTCAAGATTGAGGCGAGTCGACTAATATATATTCTTCGGACAATAAAGTGCAAGTCTTTGGGAGTTGACTGCATCAACCATATGAAGGAGTTCAAAGCTGGAGAGAGTCTAGTAGTGCTGATTAAAGTCGAGGGGAGTATGAAAAAAAACTAATTTGTGGAATGCAAAGAATGGTCTTCAATTTAGGTGAGACTCTTTAATTGATTTAATTTCATATATTACATTTTGAAAAATTAATATTAATTAGTAGATTATTTTTTTTCTAAGTGTGGCCTCGATCTTATAGGATACTTTTATATCTGAAGTATGCTAAAATTCCTTGTGTCTATTTCACATTTTCCCTGCGTGTTCAACTTGATGTTGTTGGAATCGTGCGGTCTCGAAAAACATATACGTAGCGAAATTTAAAATTTTTGAATAACATAAATAAACATTATATCATATGTAATAAAAATGAATCCATAACTCTTTCGTGATTACTTAGTTGTGTGTTTCTTGATACCTAATATAGGGAGATTTTACAAACCTTTACTTGATTTGTTTCCAATTGAAGACGATAAGTGCAACGATCCATATCATTCTATCCACGAACAATTCCCAAATTTGATCCAAACCCCTAATCATGGAAAGATTCACTTAGTCCCAAGTGTGACCCCTCTAAGTGTATGCACACCTCGGATGCCCACTCAAAGTTGTTTCTATGCTAGTAGGATCTCGACTAGATAATTCTAACCTCAGAATAAGTTTTTATGGGTTGGAACAAGAAGAACAAGTCTTTTCGGTGATTGTTTTGATTCTATATTCACATGAAACTAAGAATCAAAACAATATAGAGTAGAGAAGAAGGTGACGATTTTTGGAGAAGAAAGAAGCCATTTTTTACTTGCATGAAGAAAATAATTTTCTTCATCAAGATGGAGGGTTGGAGCACGAATTTTTCAGCCAAGAATACTACAGAAAACATCCAAGAAGGTGTAGAAATTGTCCCCTAATTTTCGGCCTAAGAGGATATAAATATACCCTCTATATTCCATATTTATGGAATCATTTCCTTATCCAATTTTCTTGTGTTCACACCTAGTGTTCACATATGGTAAGTCTTCTTGTCATACAAGAATATTTATTCTTTATTTAACTCTCTTTGTGTTCACACTTAGTGTTCACACAAGGTAAGTCTTCTTATCATATAAGGGTACTTCGTCCCTACAAAATAAGTCTTTCAAAGCAAGTAAAAGACTTTAACCTTAACTTAATTATGAGTTAAATCTCTATTTAATTCCTAGTGGGCTTTCTACAAGCCCACACTTAATGAACCTATACCCAATTAATTAGTTAAGTCCAATTAATTGATTCAATCAATTCAATTAATTTATTTTATGAATTAAGTAGGCCAATTATAATTAATTAATCTAATCAATTAATTATTTATTCCAACATGGGCTACCTAGTCCAATTAAGTCAATTAATTAGGCTCAATTTAATTAATCACATTAATTAAATGAATCCAAATATTTTTAGGCAAGAAATGGACTTGTCCGAGTTTGTATGTGGCCCGTTAGATTCACTCTAAGCTAGTCATGGCTCAGAACTCTTGTGAATTAATTGAATAATTAATTATTTCAATTAATTAATTCTCTTATAATTAACTCATTAATTTCAAAACCCACAAGTCATGGGAAACACCTAGCAGTGCATCATGACTCCTAGGGGTGGGCATCGAGTCGAGTATTGTGGGTTCGGGTATTTCGGGTCGGGTAGTATAAACTGCTACCCGACACCAACCTAATATACTTGGGTACCCGATATGTCGGGATTTTTTCTTAAAAAAAATTATGCACAGTTTATTTCTCCCGATTCTCCATTTTCTTCTTTCTTTTACTCATTTCTCTTTATTCTTCCCATTTTTCCTCATCTTTTTCTTATACTTTTTCTCTTTTTTTTTTCTTCTTCCCTTTTTCTCCTACCTTTGCCCGTGTCTTCTCATTTCTTTTTCTCCTTTCTTCTTTCTTTTCTTTTTTCTATTTCTTCTCCCCTTCCCAAATCTCCTCCCGCTCTTCTTCATCTTTTTTGTCTTTCTTTTTCTTATATTTTTTGTCTTTCTTCTTCCCCATTTATCCTCCCTCTTCTAGTCTTCTTCTTCTTTTGTTTTTCTTTTTTCTTTTTTGCGTTCCACACTCCACCTCTTATCCTCTTTTTTCATTTTTTTTTCTTCCAGATTTTCTCCTCCCATCTTCTTAGTCTTCTTTCTTTTTCTTATACTCTTTTTAATTATTTTTTTCTGGATTCCTCCTCTACATTTTCTTATTTCTTTTTTTCCTTTTTCTTCATATATTCTCCTATTCAACCAGAAAAGAATTTGAAGGCTTGGGATTAAGAGTTGAGGGGTTGTGCTGATGATGGTCTGTGTAAGAATTTGGGTTAATTTTTTTTAAATTTATTTTGGTTACTCGATCGGGTAATTCAGTTAGAAAATTTCTACTCAATAACCAATCTGAAAATATGCAATTAGGTTGAATTAGTTTTTAAAAACCCAACTCGATCAGGTCGGGATTCAAAAACCCGATACCGAATGTCCACCTCTAATGATTCTTAGCCTTAGGTGAAGGTGCGAACATATTCCAATTATTAATACAATGCAAGTACGGTCCTTTCATCATCTATCCTCGATTGAGCCTAGGGCATGGATTATTAATTGAAACCCTAATAATTCAAAAACTATGTATCAATTCCTAGTAGCTTAACTTAATGGTGAAAAATTAGAAAACTCCACATCTAATTTCCATCCAACCTTGGCCAAGGATTTTAGGGTCAAGTACAGTGAAACACATAGGAGATTCATCTATTCATCTAGATAGGTGATGAATTCTTTGTTGGCCATTCATTAACTTCAATACATAAAGATGTTACACCCAACGTAAACCCCTTGTGATTTTCATGCAATCAGAATATACATCAAATTACAACATATCATGTACAAGGTTCCTATGGTGCCTCAATTCCAATGACTAATTTTTGTACTATCATAACGAGAAATTTTTTATTTAACAATAGAATATTTCCAATAGAGAATTTACAAGTGGGTTGTTCAGTGTACTTGTTCCCAAACAAGCACTCGCATACATGCACTAGTATTACCACACCAATGCCTATGGAATGAGGCATCCTTCTTTCGAGTCTGCATCATATGCACAAGTCTCCGTACGATCAATGATGTCCTATCTCATTAATTATTGACTTGAAATATTTTAAGACCACGACCTTAGATACACATTCCACAATCGTCATCATATGCGCAACCTCACCCCTATAGCTATGTATGATCTACAAACTTTATCTAATTTTTATGATGAATTTAAGGTGAAGATTACCATTTTAATAATATTAATATGAATAAAATGGATTCACAAGAATATAAGGACGACCAGATAATTGGCTCATTAGGCACTATTCTAACAGATGTTACAACTTTATTAACAACTCTAATCAAATTAATATTACAACACTTCATACAACACTAAGGATTTAAGTTGAATTTTAAAAAAATTAGGCAACAATTACTTTAACTTTAGGAGCTAGGATTTTTTCACTATTTACTTTAACTTATTTGACTATGGAGAGGACTGGTGGTATATCCTTTATAATGGCTCAAACTTGAATTCGAGCTAGAATAACTATCATACGATAATCTCATAGGGGACCTATAGGTGTTATGAGTGTGCTAAAAGAAAGTTTAGGAAGACATGTTGAGTTCGAATTAAAATCATAGCACCTTTAAGAAAATTTAGAAAGACATGTTGAGTTAAAATTAAAATTAAAATTAAGAAAAAAATGACCTAGAAAAAAAAGAAGAGAAATTCTGTCTGAACTCAATACGATGGGGTCATGTTAGAATAAATCACTGAAGTAGTGTTTTTATTATCGGATCATTGATCAAACCAATCTTACTATCTGTCAGATTGATTTAATCGTCGATCCAACCATTATAATAAAAGTTAATTATATTTTTAATTATATTATATAAAATGGTAATGTAATATATTAATTATTATATAATCTATTTAAAGATTAAAAAAATAACCAACTAAAAAATATCTGACATAACACAAAATTTAAATTGCATACATATAATAAAATACCAAGTTTAAGCCTTTAATTTAAATAAAAAATGAAAAAATAGAAAAAATTAATTTGATCGATTTGATGAATTTTAATTAATTTTTAATTAATTAAATTGCAATAATTGAATCCACTATCAATTCACCATCAAATCAATTAAATCAAAAAATCTAATTCAATCCGATTTGGAGAACATGTCATTGAAGCCTACAAATGTCACTCTAATCTCTCAATTATTTACTAAGGGAAAGTCAAAATGCTAAATAGCAAGTGTGTGGAGTTTGCCGTATTAAACCTTTATAGGGAGTGTAAAAGAACTACCACCATCTGACAATTGCAGTGTATTAGACGACTAAAATCAAGAAAAGCCAATTTAAGCTCCGACTAAGCTTTAAATGCTTTTAACAGTTGGGAAGTAATGATGGAATTAACCTTGCATCCAATTTTTCCCTTGAGATGCAATTATCTAAACATGTTTAAATTTGCATTTTTTATATGGTCAAAACCTAACCCATTTCAGGTCGGATTTGTCCCGAAAACTCTACCCAGAATTAGCTGATAGGATGTGATTTTTGATTACCTTTGGTGGAAGCTAATTGGTACAACAGACTTTCTATCTTTACTTGTTGGTACTTTCTATCTTTATTTATTGATAATGACCTCTTTAATTTATTGGTACTTTGAGCCTTAGTTGTTGACAACTACCTCTTTAATTTCTGAGTAATGGAGGGTTTGACTTAGGACCAAGTTGACAGAAGCTAACGGTGGTAGAAAAGTGAATTCAAATTAAGTAGGTTCAGTGCGGATCTCTAGAATAGATATACTAGGAATATTTTCCTTCATCTCTTCTAAAAGAACCTTACTCTTGGATTCAAGTTCTTCTATATACCTATCCTCTAAGAAGGTTACATTTGTACTCATAAATACCTTCTTGTCCTTAGAACTATAGAACTAATATCCTTTTGTTCCCTTAGGATATCCTACAAAGATGCATGCCTTTGATCTTGATTCTATCTTTTCCATCATACCTTTAAGCACTTGTGCAGGACATCCTCATATCCGAATTTGTCTTAGATTGGGCTTACGCCTATTTCACAACTCCAGAGGTGTCTTAAGGACAAACTTAGAAGGAACCATGTTCAATAAGTATACCGTAGTTTGTATAGCATATCCTTAAAACGATGTAGAGAGAGTGGAGAAGCCAAGCATGCATCTGACGATATCTAACAATGTCAGGTTTCTCCTCTCTGAGACACCATTTTGTTGGGGAGTACTTGATGTGCTGAGCTAGGATACAGTCCCATTTTCTAACAAGTATGTTCTAAAGTCGTTGGATATATACTCTCCCCCTCGATCTGATCGAAGTGTTTTAATGCTCTTATCTAATTGCTTCTCCACTTCTTTTCTATATTTCTTAAACTTTTCAAATGCCTCAGATTTGCGAGCCATTAGGTAAACATAACTGTATCGAGAGTAATCACTAGTTAAGATGATAAAATACTCATATCCACCTCTAGCTTAGACGTTAATTGGTCCACATATGTTAGAACGAACTAATTCTAAGACTTTTTTCGCCCTAAGACCCTTAGAAGTAAAGGACCTTTTATTCATTTTACCTTTCAAATAGGACTTACAGACAGACAAGGATTCTATCTTTATATCACTTAAAGGACCATCCCTTACTAGCCTCTGAATCCTATTTAGGTTAATATGACCAGAATCTTAAGTGCTATAAATAAGTCTCATTAGTGGGAGACAACTTGATATTCTTGTTAGATGTAGTGTGATACAAAAAGCTCTCGATAGGTTTTAATATATATAAATCATTATTCAAATGTTCCTTATAGATAAAGATTTTATTGAAGGAAATGTCAACCGCTATTGGTGAAAAATGGACAAAATATCATTGTCTAAACAATAAAGCAATATAAATCAAATTTCTAGTAATATCTGGGACATAATAACAATTTCTTAAAACCAAATATTTCTTATCTATAAAATAAAGATAAACAATTCCAATAACTCTTGCAGACACCACTGCTCCTGTGCCAACCTTGAGAGTATGTTCCCCTTCATTGAGCTCTTTGGTTACTTGGAACCCCTACAATGTATTGCAAATATGATAAGTGGCTCCATAATCTACTATCCAAGTATCAGTAGAATCAACCGCTAAGCATGACTCAATAAAGGATAACTCACTATCACCTTGCTTTTTTGAAGCTGGGTATTCCGGGCAGTTCCTCTTTCAATGACCCTTTTGTCCACAATAAAAGCACTTCCCCTTGGGCTTGCCATCCAACTTGGCCTTCTTCGCCTGTTGTTGTGAACCTTTCTTATTGGACTTCTTTCTCTTATTACCTTATTTGTCTTTTGGCTTGGAAGAGACTGGTCCAGTAGAAGTAATAGCAAGTGCATCACTACCTTTAGTCTTAAGAACATTTTCAACATTTTGGAGCTCTTTCATCAACTCGGTCAGGGACATGTTCAACTTGTTCATGTTATAGCTAACCTTGAACTGTTAGAACATCTCAGGAAGAGTCTCCAAAGCTATGTCAACCTATGTCTCCGATTTGATCTCAGCCCCTAAAATCTCAGTCACATTAAACTGAGCGACTAATGCAAGCATATGATCTCTCATTTTATGCGCATGTTCATAATAGACCTAATAGCTGTCTGGGGGGCCTGGCATCCTTGGTGCTCAAATATTTCCCAAAGGCTCTCCATGACATCACTAGCGGTTCTCAAATTCTGATGTTTCCGCTGCAACATATTTGAAATAAATCCCAAAATGTAGCAGCGGGCTATCTCTTTAGAATGGATCCACTTGTCATAAGCCATCTTCTGTTCAGCCGTAGACTCCACAGTAGGTATAGGGGGACAGGGTTCAGTTAGCACAAACTTATGCTTATCTGCAGTGAGAGTAATCATCAAATTACATTTCCAATCAATATAGTTTTTTCCAACCAGTTGACTTTTAGTTAAAGTCATGGATAGTGAATTTCCAGACATTTTTTTGAAATAAAAAATATTAAAATGAGCTATGCATGTAACAAATAAACTTTATATATGATGTAGGCAAAAAATGCATGAGTAGACCCAAAACTACTACTATATGGTGATTACCTAAAATCCCAAAATCTTAAATATATCTCTCTTTAGGAGAAATAAATGTAATTTATGGCTAGGTTGGGACCCTCCCACTAAATTCAATATATCTAGCATCTTATGCAATATTAATTTAGTATCGCATAATTCCGGCAATCATTGACATCATTTGAATATTAGGAAATCCCCACGATCTCTCTGATTTAAGTATATAACCCTATATTGGTAATTTTTAAATACCTATTTAATTATGTTACCTATAGGGTAAATGTGATTAATTAACACTTAAAATTACCACATTAGACCCAATCTAGTAATCGAAACAGTGCATCCCTCCTATAGGGAGACAAAATAAATTGGCACAAGGCATACTTACTAATGGGCTAACAAGGGAGGCCATAGGCTCACTAAAATGGTCTACCCTTACTTACTTAATATTTTTAATATTTGATTTTAATTCATTAATGATATCCTAACCAAATCATAATATTTAATTTTCTAATCTAATTAAAAATTAGAAAATAAAATAAATATTAGAAACATGCATGATAGTATAGTACTTAGAGCGGTGTATATGCAATCTATATGGCATGTTATATGAATGGAATTTAATTCACAAATTAATTAAAGTAATAAAAGCAATAATTAATAAACAAGAACAAATTTATGGTCCATCCTAGATCTAACTAGGCCACAAGCCGGCCCAATTCTTCAATTTCTATTTGTAAGGTCCAGCCTATTCCTTGGAATCCAAATTAAAAGTCCAGCCCATGAATTGATCTTAAAACCAAAGATCTAACCCGACCACAGGAGATCCGCCCTGTTTTCTGATTTTCATTTTTTTTAAAACACAATTCAAATCGGACCCAGATTTCTCAACTACCACTGTCGGAGCATCACCACCACCATCGCCAAAACACAATAGAACCAAAGGCGAGGACAAGCAGCGAATGTGGCACCATCTCTGCCGCGTGAGCCACGACCTGAAACGCCCATTGCCATGGCTTGAATCAATAGCCAGCAACTCCCACAATGCAAAGGTGTAGCCATTGTCATCGCTACCATCCAGGTGCTTCATTGGCCGCCAATGTCAATAGTTGCAGCAATGGGCGGCGCCACTCACATGATTACCATCTCCATCGTGTGAACCATGGCTAGAAACGTGGTTTCTCTACCTTCTTCGATTAATTTTTCCTTAATTGCAACCAAGGTCCTTCGATTTTTGGAGATGATGCAGCGAGGTCATCTTCTTTTAATTGAGGGAAGTCTTCTAAGATTTAGTTTATACAACCAAAATTTTCTAATTCTATATAGCAATAAATCGAATCAAAAGGGAAATTATGGAATCCAAATGCACTCCTTTTGTTACAAGACTCGAAAATACAATTATATCTCCAAAAATTCTAAGGCCATAAATTGTTCAAAAATTAAAACTCATTCAATCAAACAATAAAATCATATAATTCTAGCACTGCTCTACTAACACATGCATAAACAAATTAATCAATTCGAAATATGCAAAATAATATCAAAAACTTGGCTCTGATACCATATGTTAGCCAAAAATTGGATATCTCAATCATAAAAATTGATTTTCTATGATTCAAATGTCCCACCTTAGGTTCTTTGATCATAATTTGTATTTAGCTAAAACTGATTAATTCATTTAGAAAAGTCTTAGAAAGATTACCTCTGTAATGATTTGTATAATAATCTTTTGTCGGAATTGAATGGTGTCACACTTCAAATCTCCAAACCTTTTCTGGCATTCTCTCAAAAACTCTAAAACTGCACTACATTTTGTTTTGTGTGTGGGCACAACGATGAAACATTGTATATAAACAAATTCAGGAATCCTAGAGAAATATAAGAATTCAGGAATCTTATCTGATAAAATATTTTCGTATCCCAAATGTTTATGTAGTTTTAATAAATTACAACTCTTATAATTTATTCTAGTCCTTATACCGAAGCCACTAAAGGGACCTGGTCGGGCCTAATTAGACTAAATTCCAATAAATTAATTTTGACCCAGTCAACTCATGACGGTCAAAATAATTTATTAATCTTGTTCCATTCTACTAAAGATACGAGACTACACTCTTAATCTAATTGGAATTATTGAAGTCAATAATTAATTATATATCCTCTAATTTATCGATCTTATGTGTCACCTCCATCAATCAACTGGAATAATTTGAATAGGGTAAATTAACCAAAACGCCATTTTTTCAATATTCATAAATGTTCAATTCTCAACTTTTATCTGACAGTCCCATGTGATCACATCACATTATTAATTCAACAATCATTGTCGAATTACTGAGTTCAGATTTTATTGTCTATTAGAAGAACTCGTGAGATTATGATTATGCCTATTAAATAGGCGACAGTCTCCATATTGCGAATATATGTTTTCCGTTATTTCACTTTAATACCCAAAATACTGAGATATTAATCATCAATTTGATCTCACCCATTGGTGCTTCAAGGAACTTCAAGTTAGTAATCGAAGTTCATTACTCACTTAGGATTAAGGTGTCACATACGACAATCAAGTGAAATTAAATTTATGTGGTCAAATCACAATTTTAATTTCATGTGGTCCAATCCAATACATCAAAAAATTATTCTCAATTTTATTATCAAGTTAAAGATAGACTTCTGTAAAATTGAAACGCTCCTATCAAAATAAATTGTCCGCATTTATTTATCGATCATGGACAATAATTTTTTGAATTGAATTATAAATCGAATCTTTCTGTGTTTAACGATTTAAACACTCGAATTATAATATCAAAACAATCTATGCACAAATGCAAACTCAAAATGATTTATTGATAAATAAATCAAAACAAATATTTTATTTTAAAATGTCATATTACACAATAATTTACTCGATGAACATAATACTATTCAACAACTACGTCACTTCACCCTCTTAAATTTAATTATTTTAATATATTATTTTTTAAAAATAAATTTTAAATAACTTTATTTTTAGATTTAATTATTTAATTATTTTATATTTAAAAGTAAATTTTAAGTGTTTCACTCATCAAATTCAATCACCACAATATAAATCCAAACAATGATTTAAGAATTTCTTTTTTGTAATTTGAACATGAAACATAATACAGATAGAAGGGAAAAAAAGGTAATAATTTGAAAAATGATAGGACTCAAAACCTTGATCTTATTTATAAAAGTTGAGGCCACGTACAATGTATGTATGTTTTTTTATTGTTGTATTTAAAGCAAAGTAAATAAAGATAAAATTATGGATATCATTGAGACCACAATACAAGTCCAAAAATAATTTTAAGATTTTTTTTTTATTAAAACTTGAAACAAAATTTGACAGTAACTGGTAAAATCAAATATATCACTTTTAATGAGTATTATATTTAAACAAAATATATAAAAAATTGAATTATCAATATCATACCACTACCTCTCAATATTATTTTTAAAAGTATAAATATCAAAATATATAAACTATGTATTTTTTTTCAGATTTCATTTAAAATTCCATTGAAACTAATCCGCACAACTCCCTAGTCCCTATATATAATGCTGGCCTCGCTGAGTAAGAAGATACTCGTAACGTTTTCACAAAACAGAAAGAGGAATGGCGGTGGAGAGTTGCGGTGACATATACGCGCTTCCGGAGGATTGCATAGCCAAAGCGCTGTCACTCACCAGCCCTAAGGATGCTTGCCGGCTGTCGGCAGTCGCCTCCACATTCCGCTCTGCCTCCGAATCCGACACCGTTTGGGATCGCTTCTTGCCCTCCGATTATCGCGACATTATTTCCCGCGCAGTCGACGGCCCCGATTCGTTGCTCGCTAAATTTCATTCTAAGAAGGACCTCTATCTCCACCTATGTGATTTACCAATTCTCATCGATGGTGGTCGCAAGGTATATCTATTTGCTCTTCATTTTTTATCGCATCGAAATTGAGAATTTTTTTTTTCTCATATTGAATTTGCTTCTTACGAGATAACAGTAATTTTGAGTTTGGAGTTGGTGACAATGATTCCCATGATTATCTAGATTACGATGTGTGCTATTGAAATTGTTCTTTATTGTGTCTTTTTCACGAAATTGAATCGGATTTAGCCTTATCGCAATCTTTTTTTTTTTTTTAACGATGATTAAGTTTCGAAATTGTACTTTATAATATGAATCTGAAATGTTTACCGACCTTTGTACCATGCGACGCGTTTGGTGTTGGTTGCCTTTGATTGCCTGTAAGTGTGTCATTGAAACAACAAGCACCTGTCCGTGTTTCTATCTTGATTTTCAGTTTTCATGTTTCTGAAAATTGAAAATCATTCTATATATATATATATATATATTTATTACCAGAGAAAATATTTCAGAGGAACATAGAAAATAGTGGTCTTTGAGAAACCAGGAACCAGTATTTTTGATTGTAATTGAGCCACAATTATGCGGTTCTCAAGTTCTGAGAAACAGAGCTTAGGTTGTGATTGACTGTTGAAAAATTTGAGAAATTTTTATCTATGAAAATTTTTTCTTCAATATTTAAAAAATTCATAATATATTTTTCTATATCCAAAAATCTTTCCATAAAAAAATATCATATCAACTGTAATTATTGCATTTATTCCTTATTTGAATACTATTTTAAAAAAATATTTCACATCCCAATATATTAAAAAAGATATATCGAAACATTTGCAATCACTATAATTTTATCTCACATCCATGTACACTCTTAAAATTTATTCTTTTCTCTCTCCAAAATTATTTTTTTACTATTCTTATTTCTAAAAAATGAAAGAACAAGCAATAACACTCTGTTCGCGCATCAAATTACTTATAATTTAACAATAGATTTAAACTGAATAAAATGATTGAGAACAGGAGTAGGATTTACCCTTTTCATAAATTGCATTAAGATGGACTTTCTTTTAACATTGTAAAGTGAACAGAAATATTTTTTTAATTTGCAAGAAGTTCTATAAGTTCTCATTTTTGATCTCGGTTCTCTTGGATACTAAATGCAATTGTTGAAATTGTTTTCCTTGCTATTCTTTGACTATTGTTGTCCACTGATCTGCCCTTGGGCATATTGACCTTGCATTTTTTAATGCAACACTGAGAACATGCATGCCTATAGCTCGATGGGCTCCAATTGAGGCAGGCTTATATGTAGCCTTGATGTGGTTTCTCTCAGCTTGAGTTACGTGTTGCACCTTTGAGTTTGTCACTCGAGGCTGTTTGGTCATTAAATCCTATTGTCATTCCTAGCATAGAGCATTCTGAAATTTTGGCATGGCCATGGTATTAATTATTATAGTCTGGTCTATGCATCTGATTAACTTGCCGTATTGCTAAACAGAGCTTTTCATTGGAGAAATGGAGCGGGAAGAAATGCTACATGCTAGCTGCAAGAGAGCTCTTTATTGTATGGGGTGATACTCCTCAATATTGGCAATGGATCTCTCTTCCTGAGTCCAGGTATTTAAAGCCTCCTGCACCCTTGCATGTAAAGTAGTAACAATTGTCTTTTTCTTTCTAGTGATTTTTTCGAATAGTGATGCTAACTTATCATTTGATTCAGGTTCTCTGAGGTGGCAGAGCTTCCTGATGTATGCTGGTTCGAAATACCAAGATGCTGTCTTCTGGCACGAATTATGCAGCTTATTTTGTGTCACTTGGAAGTCAAGAGCCTATGGATTTGAGCACCACTCTGCTGAGGCTTTTGTGGCAATCGGTGGGCATGAAAGTGAAAAACGTACGATTTGTTTGGATCCAGATGGAGCAGAGAGGATGGGGTTGTTCTACCATCGCTTAGCTCACGTACAAAGACAGCAAGACGTGTCTATGGAGCGCAATACAGAGTACCCGAAGAAGAGGAGTGATAGATGGATGGAAGCCGAGTTGGGAGAGTTTTTTGTCAAGGGAGGACAAGATGCTGATTTGGAGGTGAATCTGATGCAGGTGACTAGCAATTGGAAGAGTGGTCTCATAATTCAAGGGATTGAGATTAGACCCAAAGAGTGTAAATAATTAATTAGTTCATGTTTATGAGTTTCTAATTTGATTAAAGCTTCCTTGGGCATGTAATTTTGCTTGCTTTATTTATTTCTATTTTTAATTATCATCATTATTATTATTACTACTATCATTATCTCCTGACTTGTTATGACCGGACAATCATGTGAAATTTACTTGATGCCTTTGATCTTTGCCAGTAACGGGCGGACAGGCAGATTACAAATTCTTTCGTTGTATTTCTTTGGCTATTGATTTGATTCCGTTTTGTAGTATTTGTGGGCTAAGAAATATCTTGGTGGAGTTTCTCAAGTTTTAGGTGAAAAGACTTGTTTTTTTTTTTATGTTTTTATTATTGCGTTTAAAAATAGTAATTGAAATTTGGGGTGTATTATTATTATTGTAAATGTGAGGAAATTTTGGAGATTTTTTTCTTTTTCTATTTTAAGAAATGAAAATTTATTTTGAAATATTTCAAAAAAAAAAAAAAAAAAAAACAAGAGTAATAAATTTGACAAAGATTACTTATTTAGTTGGGGGTAATGCAGCGAGCAGCAATTTTACGGCAAGAATATACCATTTGTGCAGTTTTGTTTTCTTATTCGTTTAATTGAATTGTTATGTTCTCAACTTTCATTTGATGGACGTGGAGTTGACTATTATTTCACCACTTTGGTACATAAACCCCTGTAACATGACTTGATCAACATTAAAAACATAAATAATGAACTTATATATATATATATATATATATATATATATTATATATATATATATATATATATATATATAAACAGCAAGTCATGTGTTTGGTTATATAATTATCGAAGGTTGAGATTTTGAAATAAAAATTCCCTATGTCATCTTCCAATTTTATTTATTTGGTCCTTGGATCATGTCGGGGAAAGACTAAAGAAAATATTTTCATCCTCTCATATGATTGTACATTTTGCTTTATATATATATATGTTAAATTTTTTTTCTCTGGTTCAATTTTTTGGTATAGACATGGATTGAATTAGAATAGGATAATTTTTTTTCATTCCTTTGATTGGTTGACCTAGTACATAGTCAAATTGGAATAAACATGCATAAATTAAAATAAAGAAGAGCTTTGACTCTCGCTGCTCCAAAATTAAAAATTACAATATGCATAAATTAAATTTAAATATGCAATCTCCAATTAGTAGCGATTAATTAATCGAATGCTTTCTTAAATTGCTCGTTTAATTAAAATAAAAGATTCCTGAGTATACCTGATTTTGTTGCACTCCGATTAATGACAATATTTTGAATGATTGATCGTGCCCTCGGATTAGAAACCTTGATTCACTTGATGAATTTTTCTCTACTGGTATCCATATTTCGGGCAAGTCCATGAATTAAAATCCTTGGTAAATACTTTTTACCTTAATTCTTCGTGTCGAGGTGAACTCATTTGCATGAATGGATCTCCACCGAGTAGCTATCTGGTTTTTGCCTGTAACACAAACAGATCATTAGGGCCCCCTGAGAGTGCTTAAGTTAGCACTTGTTCGAGAAAGAAAATAGTAAATGAACTTAAAACTAAAATAAGTAAATAAATTGTGTGTCATGTAAATGAGAAAGAGTGAGTATTTATACCTGTTTAAGCGGGACATGGACTGCAATGGGTTTTTGATGTGATTTGGGCATCGTAGGCTTGAATGTTTTGTTAGGCTAATACCTAATACCTAATATCTTTGAACTGCATAGGCCTCTTTCTTGACTTGTGTCTCTTAGGCCTAAGTGTTCTTAGCCTAATTGGAAATATGTCCATCATAAGCCCCATAACTCTCGAGCGAGCAATGAAGTACAGTCCAATGCGGAGTTGCTGAATAATCCTGGCTTTGTTTGCAGTTCGAAAGAAAGTAACATATATATGAGAAAGAGAGGCCTTGAAAGTTTCAGGCTTACTTTGAGAATCTTTATATTCAAAGACATGAGCTACCAAGTTTAACCTCCACATTTTAGAACTTTACTTCCTATAATCCCTTTCTTCTTTGTGTAAGTTATGTTTAGGAGATTCAGTCCAATCCATAAAAAGAGCAATAGAATGTCAAACATGGAGTCAGCGCGCGAGGAGCGTGAGTGGGGAGGAGCCGCCGCCATAGGCAAAGATGGCAACAATTTCAGTAGTGGTGTGCCTAAAGATCGGGGGTCTAGCCAAGGCTAACAAGCTGATCGAGGCTTCGTGGTCAATTATGGGGGTTCTACCTTGATCGTTAGGCCCATCTCAGTTGTTGGCCGAGGTATGCCTGTCTCGATTGTTGGGCCCATCTCGGCTGTTGGCCGAGGTATGCTTGCCTCGACCATTGGGGCTTGCCCCTCGAGTGGATTTTCCATCCTTCACGACCCTTTTCTGTTAAAAGTCATTTAATCTTATAGCCTTTGTGTCAGTTAGCTTATCCCTAACTCTTTTATGTTTTTTGAAGGGTTTAAATGTTATTTAAAGGAGTTAAGTCTTTTGGTCGAGTTGCATAGTTTTCAGTCTCTTTTTCATGTGAGAAAAGTGATTCGGGAGTTATACTTTTATTTCTTTCCGTGTGTGGGATGTATGTTCTTGGTAGAAGGCCCTTCTTCTTGGGGTACATGGAAGAAGAAGTTCTTTTATATGAGAGACAAGGTATGGGGCTTTTCTTGAGAGTGGAACGAGTCTCTAGCTGTGTACGCTTCTTATCGGGCCTATAGGGACTTCAAGAAGTATTGTGTTTTTGTTGTATTATTTGATTAGCTTTTTGATATTGGCTACTTGTTTTCAGGTTGTAGCATATACTTTTACTTATACTTTATGTATGCTCGTTATGATTATCATCTTGCTTTCTCATACTTCATATTTCTACTTTTAGGAAAGAAGATAGATATTGTTGCAGTGTCTTGCGTGCAAGAATGCATGCGTGTTTAGCCACCATAGTGCATGCCCCCCTTCCAATAGGGCTGATGTAGATAGAGATAAGTGTCTTCCATCTAGGCGCACTGGGGATGAGCCAACATCATCCTCTCAAGGTGGTGAGATGAGAGGTGATGGCTAGACTGATGCTCCCTCACTAGTTGCAAAAAAGGGAAAGAGGCTTTGGGAGAGCTTGAATAAATCTCTTCTGCAATGCAGATTTGGAGATAACATATTTACTTTTGGAATCAATGATCTTGAGAGAATTTAGTTATATTGGGGTACTGAAGATGCTATCTTGGGTTTCTCCAAGACTAGTAATATAGCTTGTAAGAAGGATGTCACTTGCTTTAGTAAAATGCCAATAACCACCTTAGAGGCTTTGGTAGTCGGAGATCTAGCTTGGGTAAGTTTTCCAGCTTTCACTTAGTGAGATTGCTTTACTCTTCTTGTTCTAATGAGTTTGTTGCATGCATGAGAAGCTATTACTTTGATGGCGGTACTAAGCTGCCAAGCTGCTAGCTCTAGTCAGATGGCGGATCACCACGTCACTACTAAGAGGAAGACTGCGAGTGAGATTGCGATTCTAGAGAATGTAGAGGAGTAGACAGAGGAGTCTGAGATCTTAGCTATGAGATTTGACCATGAGATACCAATTAGTGAGTTGTTTCTCAAGACTAAGGCTGGAGAGCGCTTTACAACCAAGACGAGGGCTACTGGTATTAGTACCGTAAGGCATTTGAGGAGTTCGATGTGGTAGTGACGGAGAGAGATGAGGCCATCTATGACTAGATTGTCCGAATATGTCGGTATGTCGGCCTACCTTAAGAAACTCTTAACTCAAAGAGTTGTGAATATTCTGGGGTAAAATGTGCCTTGTTGGTAAGTGCGATTACAAATGTTGTAACACTAAGTATGAACATCGTGAAGTCAGTTCATGTATTTATTATATGCATATTTTTGAGTTTGATTCTTTTTCATATATTGCGTCATGATTAGGCATATTTTTAGAGACATTTTATTAATTTGTGGGGTAGTGAAAATCAGAATAATTGATTTTGATTTTGTTAATTGAAAATGGATAGCAATTAATCTTTTAATCTCTTTATTTTTTGGAGAGAGAAACTGTGGAGTTGGAAACTGAAAAGAGAATAGATCTGTGGATATATTTATTACTAATTTATATGAGATTTAGGGTTTTTTATTGATGAGGATTTAAATTCAAAGTGTCACACACTTCTTCACTTGGACTCTAATCCTATTGATATTATTTTTCTGCACTCTCTCTCTTTATTCTCGTGCTTCTAACATTATCTTGCAAAGAGAAATTCTTGTGTCCACTATGATAAATATCGATGAAGAAACACTTACTTCCATAGTGATTAAGATCATAGGGACTTCAAGAAAATTTTTGATACTGCAGGTCAGAAGAAAAAAAATATTGGGACATTTGGTGCCAACACTCATGTAGGTGAGGAGGTTCAGTCTTATAGAGGTGATGTCGAAACACCACTTAACAACACCTTAGATGTAAAAGAGAAAAGAACGAAGAAGAGTAAATGTTACTTTGACTATGAGCATTGGAGAAATTTTGGTCTAGTTTTGAATATGGTTCCGAAGATAAATTTGGAGACAAGGTGCTTACAAGTTCTATCCACAAAGCTGCTACTAAATCTAAGGAGTCATCCTCATCAAAAAACTTATCTAAATCCACTAGGAACTCATTTGGCTCCAAACAGAACCAAATTCTAATGTTGTATCACAAGGGCAGTCTGAATCAAGTGGAAATAGTGCTGGATCAAGTGGTGTTGCAAGAGATGTTACAGGAGATGTTTCAACATCTACAGAGAAAGAGTAGGCAGATAAAAATGAAGATGAGAGCGAGGTAGAACCAGAAGATATAGAGAATGAGGGGCCATCAAACTTTGAAATTAAGATAAGTAAAGCTTATCTCATGTCTTTTATACTATTGATAATCAGACTCATAAAGGTGTGATAATGCAATTTGCTTAAATTTATTTGCAATAAAATGTCTACTAAGTATGGGAGAGTCTATATTAGAAAAAAGGTTTATTAGTTCCCTTCTGTTGTGATTAATGAGGTTTTTTGGGACACTTAGCCTTGAGAATGACAATGTTCTAGAAAATATAGATCAAATTGTTGCAACAGTAAGTGGCAACACTATAAAAGCTTGGTTGAGTATTAAGAACTTTCTTGCTAAATACCTTATAGTCACATATGCCATTTTACATAAATTGGCCATTAGTAATTGGACTCCATCAACTAACACTACTGTCATGGTACAAGATCAAGCTATTTTTATATATAGCATTGCGATAAGGAGACCTTATGGTATTAGCAACAACTAACCTTTGGGATTATAACTAAATAGACTAAGACAAAAAGTTCTTATAGTATTATTCCATTCTCTTCTCTCAATTATAGTTTACTAACCTCTTAGGCTGTTGAGAAGAAACTAAGGATTTGGAGGAACTCAATGGTCTTCTGTGGATATCACCAAAGTTGGGAGGAGATGCTCATTTCAATAACTTGCCTGAATCTGACAAGGGTAAGGAACATGTTGAGGATATTGCTGCCAATGTTGCACTAAGTGTTGCAACATCCCTTGTCTATCTCACTCATCTAGAATCTGAATTGGTAAAAGTTAGCGAGCAAATCCAAATGTGAACTAGAAAAAAGGAAAAAATTGTATCAAACTACTCAAACTAACGGACTTTATTTGCCTTCTTTTGGTCAAAAAAGGGAGAAATAGTGCCCATGGGGAGTCAGAGCAGGATAAAGGACGATACAGATGAAGATGAACAGGATGATAATTCTAAAGAAGAAACTAAGAAAGCAGATGAAGAGAATAAGAATGAGATGTGGATGATGATAAATGATCAAATGCTCATCACTATTTTTATGGTTTTGATGGATATTTTCTATTTTTATGTTATTTGGTTGATTCATGCAAGGAAAGTAATACTAGTCCGACTTAATTATTTTGATGTGATCAAAGGTGTTGCAAAATTGATGTTGCAACATGTTGGTACTTGTGATAATTTGAATTATTAAAACCCGTTGTTATCTTAAGGAAAGCATAATGGTGTTTTGACTAAAAATGCCAAATGGGGAAAATGTTAATATCTAAATGTCAGCATTTATTGGAATTATAAAGTTGCACTATAGACAGGTGTTACACGAGGTGTTGCAACAATAACATTATAGGATTTAATTAGTTAATTATTTAAATTAATTATATTTAATCTATACAAGTGCTCATAATTCAAGGATATTCGAGATACTTATCTTAAGTATATGTAAAAATAGATTGAAGAAAAACGTGTTGAATGAGAATATATGCTTAATTTAGTTTGATAAGGAAAAAGAATATCTTGGAGGATTTTCAAGATAAGGCAACAAATCAATATAATGATCTGCAGGTTTCCATAATTCAAAATATTTATCTTAAAGTATCTTACAAAATCAAATTGAAGAAAAATATGTGAATGAGAGTAGCTTGATTTGGTTTGATAAGTGAAGGATCATCAAGATAAGGCAATAAATTAAGATAATGATCTATTCTTGATATACAACAATCAACACTCAATCTAAGGGAATTCTGCCTGGAATTAAACATGTTGCATAGTAAAAGTCTTTAGCTTGAAAAAATGATGTGGATGAACAGTATTGTGCAACCAGTGATTCAAGATTGAGGCGAGTCGACTCACATATATTCTTCAGACAATAAAGTGCAAGCTTGAGGGAATTTTGGCTAGAATTAAACTTGTTGCATAGTAAAAGTCTTTAGCTTGAAAAAATGATGTAGATGAATAGTATTGTGCAACCAGTGATTCAAGACTGAGGCGAGTCGACTCACATATATTCTTCAGATAATAAAGTGCAAGTCTTCGGGAGATGAGTGCATCAACCATATGAAGGAATTCAGAGCTAGAGAGAGTCTAGCAGTGTTGATTAAAGTCGAGGGGAATACGAAGAAATAACTAATTTGTGGAATGCAAAGAATGGTCTTCAATTTGAGTGAGAGTCTTTAAATTGATTTCATATATTATATTTTGAAAAATTAATATTAATTAGTAGATTATTTTTTTTCTAAGCATGGCCTCGGTCATATAGAATACTTTTATATTTGAAGTATGCTAAAATTCCTTGTGTGTTCTTCACATTTTTGTTGTGTATTCAACTTGATATTGTTGGAATCGTGTGGTTTTAGGAAACATATACGTAGTGAAATTTAAAATTTTTCAATAACATAAATAAACATTATATCATATGTAATAAAAATGAATTGTGCAACTCTTTCATGATTACTTAGTTGTACGTTTTTTGATACCTAATATAGGGAGGTTTTAGAAACTTTTACCTGAATCATTTCCAGTTGAAGACGATGAGTGCAACGATCCAAATCATTCTCTACACGAACAATTCTCAAATTTGATCCAAACCCCTCGTTATGGAAAGATTCACTTAGAGTCCCAAGTGTGACCCTTCTAAGAGTATTCATACCTCGGATGCCTACTCGAAGTCGTTCCTATACTAGTAGGATCTCGACTAGATAATTCTAACCTCGGAATAAGTTTTCATGGTTTGGAACAAGAACAACAAAACACATGAAACTAAGAATCAAAACAATATAGAGTACGGAAGAAGGTGATGATTTTTGGAGAAGAAATAAGCCATGTTTTGCTTGTATGAAGAAAATAATTTCTTCATCAAGAGAGAGGGTTGGAGCACTAATTTTTCAGCTAAGAATACTACAAAAAACATCCAAGAAGGTGGGGGAAATTGTCCCCTAATTTTCGGCCTAAGAGGATATAAATATCCCCTCTATATTCCATCTTTATGGAATCATTTCTTTATCCAACTTTCTCGTGTTCACACTTAGTATTCACATATGGTAAGTCTTCTTGTCTTACAAGAATAATTATTCCTTATTTAACTCTCCTTATGTTCAAACTTAGTATTCACACAAGGTAAGTCTCCTTATCATATAAGGGTACTTTGACCCTACAAAATAAGTCTTTCAAAACAAGTAAAAGCTTTAATCTTAACTTAATTAGAAGTTAAATCTCTATTTAATTCCTAGTGGGCTTCCTACAAGCCCACACTTAATGAACCTACAACCAATTAATTAGTTTAGTCCAATTAATTGATTCAATCAATTAAATTAATTCATCTCATAAATTAAATAAACCCACTAAAATGAATTGATTCGATCAATTAATTATTTATTTTAACATGGGCTACCTAATCTAATTAGGTTAATTAATTAATTATTAACTAATTGAATTAATTAAATCACTTGAATTAATTAGGCCCCATTTAATTAATCACATTAATTAAATTAATCCAATCATTCTTAGACAAGAAATGGACTTATCCGAGTCTGTATATGACCCTTTAGGATCACTCTAAACTAGGTGTGGACTCACAACTCTTATGACTTAATTAAATACTTAATTAATTAATTAATTAATTAATTTGGAATTAACCCATTAATTACAGAACCCATAAGTATTGAGAATCATTTATCAGTGCATCATGACTCCTATTCTTAGGTGAAGATGCAAATTTATTCCAATTACGAATACCGTACAAGTACGGTCCTTTCGTCATCAAACCTGTCAATTGAGCTTAGAGCATGAATTCTTAGTCGAAACTCCAATAAATTAATAACTATGTATCCATTTCTAGTAGCTTGACTCGATAATGAATAATTAGAAAACCCTACGTCTAATTTCCTTCCAACCTTGGCCAAAAATTTTAGAGTCAAATCTAGTGGAACACAAAGGAGATTCACTTATTCATCTAGATAGGTGATGAATCATTTGTTGACCACTCATTCACCTCCAGACATGAAAATGTTTCACCCAACGTAAACTCTTTGAGATTATCTTGCAATCGAAAAATACTTTAAATTGCAACATGTCATGCACAAGGTTACTATAGTGCCTTAATTCCAATGACTAATCTTGCACTATCATAATGAGGAAATTTCTATTTGACAATAGAATATTTTCATAGAGAATTTCTAGGCGGGTTGTTCAGTGTACTTATTTCTAAACAAACACCTACATACATACACTAGTGTCACCATACCAATGTCTATAGAATGAGGCATCTTCCTTTCGAACCTACATCATATGCGCAAGTCTCAGTGGGATCAATGACACCCCATCTCATTGATCATTAACTTGGAATATTTTAAGACCACAACCTTATAGGCATATTTCACGATTACCATCATATACGTGACCATGCCCTACAGCTATGTGTGATCTACAAACTTCATCTAATTCTTTTGATGAATTTAAGATGAATATTACTATTTTAATAATATTAATATGAATAAGATGGATTCACAAGAGTATAAGGACAACCAGATCAATTGACTCACCAAACACTACACTAACAATCTCCCACTTGCCCTAGAGACAATTGCAATCGTATTAAGGCCCATCTTCCCTAAGATGTCTTTCAAATACTAATCTTTGAATTAAATCACTGGGTTCTATCGAGGCAAATTTTTCCATACTGATGTTGTCTTTACCAGTATTTTTTAGAATCATGGTATCGCTAATATATTTCTTCTTAGATCTTTTGATGAGACCATGATTTATTTGCTTGCACAATAGCCCCATTGTTATCACAGTACTCCAGTATTCAATCAACAATGGTTAGAACTACATCCAATGCTTGGATGAAGTTTCCTTCCAAACCGTCCCTTTTCTCAGCATCGTATGCCCCAATGTATTCAACCACGATGGTGGAATCCACGGTTATTACAAGCTTGGAATTCTTTCCAGCTAACCATCCTACTATTTAGGATGAACACGAATTTAGACATAGACTTCAAGTCATCTATTTTGGACTAAAAACTAGATAAAACATTTGTTCTCCATGACCGTACTCCAGGAAAAGATCCTTAGTACAATGTAAGTATTAAAGATCATCTTTACGGCTTCCAACACTTTTCGCATCGAATTGACTAATATTTGCTCGTGACACTTAAAGTATTTATGATATAAATCTATACATAGATTTGCATATTTTATACTTCCTATCAAGGATGCATAAAGTATGTGTCATTGTTTCTCTTTCTTTCAAAAGTCCTTGAGGACGTGGACTTCAAAAGACAAATCCCATGACTCAAAAAGCAAGAATCTCTCCTATGATTTTTTCATGCTAAACCCTTTTAGCATCTAATATATGTACTTGGATTTAGGATAGTGCAACATCCTTTTAGATTTATCTCCATATATCTCAATCCCCAGTCCCTAAGATGCTTATCCCAAACTCCTCTTAGAGAACTTTGTAGATGACAAGTCTCAGTTGACTATAATATTTCTACATCATCCCTAGGAGTATAATGTCATCAACGTAAAATATAACAATCATTACAATGCTCCCACTAACCCTCTTGTACACGCTTGGTCATTCTCATTCCTAAGGAAATTAAATCATTTGATTGACTGAGCGAATTGAATACTCCACATTCAGGAACTTTATTTTGAGTCTGTAATGGATCTCTGAAGCTTACAAACATTTTGCTTGCTTCTATTTAACATGAAGACCTTAGGCGGTCTTGACATCCCTTTGTCATATCTAGTAGTCATAATGTGTAGATATAGCCAATAGAATCTGAGTGGACTTTAGCATCACATCTAGTAAATGGTCTCCTCAACAGTCAATACCTTAACTTTGAACGTAACCTTTTTTCTAACATTCCTGCCTCTATAGATCTCCACCTTCCATGTTCTTCAATTTTATATTTTGTAGACCTAATTGTAACCAAGGGGAACTATTCCCACCAATGGGTCCACCAATATCAAACCTTGTTGGAGTACATGGAGTCCATTTCGGTTATATGGCATTTTGTCATTTTCTCAAATTAATACCACATATCATTACTCCTTACTTGGATCAATATTAAAAAAAGAAGATCCTATTTGCTGCTTTTTAACAAGAGGCCCTTATTGTATAAGTGGCTCTGAGATCCTATCAAATTTCCTTGGAGGTTGTGTACTAGAAGTTTTATTAATTTTTTCATTCACCATTACTACTTGTGGGACAAACTGTGGTTCTTGAACGCCTTCAAGCTCTGTGATCTAGCCATTTATATTTAATATAAATTCCTTTTTCTGAAGAAAGTGGCGTCCCTAGAAAACAAAATCTTTGTCCCTAGGGATCATATAAATAGTATCCAATAGATTCTTTTGGATGCCCCACAAATTTGCATAGCTAGATTTACAACCAATTTATCGCCTACTAACTTCGTTAAAGAAACATGTCCCTTTATACCCTTAGGTATGTATACAAGAGGTATTTGCCACATCATATCCCATATGATATTTTTTAGACACCGACTTAAATGATGTTCTTACTTGATAAGAATATCGTCTTTTCTAGGGTGAATCCTAGAATGAAGAAGGAAATAGGTGAAACTCAACTTGGATTCACTTAAAGTGAGAATCATATTCTCCATTCAATAACCAAATAACTTACCGCCTTAGTATCATCTTCATTGATCACATTGATGGATTTAATACTTTAGTCAGTTTAATTCTCTACTTCATGTCTAAATTCTTTGAACCCTTTAAAAGGATCTTAGAGCAATGAAGCAAGAATAATTCGCTCATGCACTAACACTTAGTAGACAACATACGTCCATTTGGATCAAATTCAAATGAGTGATTTGCTCCATTTGTCTTACAAATGGTGATTTTGTCATCTTTTCCTTGAGATAATATTTACAAGTCGGTACCTCATGCAAGTCCAAGAGGTCAAGCAATTGTGCCATCTTGTGAACTCTTTATTTACAGATATTACATATCTAACTTACCACAAGTATGCACTATTTTGATTATCTAATTCTAATGTTACTTTATTGACTATCGTAAAGACAAATAACTAACACTAGCTTAATTTCATCCAAAGTTAAGTGGATCGTTGCTATAGCCAATAAAGCAACGCTTCCCTTATTCTCAAGATTAAGGATTATCCTTTGTCTTAGTTTCTATTTTCTTGTCATCCACTACAACCTTTTGCAAAGATGAGATCATATTCGGTATCCAATACCTAAGAAAAAATATTTCATACTATTTTATTCAAATTCCATTACTTTCTTGATGAAATTTCAGGAAGTTTAATTTTCTAGTGGGCTTGAGGTCCAATTAGCCTTACAATACTCCTATTTTTTTGAGTTCATATGACAAAACTAAAAGGTAGCTAACGACATTAGCAATTACATCCCCATGCAATCCTCAAGCTATTTTGCCTCACCTATCTCTATACACCGTAATTTTATGAGTCCATATGATACTAAGTGTCAAATGTTACTATCAAACATCTATACGAGTAAGACAACTAAAAGTATATCCCATGACTCGTGGCCAATACCCTTAGCCCTCCTACCCTATGGACGTCTCCATGCTAGTAGCAGCCACAACTATTACCTCCACTTAGCACATCCCACGACTTGTAGCCAACAGACTAACTGTGGCAGCGTTTCACATGCCAACTACCTTTAATGAAAGACATGGACAATTAGGTCCCACCTAATATTGTCCATTATGCTTGATATTGCACTATCAAGGTTCTCAACTTGACACATTTCCAAGTAAGGAACTTACTACGTTAAATTGTGCAAGATCTTATCCTTTTTCTTATCTTGTTTATTTAATATTCACTATCCTAATGATGGCAAGTATAAACCATAAGGAAAGCATTAAATAAATGTAGGATGCATCACATGTGTACTATAATAAATGAATGATCATGAGCCTTTAATCCTATGCAATCTACCCGATCCAAAGTGGATCAAGGTCAATCTAAGGGTGAGAATTAAATTGCAAATGAGCTTATCTATTATACAAATGTATCCCATATATTAATGGGCATTGAATCCTCATTTTTCCTCTATATCTTCATACCATTTTCTTGTAATTTCTGCCAAATTATAAAAAGATAAACCTTACCGCCTAATTCTACTCTCATTACATATGCTAAAGCTACAAGAAATCTTGGAACAATTCCGATGAAAGGTACATAAAAGGGAGATAGAAATAGATCTAGAATAAAGTTAGAGAAAAACATGACTTGCAGGTCTCATTTTTATTACAACTCAAAAATAACCAATTAAGCATAAAATTAAACCAATCATACTGGTTTGGGCTCCATGATCATCAAATTAACATGCTTAACATAAAATCATCACATGATAATGAAAGCATATAAATTTACCGAGTACGTTATGTGCAATTTCTTTCAAATTTGGGATCAAGATTCTTGGTCTTTCAAGAAAAATAATTTTTCATAAAATTAATAATTAATTTTAATTTTGAAAAATTAATTTATATGCAACATTTGCTTGTCAAAATGACATAGGTATAAGTTTCAACTTTTTCCTTCTTCTTGATCATCGTCAAAAAAATTTTGATTTCTTGATCTCATCAAGAAATCTTGACAAAACTTAATCAAGAAACTAATTTTCTTGATCAAGAAATCAACTTCATTGATTTTTTTATTACCATTAATTCAATATTTTCAGCATTTTCAAAAACTTTGAAGTTCTTGAATTAGGAGTTTCAAGATTTCACAAATCTTGAAGCCTTGAATTCTAGAATTAAATTATTGAATGCAAAACTTGAAATCTTGAGCTTAAGAATTATATTTTTGAATCAAGAAATCAACTCTTGTAGTAATTCATTTCATTTTGAACTTCTTTCATATTTTAATAATTAAAACAAATCAATCGCATAATATTTATTTATTTGTTTATATATTACTTATTTTTTGTTTATTCAATTCAATAATTGACAATAATAAACACAAGATCCCATATAAATAAGTTCATTGATTCAAAATCAATCACATAGACAAATATTTAATTTATCACTTAAATCAAATAATGCAATCGAAAAGTATCAAACACACATGAACTTTGACTTTGATACCACTGTTGTGTTCGTGCAGTCTTGGAAAACATATAGACAATGGAATTTTAAAAAATTTCAATAACATAAATAAACATAACATAATATATAATAAAAATGAATCTTGGAACTCTTTTGCAATTATTCAGTTGTGCGTTTCTTGATACTTAGTGTAGGGAAGTTTTAGAAACCTTTACCTGATTCACTTCCAGTTGAAGACAATGAGTGTAACGATCCAAATCGTTATCTCCACAAATAATTCCCAAGTTTGATCCAAACCCCTCGTCATGGAAAGATTTGCTTAGAGTCCCAAGTAAGACCCCTCTAAGCATATTCACACCTTAATGCCCACTTGAAGTCATTCATATGCTAGTAGGATCTTGACTCGATAATTCTAACCTAAGAATAGGTTTTCATGGTTTGGAACAAGAACAATAAGTCTTTTAGGTGTTTGTTTTGATTTTATATTCAACACATGAAATTAATAATCAAAACAATATAGAGTAGGGAAGAAGGTGGCAGTTTTTGGAGAAGGAAAGAAGACATTTTTTGTTGCATGAAGAAAACAATTTTCTTCATCAAGAGGGAGGGTTGGAGCATGAATTTTTCAGTCAAGAATGCTGCAAAAAATGTCCAAGAAGGTAGAGAAATCGTCCCCCAATTTTAGGCCTAAGAGGATATAAATATCCCCTTCAAATTCCATCTTTATAGAGTCATTTCCTTATCCAACTTCCTTGTGTTCAAACCTAACGTTCACACATGGTAAGTCTTTTTATCATACAAGAATACTTATTTCTTATTTAACTCTCCTTGTGTTCACACAAGGTAAGTCTCCTTATCAAGATACTTCATCTCTACAAGATATATAAGTCTTCCAAAGTAAGTAAAAGACTTCAACCTTAACTTAATTAGAAGTTAAATCTCTATTTAATTCCTAATGGACTTCCTATAAGCCCATACCTAATGGAGCTATACCCACTTAATTAGTTAAGTTCAATTAATTAATCCAATCAATTAAATTAATTTATCTAATGAATTAAATAGGCTGACTATAATTAATTAATTCGATCAATTAATTATGTGTTCCAACATGAGCTACCTAGTCCAATTAGGTCAATTAATTAATTTAATTAATTCAAGTGATTGAATTAATTAGGCCCCATTTAATTAATTATATTAATTAAATGAATCCAAACATTTTAGGCAAGAAATGAACTTGTCCGAGTTTATGTGTGATCCGTTAGGTTCATTCTAAGCTAGTCATGGCTCACAACTTTTATGAATTAGTTAAATAATTAATTAATTCTCTTGAAATTAACCCATTAATTCTAAGAACCCACAAGTTATGGGAAACACCTAACAGTGAATCATGACTCCTAAGGGTGGCATCGAATCGGGTCTGGCGGGTTTGGGTATTTCGGGTCTGATAGCATAATTTGCTACCCGATAACAACTCAATATACTCGGATACCCGACATATCAGGTATCTGATTAAATGGGTACCCGATATGTCGGGTTTTAATTTTTTCTTAAAAAAAAATTATGCACAATTTACTTTTCTCGATTCCCCATTTTCTTCTTTCTTTTACTCTTTTCTCTTTATTCTTCCCCATTTTTCCCCTCTTTTTTTCTCTTTTTCTCTTTCTCTCCCTTTTCCCTTCCTCTTTTTCTTCTTCCTTTTTTCTCCTACCCTTGCCCATTTCTTCTCTCTTCTTTTTTTTCTTTTTTTCCTCTCTTCTCCCCATTTCTTCTCTCCTTCCCCTTTTCTTCTTCTCCTTTCTTTTTCTTATATTTTTTCTCTTTCTTCTTCCCCATTTCTCCTCCTCCTCTTCTAGTCTTATTCTTCTCCTATTTTTTTTTTTGGGTTTCACACTCCATCCCTCATTCTCCTCTTTCTTTTTCTTTTTTTCTTCTAGATTTTCTCTTCTTCTCCTCTTCTCCTTCTTCTTCTTTCTTTTTCTTATACTCTTTTAATTTATTTTTTTTTGGATTCCTCCACATTTTCTTCATTCGTTTTTTTTCCTCTTTCTTTCTATATTCTCCTATTCAACCAGAAAGGAATTTGAGGGCTTGGGACTAAGAGTTGAGGGTTGTGCTGATGATGGTCTGTGTAAGAATTTAGGGTTAATGTTTTTTTAAAATTTATTTGGATACCCAATGAGTAATTTGGGTAGAAAATTTCTACTCGATAATCGATCCGAATGCCAAATGGCCATCAATAGTGACTCTTAGTCTTAGGTGAAGGTGCGAACTAATTTCAATTATGAATATCACGCAAGTACGTTCCTTTCATCATCTAACCTCTCGATTGAGCCTAGGGCATGAATTATTAATTGAAACCCTAACTATGTATCAATTCCTAGTAGCTTGACTTGCTGACGAACAATTAGAAAACTCCATATCTAATTTTCATCTAACCTTGGCCAAGGATTTTAGAGTCAAGTATAGTGAAACATATATGAGATTCATCTATTCATCTAGATAGGCGACGAATCCTTTGTTGACCACTCATTAACCTCAATACATAAAGATGTTATACCCAATGTAAATCCCTTGTGATTTTAATGCAATCGAAAAATACATCAAATTGCAACGTATCATGCACAATGTTATTATGGTGTCTCAATTCCAAGAACTAATTCTTGCACTATCGAAATAAAAAAAATTCATTTAACAATAAAATATCTCCAATAAAGAACTTCCAGGCGGGTTGTTTAGTGTACTTGTTCCCAAAAAGCACCGCATACATGCACTAGTATTATCATACTATTGCCCATGAAATGAGGCATCCTTTTTTGGAGCCTACATCATATGTGCAAGTTTCAGGAGGATCAATAATTTTCCATCTCATTGATTATTGACTTGGAATATTTTAAGATCATTGCTTAGTGGCACATTTCACGATCGCTATTATATGCGCGACCTCGCTTTATAGCTATTTGTGATCTACGAACATCATCTAATTCTTATGATGAATTTAAGATGAAGATTACCATTTTAATAATATTAATATGAATAAAATGAATTCACAAAAATATAAAGACGGCTAGATGATTGGATCCTTAGACACTACTCTAACAGATGTTACAACCTTGTTAATAACTCTAATCAAATTGATGTTTCAACACATCATATAACACTAAGATTTAAGTTAAATTTTAAAAAAATAGGCAACAAACTTTATCAACTCTAATAGCTTTCTAGCATCGTACCAGTGTCAAGTCACCTCGATGCAAAGTCATCAACTCACTCATTTCATCCTTGTTCTTTTTGGGGATGGAGTGGAACTCTATTAGTTTTGGGAGCTAGGATTTTTTCACTATTCACTTTAACTTGTTTGATTATGGAGAGGATCGGTGGTATCTCTGTTAGAATAGGTCAAACTTGAATTCGAGCTAAAAGAACTATCATACGATAATTTCATAGGGGACCTATAGGTGTTATGAGTCCGCTAACAGAAAGTTTAGGAAGACATGTTGAGTTCAAATTAAAATTAAAATTAAGAAAAAATCAACCTAGAACAAAAAAAGAGAAATTATGTCTTGAATTCTCAGTACGATGGGATCTTGTTAGAATAAATCGCTAAAGTATTATTTTCATTATCGGACTAATAATCAAACTGATTTTACTATCGATCAGACTGATTTGATCTCCGATTGGCAGTTTAACCAATATAATAAAGTTAATTATATATTTTATTATATTATATCAAATGATAATGTAATATATTAATTATTATATAATTTATTTAAAAATTAAAAAAAAACAACTAAAAAATATTTGACATAACACAAAATTCAAATTACATACGTATAATAAAATATCAAATTTAAAACTATAAATTTTTTCAAAAAAATAAAAAAATAAAAAAGTTAATTTGATCAATTTTAATTAATTTTTAATTAATTAAATTATAAAAATAATTATTTAAAATTAATTGAATCGAATATCAATCCACCATCAAATTAAACGAACCGAAAAATCTAATTCAGTCCGATTTGGGGAACATGTCTGAAGCCTACAAAATGTCACTTGGAGCTCTCAATTACTTACTAAGGAATAGTCAAAATGCCAAATAGCAAGTGTGTCAAGTTTACCCTATTAAACCTATATAGAGAGTGCAAAAGAACCGCCACCATCTGACAATTGCAGTGCATTAGACGACTAAAATCAAGAAAAGCCAATTTAAGCTCCGACCTAGCTTTAAATGCTTTTGACAGTTGGGAAGTAATGATGGAATTTACCTTGTATCCAATTTTGCCTTGAGATGCAATTATCCAAACATGTTTAAATTTACGTTTTTTATATGGTCAAAACCTAACCCATTTCAGGTCGGATTTGACCCGAAAACTACAACAGACTTTCTATCTTACTTGTTGGTACTTTCTATCTTTATTTATTCATAATGACCTCTTTAATTTATTGGTACTTTGAGCCTTATTTGTTAACAACTACATCTTTAATTTCTTAGTAATGGAGGGTTTGACTTAGGTCAAAGTCGTCAGCTCAAACGTATTTTTGCTTATGGGTCAACGCACAAGCAAACCCACCCGGGCAAGACCCAGCGAACATGTCTTTGCTTATACTCAACCCACGAACAGTGATTTGGAAACCCAGGACGGGGTCTATTCGACCCCATTGTCCCAGGTAACCCAAAACAAGACTAATTAAAATGACCTAGAATTGATTGATATGCTTAATATTTTCCCAAGTTTTTCATTGATTTATTTTCAATTATCTTCTATTTTCTTGTCCTACATCAATTTTTCCCCTCCACCATTTTTCCACTAATACAGTGGTTCATAATATTGATGATGGTGGAATTTATAAGAATAGTTGTTTGAGTTGATGGTGATTTTAGCATAAACTTTAATTAGATTTTTGCGTGGTAAGTTCACCATTAGTATTTTTGATGGTGATATTCCTACAAGTCTTGGTTTCAAATCCAAATGGAAAACGAAATAGACCACTCCTTTCAAGAACCACATTTCAATTTTCTGATTCACGTCCTCGAAAGATCCAAACTTGTTGGATAGAAGCAAATTACTTATAAAATGGTAAAACATGTAGAAGAAAATACATAACCACTTTGTATATAATATAACACAAAACATCATCAACTGGTCGATCAAAAAACACTTACAATACCGTCACCATTACTAGTAGTACTTAGGTACAACCTAAAGGGAAAACTACTGACCATGATAAAAAAACAAACAAAAAGGTGAAAAACTACAGAGAAACATACTTATACTCTTTGATCCACAGCTGGACAGTAGTCATTAACCATTGACAATTGTTCCCCCATTGGGATGGAGGACCTGCCCTGTTATGTAAGAGGAATCCACATTGGAAGCCAGGAACACGTATGACGGCGCCACCTCAATAGGCTGACCCGCCCTTTTCATGGGCACTTGTTTTCCGAAGTTGGAACTCTCCTCTTCGCTGAAAGAAGCTGGAATTAGAGGTGTCCAGATTGGACCAGGCGCCACACCGTTAACCCTTATTCCCTTGTCCACCAGCTGGAGCGCCAGACCTCGAGTGAATGCAACGATTGCCCCCTTCGTCGCCGTGTAATCCAGCAACTTAGCATTGCCTTTGTACGCATTCACTGATGTAGTGTTGATTATAGAGCTGCCTGCCTTCATATGCTTCAAAGCATGCCTACAATAACAACATTTTAAGTAATTTTCCAAAAATTGGGGAATTGTAGCCCAAACATGGCACAACAACCCATAGGTGAATGTAAAAAATAGTTGAAGGTGGATGTTGCACCGATTGACCCAAGCAATCAATTATAATTGCCTTGCAACTGCACATTCCAAGAAGAGATTGGGTTTTGTAGATGTTACGGTTGATACATCTCATCAAATATTTATATATATGATTAACATACACTCCCACAAACGCCCGTCCACAAGAATTTTCAACTTACTCCGAACAACACAAATTAGAGTAAGAACTTAAGCACCAGTGACTAAATTACCTGACGGTAAAGAAGTAAGAAAAGATATTAGTCCTAAACACCCTCTCAAGCCTCTCCTCATCAATCTCCTCAACAGAGCTCTCCTTGTACTGCTCCGCCGCATTGTTTACGAGAATATCAATCCGGCCATAGACGTTAACGACTTCCTCGACCACCCGTTTGCAGTTTTCGTCGTATCCCAGATCCGTGGGTACGGCCATCGGGTCTTTAGCATCAGCGTGCTTGGCTTTCATCAGCATTCCCAGAGTGTCGGTTGCGTCCTTGTCTTCCTGACCCTTCACATACGTGAAAGCCACACTCGCCCCCTCTAGTGCGAAGCAATGGCTGACAGCTCGCCCGATACCCGAATCACCTCCTGTCACCAGAGCCACCTTACCCTGGAAAATCAGATCACCGTCACCATCAAGTGTAACACAGAGAAGAAGAGATTACAAGTTTATGTAACATACCACAAGCTTGTTAGATGGCTTATATTCTTGGGTAGTGGCTCGGGGAGTTGGGTCCATGAGATGCTCTTTGCCAGGCTGAGTATCCTGCTTCTGTGGAGGGAATTGCTGGCCGCTGGACGCCATTGATCTGATCAGAAACTTAGAATAACGAGTTGCAGGGAATTGTGATTTTTGAACAATAGGAATAATGAACTGAGTTTCCTGCAGTGCAAGGAATATAGTGAAGACGATTGAAAGTGACTGCTAAAACTCTGGAGCTAGCAAGAACACGAGATGACCTCAACATGTGCATGTATGAAGACGGTGGATGGATATAAAGAGAGGTTGGAAAGGGAAAGAAGAGGGGGTTGGATGGTATGGGGGTGCATGAAAGATAACGTGGCAAAAGGAATGGGTGTAATACGTGTTCAATGGTGGCGGGCGCAGCGGACACGTCCGTAGAAACGGACGTCAGGACTGCTTTGGGCATTAGATTTAGATGCATATTGAACTATGAAGATGGCACCACAATTATCATGGAATTGTTCTTATCGTCACTATGTTAGAAGAAAATATAGCCCTCTTCGTCAAAGGACAGAAAAAGGAAAAACATTTGATCCTCATGCCACTCTAACTAGAAGCCAAAAGTTTGATATTTAATTCCTATAAAGTATAATATGAATTTTTATTAAAAATTATAATAAAAAAATTGACAAAAACTTTGAAAATAATTAATATTTAAATTCGTAAACAACGGGATAAAATCAAATATAAAAGAATTATTCAAAAGTAAAAATATAGTTTATTTTACTGTTATTTTTATATAAATTGTGTTCGTACTTATTTTTAAATTATATAAAAAATATTTTTATATTATTTAATGTATAATTATGCCATAACTTAAAAATAAATATTTCATAATAAATAGTATAGTCATAAATTATTAGAATTTTTATATTTTATTTATATGATATTCCATTAATAATTATAAATAACTTTTGAATATTTTTTTAATTATACTTAAATATTATAAACATTTATAAAATGGAGTGTTATTGGCTGATTGAAGGTTGGAGGTGTTGGTCTTGGCTAATTAGAAAAAGAGACACAATTTTGTAAGTGGACTTGGTTTTATAATCCACACCCCATAATACCATAAATACATATACATGTTAATCTCAGCATAAAATTTATTAATTAGTGGGTCTTAAATTTAAAACTTACCATGCATATTAGTTACAATTTAGTCTGATAGGGAAACTTGTAAATTTAATACCGTAAATTGTTTCTGTAGATTTAGTTTTGATTATTAAGAGCAAAAGATTTGTGATTTTTTGGTGAACTGATCAAATACGTTATATATCAAAATTGATAAAGTAAAGATTTATTGAATATTCGATTATAAGTTTGCAATGATATTAAATAAATACTTCAACTACAATTTTTTATGTAAAATTTAGGTTTAAATTCATTTTACCCTTTGTACTAGCTATAAGATTAGTATAATTTCCTCTTCTACTTATAAAAGCCGTAAATATTCCCCTAAACTTAAAAAAATATACATTGATGAACAAAAATACTAAGTTAAATACAAGGATAAATTCACTTTACCCCTCTATTATAAATTAAATAGCACTTTGTCTCTTTTACCATCAAATGTCAATTGCCCCAAATTTGATTCAACATACTTTACTAAATAAACCTTCAATTAATTAAACTAAATAAGTAGCAAAATATAATTTCAATTGTATAGAGAAAACACATTAAATTTAAAAAATGACCTCAATTAATTTATATCACTACGATCTTGTATATATCGATTTTTTTCTATTTTCTACGCTCGAAAGTTCTTAATTGCAAAAATATATTTATATTTGTTTAATTTTTAATTTTTCTTTTACAAATAAATAGCTATACATTGAAATTAAATTAGTTAATATGTTTGAGGTATGAATGTGCACCTTACATAATAAATTTTTTATATTATTTATGATGTCAACTAATTTAATTCTAAATTTTAATACTTACTATTCAAATAAATTAATATTAAATTAACATAATTATGCATAGACAAATCAGTATTTTAAATTTATAAACACCTAAGAAATTATTATATGTCAGACTTCTATTAATATTTTTATTTGTACTCATTGCATTGTTCATTGTTAAATATTTCTAATAAAATTAATCATTTATTTTTTAAATGTTATATTATTTATTAAGATAAAAGTGATAAAGCTGTTTATATTACTATTTATAATAAAACATGTACGTATATATGCCTTTTTATTTAATATTGGTCAATGAAAATAAGGTGTGTCCGCGTGTGTGTCTGTGTGTGTTATTGTATATATATTTTAATACATATTTAATTGTTGATTCAATGTGTTGCTATTCATTTGTGAAGTGCCATCAAAAGTATATATATATATATATATATATATATATATATTAACTAATGCAACTAAGATTTTTGAGTGAAAAAATTAAAGGGAATCTACATATACATATATGTATATGAGAAAATAGTCGTAGAAATTTACATGAGACAATCTGAGACAAATGTGCACGCTATTATAATCATATTTTGTTAATTACCTAATTTAGACTTAATTGAAGGCTAGTTTTTATTTAATAAAATTAGTGTTGTATATAAAATTTGATATCAAATTAATATATTTGCTCGTAGAAGGGGCTATTGTGCTGTATAAGTTATCATGAATTGAATTTATTTAATTTATAGGTATTATTATTCATCAATATAATTTTTTTTTTTAGTTTAGAGGAGTATTTAAATTTTTTATTAATAAATAGGAGTAATTGATACACAAGTGACTTTTAACCCTAAAATTGATCAAATCTAAATAGATGAGAAGATCATGAATTAAATTAAGTTTATAATTTGGAAAACAATAGTAAAAATAAGAGTCGAACTGCAAAACAGCCCCAACCCAAATGGACTGCAAAAGTACAGTTTCAATATTTGTGGAACTCGACTTGGGGTATAGTATTTTAATACTGCAAATTTTGAATGGGGCCGAAATATTAATACCACCAGTTCGCAGCGGGTACATTGTCCTCGAGCTACAATATTTCTCTCACCCAACAATTTTGGCTCCATCTCTGATTTGAATCATAGCTTGAGGGCTCTTTTACTCGAATCATATACATATTTCTTGAAGATCAGCAAATGAAGATGCATAGTTTAATATTGACATTTACATTCTGATTCCACTGAGTTGATAGATAGAGAAACTAGAAATAGAAAATACAAAAGAAAACACAAAAGGTGCTTTTACCCAAAATATTAACAAAAAAATAAAAAATAAAAAATAAAGTCTCACACACTGCTTCAACGAAGCAAAATTTTGAAAACCCCCACCAACCCCAACAATTATTTATATGATTATTGAGTGTTTTGTTCGAATATAGAAATGTAGAAAGTTTTGTTGCTCCAATTTGAATCAACTAATAAGTTTGTCTCTTCAATGTCAATTAACTCTCTATTTAGATATCTTCCGAGCCCGAATTACAATCTCATTCTTTTGCACCCCTGAAAATGAATGCTAAAAGACTTTTACACAAACTTATCAGCACTTCGTATAGACATAAACCTCGCAACATACCCTGAACTCAGCTTCATTATGCATTTGAATAAAGCAGCAATCAGCGGAAGAAACAATCTCTGGGCATGTCATTTACATATTTATCATACTGATACACGAAAAGCTAAGCTTTCCAACCCATAATACACCATTAGAGGAAATCCCACAAATTTCACACCACAGATATATCGATGCTAACAATACCAACTTTACTACATGCAGTACATTAGATACGATAACAAACTATAGTACAACACATGGTAAGGACACATTAAACGTGTCGTGGATACATAGCAAGTTTAATACAAGAATACCAGAAATAGCATCAAGAAAAGAGATGACAGGTAGTGGCTCGAAGCAATTATAAGGTTACAGGCTCCACTGGCAAAGCTACCTCCACGGGTGCTTGTGGTTAACACTAAGACGGTCCAATCATCTTCAGTCCCAATGCCAGCTCCTGTAAACCTGGAGTCATTCAAATATCTTGAATTTTGAGACTCTGTGTAGTTTGTGAGCACCAGAGTCGCAACCCGATGGGGCACACAAACAGGCAGTATCATCCCATCTCTCGTGGTGTTGACGTCTATGTTGCATTTCTTTAGAACACTCGGGTAGTTCGAAATCAGTTGCGATTGTGTGGGTGGTGCAGTGTTGGATGTGCAGTGTTTGTCCTCTAATTGGTTGGCTATTTCATCAGCAACACAATTGGCATTATCATGCTTCGCAAGAGCTGGAACGTTTGATGATTGCCTGAAGCTGTTGATTCCCTGAAGTAGATGATCTTCCTCATCTGCAGGAGGTAGGTATTAAAAGTGATATACTCATATATATGCAAAAGCACAAAAATAAGAAGCCAAGATAGAATTAGAACTCCAAATGCATGCTGCAGACAATAACCTAAAATGACATGTGTTAAGCCATCCACAAGCGCCCACTCCTTGAATTGAAGGCAACAAATAGAAGAATTTGCATAGTACCCATAATTTGTGCTTTGTACTCTAAATGGTATCCCCGAATGCATGGATAATGAAAAATCAAGTGACGAGAGATTGTTAGAATAAAAGAAAGATAACCAGATCACATAATACTGCCAAAGCTTTCACTGAATAAAGAAAGTATCTTATACTCATTTCATATATCACTTCGCATATGAGTTCCCCATGATCTCCAGATCTGAACTAATTTAGCATTCGGAGGATTTTAACTGGGGTTATCCAAGCGAGCTTAACGTGTGTTATCGTTTTAGGTCCCCAAGAACTCAAGTTCCCGAGTTTGGATCATCTCAGCACGAACTTAGGTACATTTATTTATCTCCAAGGTCGAACTCACTGATTTATCTCCAAATCAAATACGCTAATCTTTCAAGAGCTCAAATCAATGAGAAGGTTAGGACAATGTCGACTCTTCGTAACCTAGAACTCCAGTATGTTATGTGTTTGTACCTACATCCCATGGCGGTAAAGCATCGATATTACACCGAGGCAAGGTCATGGTGAGAGACAGAATCAATTTAAACAGAGACATGTTTGTAAAAATGGCTGGACTAGCAAGTATAACATTACCTAACAAAACTGTATTTGTAGTTGTAGGAGAAGTGTGGAAATAAAAAACATGTGATTTCGAGTCCAATCATTGATATTTCCATCCAAAGAGAGGAAAGGTTCACATTTGTTAATATAGGAAAATATTCCATTTTCTACTTGATTCAAGTTCTACTCAAAACCATACTAGCTCCAAGAAAAGATGAGATAAAAGGCAAAGGTTCCCTAAATCTCTGACATGAATAAATAGAGGTCAATCTGAAAAACTATAATTTTTTGCTTCAATTATATTTATGGTTTGTTTGTATTAATAGGGTTTTATAAAATGTAAGCAGAAGATTCACATGTCTTGACTCATTAAATTCTGAGAAACATATTTTGTGATCTTCTCATATTTAAGGCTTTGTTTAAATCTGCATTCGATATTTTAAGTTTCTTAAGAATTTTAGTTTTTAAGCCTAGCTGAAGTCTGAGTAGTTGGGTACACATAAATCTATGTGCATTCCTAATGAAGAGCATATTCATAGAAGCAAATATGATTACCATGATAAGATATTTTCATTTGTGTTAGTTCGTCTAGCACCTATCAGTTGGGATATGCCCTCGGGTTCAACTGCGAGAACACTTTCACATACCTTAGATTTTATTATGCATAGACTGCCAATAGCCTTAACGCACTATTGAATAAGCTTTTGGTAAAGTTCAATTAAACAAATAATTTTTATGGACGTGAATTTTGGGATTTTTTCCCAAACTTTGGTATCGCGATGAAATACTGTTCGTGGAGCCCTAATATGACTTGATTTGACGACAAAGATATTCTCAGCCCAATGGCAAGCCTTTGCCTTGGGCCATACTAGCTTTCCTGAATTTATAATTCACAAAGGGCAAAACCCACGAAAAAAAGAAGTAAAAAATCGTATAAATTATATCTAGTAGTGCTGCCATAAATTAACGCACATCTTTACTTTTGAAGTAATAAAAAATATAACCAAGACAATTCATTTTGTCATTGCCGAGTCAGGAATGGCATGACAAGGTTAAGGAATATTTCCATATGATTAGTTGATGTGATTATATGACTACAGCCACACTGGGTGCACAGCAACAAATATGTGATTGTTCTACTAATACAATTTCTCAGTTAGATAAGATTCCATGTTTTATCCTGAAAATTCTTCAGCAATGAAATCGTAAATTTAGAAATTCACAAAAGGAATGTCAGATATCTCTATCATTCCATCAACAACCCCAAAAAACTAGTCCTATAATCAGATATAACAACTCAATAACACTATGCATGCATTCAATAACCCCATTATACCATACATTTAGCAAAATACACAACACTTGCTACACTTATCAAGATTTTGCTATATCCATACCGGGTTGTAAAGCATAATTTTGTTCTTAAACTTGGTAAGGGTCTATGAATTTGCAATCTCCAAATAAAGAAAACAAACAAAACAGAAATAGGATTTGCTAGCTGCCACTATTTTCTAACTGTTTCATCCAAATAATTTTCTTCTACAGCCTCCCTCTCTTTGTCCGGCAGGCGATACTAATACCATAATGTCAATATAAACATTTATGGTCGACAAGATCTGTAGCAGACCACTAACTTAATTAGAAGTTTGAATTCCAATACATTCTGCACTTCTTTAAGAAAATAAATTCATTACTTAAGATGCCCAAAAGAACCGTTTCACATACAACCAATTTTCTTTACCTCATTGAGCAATCTGCAGGATGTATGGTTCGTTAATTCATTCTGGCATACCAAACATTAATTAACTAGCAAGGAGTCGTGAGTAAGAGAATTACCAAGTGCAAATTCACACATTCTTAATCTGAGAGAGAGAGAGAGAGAGAGAGATGTACCATCAGAGTGCACCGGCACCGACAGTAGCAACAGGATGGCATGCACCAGCAGAAGGATAGCAAGGCGAGCCCCAAAAGACTCCATTTCTTTGAAAGATTCTGAACAAAAAATAGATGCACAAATATTTAGAAGAGAAGATGGGTTTGGATTGGAAGTTTATTGTGAACTGAAACTGCTTTTGGGATTATCAAGTGAGAAAAATGAAGAGGCAGACGGCAGAGTTGAGATTAATACACGTTGCGCCCATGCAAAGTATACACCTCAGATTTCCTCTTAAAGCCCCTCACACGTGTAGGTAATATCACCTAAATTCATATATATTCGTTCTAAACTTAAAAAAGCTCGAATTTTAATTTTTTTTAGATATAATAACATATCATTTAATTAATTTAGGATGAAATTTCACTCGAAAAAAATTAATAATTTTATTTTTCCCTCTTTTTAATATATTTTAGAAAAAGGTTGCAGTTAATATTAAAATATTAAAATTTTCTTGGGATTTATTATTATAAAATAACAAATTTAAACTAAACCAACTATATTCCAAATAATAAAATTAAATTTTATACTTAATTTACTATATAAATTATTTTTTAAAATTTTACAGCATAAAACATTGGTTTTCTTTTACTTTGTGGAAATTTATTTTTTTAGTAAACAATTGCCGGATCTCGTCACTTATACAAGACTCCCTTTTCAAGAAAGCACTCTTTTGTTGAAAATTTAGGATAATTTTGTTAGGTTGCTTATAGAGAGCCGGACGTGCCCCTATATATTTTACACATTACCTATATGTTGTTTAAAATTCTGTCGAACTTTTTCTAAAATATTAATTATTTAATAACATTTATGATAATTAAGAATAAAATTAATTAATTAAAATAATATTTTATATAGTAAACTAATTATAAAATTTAATTATACCATGTAATATAGTTGCTTCATATTATTAAATTTAAATAAAACTTTTAAGTTTTGATCTATTAACTTCAATATTTTCAAATACACGAAAGAGATTTGACAAAATTTGTATACTGATTATATTTTCTCAGTTGGAGGGGCCAAAAAGTGAAATTCATCTAGCCACTTTTTAAACAGCTAAAGATGATGTTTGACTAAAATTATTTAAAACTCTCAAAATATTTATTACTCAAATATTATTAAAAGAAGAAATACTAAATTATTCAATTTCAATACAACTTCACTCTTAACAAACTTTCCAAATCTTTTTTTAAATTCTCTTTAAAAGTTGTCTCTCTCTCTCTCTCTCTCTCTCTCTCTCTCTTTGATTTAACACTCTAAATAAAAGCTCTATTTATATTAGTTTCTAACAAATCTCTACAACTAAATAAACAAATAACTTAAAATCACAATCATAAAATTGTCAATTAATTATCACATAATTTTTAATAATCTCACTAACATTACCTACCTTATCTAAAATTAGAAACTTCTAAAACTTGGGCTAATATGGGCTTGATTAAGATTAGAGTTTGAAATAAGTTTATTTTCAACACTCCACTTTAAACTTGTTTTACGATGCAAAATGAGTTTTTCAATCTCGCAAAGTTTTCATACTTCAGTGGCTTGGTAAAGATGTCAGCAACTTAGTCTTGCGATTTCACATACTTTACTTGAACTTCTTTTCTCGCAATGCATTGGTATCAAGTATCAATATGCTTGTTTCGATTATGAAAATTTTGATTTTTAGCCAAAGCTATTGCTGATTTGTTATCAACATAAATCTCTATTGGCTCTTCTTATGACATGTTCAATTCTTTCAACAAATTTCTTAGCCAAATTACATGACTAACACACGATGTAGCAGCCACATACTCAACTTTACATGTTGAAAGGGTGACAATTAGTTGTTTCTTCGATATCTAAGTAAAGGCAGTGTCTTCCATGAAAAATAGAAAGCCAGTTGTGCTTTTACAATCATTAGTATCTCCAACCCAATGGCTATCACTATATCCAACAAGTTTATAATCATTAGAAATTAAATAAAACAAGCCAAAGTTGATTGTGCCTTTTAGGTAACGAATAATTCTTTTTGCAGCTTTGAAATGTGTGGTTGTGGAGTTTCCATGTAGCGACTTACGAGTCCAGTTGCATAGAGAATGTCAGACCTTATACAAGTTAAATACCTCAAACATCTAACTAGACTCTTGAATAATGTTGGATTCACTTTATCTATTTCATTATCCTTGAATAATTTTACTCCACACTCCACCCGTGTGCTTATTGAATTGCAATCATCCATTTTGAATTTCTTGATAATCTCTTTTGTGTAGCCTTCTTGCCCTATAAAAATCCCATCTTCTTTTTACTTGACTTCGATGCAGAGGTAGTACGTCATCAACCCAATGTTGGTTAATTCAAGCTCCTTTGTTATTTCTTTCTTAATTTCTTTGAACATGATTGGGTTGCTCCTTATAAAGATTAATTTATTAACATACAAGCAACTAATCAAAACATCACCATTGTTTATTCTTGATGTAGAGTGCATACTCATAAAGACATTTAGTGAAGCCTTTTTTTTGCAAATATTTATCAATTCTACTATTCCATGCTCTCGGTGCTTGTTTCAATCCGTAGAGAGCCTTTTTTAAATTTAAGACTATGTCTTCTTGTCTTTTTACCACATAACCCATTGGTTTTTCATTATAAACTTCTTCCTCAAGTACTCCATAAAGAAAGACTGACTTTACACCCATCTAATGTATTTTCCACTTATTTTGAGCTACCAAAGAAATGATTAGTCTTATTGTTTCTAATTGAGCAATTGGAGCAAACACCTCATCATAGTCAATGCCAGTTTTTTTACTATAGCCTTTTACAACTAGTCTTGTCTAATATCATTCAATTTATCTAGTAGCATTCTTTTCACCTTATATATCCACTTTACATCAATGGCTTTATGACCTTTAGAAAGTGGAGCAAGTTCCCAAGTATCATTTTTTTATGGCTCTGATTTCTTCATCCATTGTGTTTCTCCATTTTGTATTTTTCGTGCAGTTTCTAGAAAGTTTACAGGCTTACAATCTACGAAGAGGCAAAATATGGTAAGATTTTCAAGCCTATCAATTATCTCATTCAGTTCTTGAAGACTTCTTGTACGCTCTTCATTCCTTTCAGATAAGAAAGATGGTGGTGAATTTCTATCATCAATTGACAACGGTGAAGCAGGTGGTATAGTAGGCTCTTTTCTTGACTGCTCGACAATTGTTTGTTCATCGTCTTCAAATTCAGGAGCGAAGTTGTAATATTTATATTGTGATCCCCAATCTCATTCGCATTCTTCATAAAAAATAACATCACGATTGATGATTATCTTTTCATTATTAAGATTATATAGCTTGTAGTCTTTAGAGTTATTGTCATAACCAATGAAGATGAACTTCTCACTTTTATCATCTAACTTGCTTCTTTGTTCATCTGGTACATTACATGAGTTATGGTTCCAAAAACTCTTAAACGGAAAATGTCAGGTTTTCTTCCATTTTATGCTTCTTGTGGTGTCTTACCTCATACACTTCTTGTTGGTGAGTGATTTAGTAAATACACTGCACATGCCACAACTTTTGTCCATAACTTCTTTGGCATTCTCTTGCTTTGGAGAATGCTCCGTGCCATGTTGAGAATAGTTCTGTTCTTTCTTTTTGTAACTCCATTTTGGTGGGGGGATCTTAGAACAGTGAGTGGATACCAATTTCCATTTGCTTTACAAAACTCTTTGAATTCCTTTGAAGTGAATTCTTCTCCTCGGTCAGATCTCATTACTTTGATCTAAAGACCACTTTCTTTCTCTACTACAGCTTTAAACTTCTAGAATACTTCAAAGACTTTTGATTTTTGCTTCAAGAAATAAACCCACATTTTTCTTGAAAAATCATCAATGAATAGTAAAAAGTAATTACTTTTACTAAATGAACTTGACTTGATAGGATCACAAATATCTACTTGTATGAGCTCAAATAGCTTCTGGGTTATAGAGTTTGACTCTTTTGGAAAGCTTCTCTTGAATTGCTTCCCAAGTAGATATTCTTCACAAAGTTGGTCGGGGTGGTTGATGCAAGGCAAACTTCTCACCCTCTTCTTTTGAATAATAACTTTAGTCCTCTAAAGTTGAGATGTCCAAATCTCAGATGTCATAACCACGATGAATCTTTATAGCATGCCTTGAGATATTTAGCCACATCTGTTTGAATGTTAAGTAGGAACATTCTATTTATTGACATTGGTACCCTCATAGTCAAGTTATTCATATTGTCTTTTATAGAAAAGTTGTTGTCTTTTTAGTGAATATCATAACCTTTCTCTAAGAGTTGTCCCAAATTTAAAATATTTATTTTCATGTTGGGTACATAATAAACATTTGAAGTAAATTGATGTCTCCCATCTTTGAAGTGAATAAGAATTTTACCTCTTTCCTTTACCACTATCTTAAAATCATCACCGAAAGAGACATTTTCCACACATATGATTGCTAGCACCAATGTTGAGGTACCATGTGCTTTTTTGCCCTTCATTATTGTCGTTGCATGCTAGCAACAAAATATTGGCTCCATCTTTTTATTTTTTTTTACAATCATTTACTTTAATATTAAGGTTTCTGTAATCTCTAGCACAATATCCAAACTTCTCACAATTATACATCAAACTTGAGATTTGTTATACCTCGAGTTTGAATTGCCTCTACCACAACCCCTCGTAAAGCTTTCACGTTTCTCCTAGTTATTGTTGGAATTATTATTGAAATTCCAACATCATCTATGACCATAACCATAACCTCTTTCACGTTGGCTTCTATTATTGTTGAAGTTTTCTTCATTATTGGTTAGCTGGACTTCTATCTTAAGGAGTTGATCAATGACACCTTTTTTTTTTTTCTTTTCTTTGTGACCTTGCAGCGAATCCAAGAGTTGTTCAATCGTTATTGTTTCTAGATCTTTAGTTTGCTTGATGATAGTTGTGATACTATCAAACTTCGCATCTAGAGATTGAAGAATTTTCTGCATGATAGCTATATCTTATAATTTTTCACCATTTTTCTTTAGTTGATTGGAAATGACTAATACTCTAAAAAAGTAATCAGAAACAAACTCAGATTATTTCATATGCAACAAATCAAACTCTCTTCTTAAAGTTTGAAGTCGTACCTTCTTAACCTTTTCTTCTCTTTTGTAAGAGACTTGGAGCATGTCCCACACTTGCTTAGCGGAGGTAGCACTTGAGATTTTCTCAAAGCCATCATCATCTAAAGCTTGGTAGATGAGGAAGACATCCTTCTTGTCTCTATTTCTTAAGTCCTTCAAACTATCCTTTTATGTGTTGGATAGTGTTGACTCGTCTTTGGGCTCGTCATAGCCTTTCTCCACGACTTCCCACACATCATGTGCTCCAAGAAGTGCCTTCATTTTGATATTCCAATTGTCAAAGTCGCTTTCCTTGAATTATGAAACTTGGAATGTTGCCAAGTTACTATTTTCTATTAACTCTCAATAAATTGTGAAATTTGAAATTTTGACTCTATGGATGGATCTGAAATACTGAAAAACCTTTGGTTCTTAGGTTAAAATTTGGGTTTGGTCAATGCCTGGTCAAATCTTGGTCAACAGTGGTCAACGATCAAAGTTAATCGTTTAACTTGATTAATGCTCGGTCAAGAGCTCCTTGAGTCGGTCAATGGGTTAAATAACTCGGTTTGGCTCAACATGACTTGATTCAACTCAGTGAGTTAGCTTATAAACTTTCGATGTAGCGTAGTGGCGCTTCAGAACCTCGATTTGACTGATTTTTTTTCAGTAGTGTGTTCGTCTCAACGAACTCTTGTTTGTGGCTCTGATACCACTTTGTTGGAAATTTGTCACTCAAAATATTGATCACTCAAATATTATTACAAAAGAGAATACTTAAACTATTCAATCTCAATACAACTTTACTCTTAACAAGCTTTCCAAATATTTCTCTAAACTCTATTTAGAAACTTTGCTTCTAATCACTCTTATTTTTCTCTTTTTTTTTGATGATTTAAACTCCAAATGAAAGTTCTATTTGTACTAGTTTCTAGCAAATTTCTACCACTAAATAAAAAAAATAACTTAAAATCACAACCATACATTTGTCAACTAAATTATCACATAATTTTTAATAATCTCACCGACATTACCTACTTTACCTAAAATTAGAAACTTGTAAAATTTAGACTAATATGGACTTGATTAAAATTTGGGCTTGAAATAAGTTTATTTTCAACACTGCTATATGTTATTAACTCCTACATAATATAAAATATTTACGAAGTTTATAAAACACTATATTTAAATTTAAAAATAAGTTTTTGAAATCTTTTGGTGAATAAGATCATAGAGTTTATAATATAATAGTAACATCAATTTTGTAATTATTATAGTCAAAACTAAAAAAGTTTGTTAAAATTTTAAAAATAAGTTAGGAACTCCTTAATTTTTTTGAACTCATTTATTAAATTTTTTATCAAAAATGAACATTTTTATAAACTCTCAAATATTTTGTAAAGTATTTTAAAAAGTTCACCCTACCTCTAACATACAAATGTATAATACTTGGTTAAGTTTATATAAAATGTTATATCTATTGATAAGTGCATATTTTGACATATTTTTATATCAAATCCTTTATATTTTCCTTACATTATTGTTGTTAATATTATTGTTTTATTAATATTTTGTGTTAGAGAATCAATGAACAAAAAGACATAAAAAATAACCAAAATAAAATCGAAGAAGACAATACGTTTTGTGAGCAAGTTGGGAAATGATATTTCATTGGATTAAAAGAAGCACCACAATTAGAAGAAAATGGTCATTTTTGCCTAAGTCCATCGTGTGTAGATTAAAATATATACAAGAAATCACTTGGACTTTGCAAGTGATTGTTGGCTTGCATTAAATTCAAAATATGCATGTCTCCAAACTTGTGCAGTTTTCGTATTTTGAGCATAACTCTATGTTAGAATACCCTATGAACCTGAATCTTGTTTTATTTGAAACTATAACTTTGCTAATGGAAGTTCATCCCAATTCAACCTTGATTATAGTAGAAAATACGTCCAAGTGTGTGTATTAGAAATAATCTATCTATATTGACACATCTCCTTAAATTAAGCATAACTTTCTCTCTAGTGGTTGAAATTAGGTGATTCAAGTTGAAAATTGAATCTAATAGATAAATACACAGCTTTCATGTTGATAACTTTTCCAAATTAGCTGATTTCATGGAGAAAAATGTGTGATAAAAATTGGATCTGAAAAGGGTATGTGAATTTAGAGTATATTTGAAGTAAATTTGCAGTGTATTTGTAGATGCCAATTTAGGCATTTTTCTACTATAAACAGGGGTTCTTGGATGTCATTGAGGATATACACAAAAACCCTTGGAGAAAGAAAGAAAGTTTTATTGTTGTCTTTCTTTAAGCTAAATTTTCTAGTAGTAATATATGTTTTCTAGTAGTAATAGAAATGTATTATCTAGTTTCTCTTCTATTTTTAGTCTTTTCTACTTTCATTATGTATTTTTAAATTTTATTTAGTTGAAGAGAAAGGGTGAACCTCTTGATGGAGGAAGACGAATAGTTATAAAGATGCATAATGTTCAGGTGTGTTGTCTTATAGTTTTAATTTTTGATTAAAATCCTTTCTTATTTTGTGGTGATTCTTGATTTATGTATTATCAATGCCACAACAAATACTTGGGTTCATTTAGCTTATTGTACAGTTCTACTCCACTGACTGCTAATGTGAAACCTTGATTTGTTGTAAACAAAGGTGTGCATAAATACTTAATCCCATAAATAAGTGTTGATGTTAAAACTCTTCTTATTTAGTGGCAATTCTTGATTTTTATATCACCAATGACACAACAAATACTTGGGTTCATTTGACTTATTGTACAGTTCTACTACACCGACTGCCAACGTGAAATCTTGATTTATTGTAGATAAAGGTGTGCATAAATACTTGATCCCATAAACAAGTATTGGTGATAAAAGATAATTTGCAAACAGTAAGACAATATTATGATTACCTTAATGCATGAGCTATTTGATAACATCTTCCTATTAGAACCTTTATTATGTATGGATTCCAATAGTGACATTTAAAAGAGGCAAAAAGAATAAATAATTGTTCCTCTATCCAAAGCTCAAGAGCGTATCTCTAATCCTCATTACTTTTATTACTTTGATTTCTTAGTTATAGCATAAATATTTTTTTATAATTTAAACCACATCCAACCCATCTTTTAAAAAATATAAACCTAAAAACTTCAAAACAACTTCCCTATAAATCGACCTCGAAGTGTCGAGAAATTTATTACTTGATACAACCTGCAGTTGAGTTTGCAAACTTAAAGTTGTAGCAAGTTTTTAGCGCCATTGCTGGGGAAGGCAAGGTAAGTATTTAGGTTCATAAATGTTTATCATTTATAAATATTGTGTGTTTATTTTCTTTATGATTATATGTTCATATAATATCGTAGTCATAATTCTTATCATTTAGTCAGAAATAATTATGAAATTTTAATTGAAATTTATTTGAATCACCGCCACACACTTCCACCGTGGCTAAAATTGAAAGTGTCCAAAATGAAAATGAGAATCAACAGGTGTGTACCATGCATTATTACTTGCAACCTCGAAATTCTTCTCTTTTTTGTTTTATTTTTTCTCTCAATGCAAATAACTTTCGATTCAAGCTAGGTATGATCCTTTTACTTCCTAATTTTCATGGTTTAGACTCTCAAAGCCTTTATTTGTATCTAAAAAACTTTGATAAAGTATGTGCCACTTTTGAAGATCAAACTTGTACAAATGAGATTGTTAGACTCAAATTATTTATTTTTCTTTAAAAAGATAAAGAAAAAACTTGGTTTAACTCTTTAAAACCTAGGTCAGTGGCAAGAAATGTAAGATGAATTTTTGAAAAAATTCTTTCCAACTCATAAAACTAATGCCTTTGAAAAGACAAATCCAAAATTTTTCTCAAAATTCTAATGAAGTTTTTTTTCAATGGTGGGAAAGATTTAAGAATTTATTGAATTCATGTCCACATAATAGTTTTGAAAAATGACACTTAATTAGTTTTTTTTATGAAGGTTTAAACTCCTTTAACAAAATAATTTGTTGAAAATTCAATGTATAATGGTGAATTTTTTTATAAAGAACCTAATAACGCCCTAGAATATCTAGACCATTTGGCAGAAAACTCTGAATCATGACATAGTCTTAATTCTTCTTAAGGTTCTATTAGATCTAATCTTACTAATAGTAATTAAAAAAATATTATCTTAGTCAAAAAAATGATCTAAGTACTAGGATTGCTAGTTTAATAAGAAAAGTTAAGGCCATGGAACTTAAAAAAGTAAATAAAATTAGATTTGTACAAGATAAAAAAGTTTGTAGCATTTATGAACTTGTGGGATATTCCACCAATGAATACCTAAATATTGTGGCACAAACAAATGTCATGAACACATTCAAAAAGCCTTTTCATTCTCTATATTCTGAAACTTACAATCCATAATGGAGAAATCATCCCAAGTTTAGTTGGCGAGATGAGAACTATGCCTAACTACTACATTTATAAAAATCACCAAACTTTCCTTCTTATCCAGCTCCATATAGAAAATCTTTTGAGGAAACTTTGAAAGAATTTATTCATGCACAAACAAACATTAATAACCAGACTTCACAAGCCATCAATGAGATCAAAAGTACACTTTCAACATTGACAACCTCTTTGCGTACTCATGAAAAAGATAAATTTCCTGCTCAAGCTCAACCTAATCCTTCTACTCAATGTCATGTTTCTTTTTCATGTGAATATTCAATCAAGAAAGCTAATTCAATCACAACTCTTTGAAATAGAAAAGTTGTTGATAAAATTATTCATCCTAAGGAGAATCCAAAGTTGGTAACCACTCCTAAACCTCTATCTCATACTTATATAACACCTCTATATTTTCCTAGTAGGTTAGCAAATTCTAAGAAAAATGAGCAAGAAAAGGAGATTCTTAAGACTTTTCAAAAAGTGGAGGTAAACATCCATCTTCTTGATGTGATCAAATAGGGGCCTCGATATACTAAGTTTCTCAAAGAGCCATGCACTAACAAACAGAAGTTGCGGGGGTGAAAAGTAAGTGTGGGGGAGAATGTTTATGTGGTTCTTCAAAGGAAACTCCTTCCAAAGTGTAAGGATCTAGGCACTTTTACCATCAATTATACCACTGGTAATACCATATTTGAAAAATACATGTTATATTTGGGAACATCAGTTAATGTTATGCCATATTCTATTTAGCTTATCTAAATCTAGGACCTTTAAAAGAAACTATTATTATCATACAATTGGTTGATAGATGTAATGCAAATCCAATAGGGGTTGTGGAAGATGTTCTTGTGCAGGTGAATGAATTAGTTTTTCCTGTTGATTTTTATGTTCTTGAGATGGAGGATGACGCATGCCCTAATCCTACATGCATTCTTTTGGAAAAATCATTCATGAAACAGCCCAAGCTAAAATTAATGTTTATGATGGCACTCTTACTATGGAGTTTGATGGCGAGGTTATAAAATATAATATTTGTGAATCTATGAATTATCCTACTCATGTGAAGGTTGTTTCTGCAGTTGAAATTATTAATCCCAAGTCAATGTTTGAGTTTACTGGCAAGGATGGAGTGGAGGTTACTTTACAAAAACATCTTCTTATAGAGGATTTGAAATGAAAGAAGTTGGATGTGCAAATGTTGGGAAATGTGGAAAATAATGTAATGTGGCTGGATTCGTTGCCAAAAAAATTAAGGTATTATATCTTTTATGTTGAATTACTAATATCTAATGAGAGGTTTCTATCTTCTGTGGTGTAGACACCTAAAATGGAGCTTGAACCAATTCCACACCATCTTAAATATGTCTACTTGGGTGAAAAAGAAATATCACTAGTCAGCTTTGCTAAAGACCTCACTCAAGTACAAGTGGACAAACTTATTTGGGTACTTCAAAATTATAAGATGGTGATTGGATGGACAATGACTTTGGCAGCATATGTTGATGAGTGATAAAGAAGGCAATGTCGAGTTGAGGACATTAAGCCAAACGCTTAATGGGAGGCAACCCAACGGATGGAAATGAAGACTATGAGAGCTGACAATCATAGATTTGCTTTCTCTAACTCTTATTCTCTTTTCTTTTTATCCATTTGATTTTTTTTTACTTTTTTTCTATTTTATTTTATCTTAATCGAAAATGTGTGCTGACAATGTGGTAGGTAGTATTTTTTAAAATTGTCATGCAAGAGCACATGGTAGTCACTTTTCGATAAAGAAAACTATTGTAAAGATCTTGCAATATTGATTTAATTAACTCACTCTTTTCAAAGATACTTGCAATTTCTACAAAAGTTAGGAAAATTATAAAAAATTATGATCCTTCTAGGTTAAGTGACGGGTAACGATACTCTGTGGCTATTTAAGTCGGACTTATCAATTTTTCAAACAATTGATACACAAAAAAAAACAAAATGAAACAAAACAAAATAAAAAAATGCAAGTTCCTTAAGAGTGGTTTCTAAAAATTAAGAAGATAAAATTCAATTCATTAAGGATAGACTGAGTAAGGAGTCTCTAAATGATATTCGATTGACTCTTGAGACACATTCTTGCGAATTCGTACATCATGCAATTCTTGATTTATGGAATCACTTATGTGATGAATATGAACATTATAGTCATGGGAATCTGACATTAAAAGACTTTATTTTCCAATTTATAAGAAAACTGAATGGGAAGCATATCCTCGACCCATAAGGGCGTTTAAGCCGTTTCTAAACGTAAAACCAAGAAAGATGCGAACCATAATCATAACTACGTGTACATTCATGTGTAGTAGTTAATTTTTTTTCAAACTTTGTGTTGTAATTTTCAACCTTTCTGATAAAAGAAAAAAGACATGCAACAAATGTTTCCCTATTCATACCTCAATAAATAGCACCTTATTTACTCAATTTTTACACAACTCACTTTCAAAAAAAAAAGAAAGAAAGAAAGAAAATGAAAGGGTCTTCCACTCACAAGTTCAACTGTATTTGTGTATTTTGTTGAACCAATCCAGAAAAAAATAATGAGTTTATAGGGCAACCAATAATTTTGGTAGAACTTTAGTAGAAAGAAAAAATTATTTAGTGTATGGGGAAGCCAATCTGGGGTTATTGGGGAGTATTACTACTTCTACTCATGTAAGAGGAGTCAAAGTTTTAGGAGTTATCCCAAAACCTTTAACAGTACAGAATATCACATGTTTAATCATTGGAGATAAGCTAAAACTGTCATATATTCAGGACAGAATGCCTAATATGTTAAACAATGTGGATGCATTCATTACTCTACCTGATGATTTTAGTACACTAGAGGAATTATTCCAAGTTGTCTCTTGGGTACAACTCAACATTCACCATAAATTTGTAGGTATTCTTAATGTTAATGGTTTCTTTGATGGTTTGCTCTCTTTTGTAGATCATGCTATAGAAAAAAGTTTTATTTCATCATCTGCGAGACAAATTCTCATTTTTGCTCCAACACCTGACCAACTGATTGATCAACTTCTAGCATATGTGCCTGAACTTAATTCTGCTTTAGCTTGTGTGGATTGGTCCAACAGGGATAATGGTCGAAAATGCAAAATGAATTTAACTCTCAACTTGTGAAATTTATCCTTAATGGTTTCAACTAATAGTGTATATATTGTGTTGTTTCAGCTTTATTTTTCAATAAGTCACATTTCAGGTAATATTTTTTAAACTCTATTTTCGACATTGGGCATAATGTCTCGATTAGGTTGGGGAAGGAAATAGTTGATATTATGTCTTGTGTGTTCAATGTATGTTTTTTTTTTTGAAAAAAGAAAAAAAAATCAAACGTGTTTTCTTTTGGATCTGTTGAAACCATTAAAATGGTGGCAAAGTAAAGGGTATCTTTAGCACTCTTAAGATGTACTCTTATATTTATTTTATTTTTGCATAAAATGACAAGTTTGTGAAGTTTTTAACAAAAGTTTGTGAATTGTCAATTTGTTTTTGAGTCGTAGATGTTCTTCTAACTTCAATGATTAAAATTAAGTATGAATAATGTTGTTTGATTTATGATGGGTATTGTTTTAAACTTTGATGTTGTTCTTTAGTTAATATATTTTTGCGATAATTATACTCAAATCTTTTTACACAAATAGTTATGTTATTCGGTGTGGAGACAAGCATATCAAAATAGGTAGTTTTTATGCCTTCACTTTAATCATCACTTGAATTTTCGATATGTAGGGATTGATGTTAGAACTTTTCTTTTTGGCCTGTTGAGGTAAATGACTGATTGAACACCACTTGAAAAATGATTAAGGTATTAGGTTTTCTAGCACCATGGCCAAATCAGTTTGTTCCTCATGTGATATTCCAAGAGAACATCCCCCATAGTAAGCCACTTTGAGTTTTTCAATAAATAAGCCATTTTTTCTGTGGTAATCATATCTTCTTACCTAGCTTAAATACACTATTATCTTACCCTTATTCTAAAAATAATTTGGAGCTTAAGATATTGCATTGACAAAGTGAGCTTGCAAAATAAATTTAGGTTGGAATAAAAGATAAGTGTGGGGGAGTTTCTTCTAAAAAAAATTACAAAGTGTTAAAAATATTATGAGTTGCAACTAAAAATTAGATATTGCAAAATCAATAAGAATGATGAAAAGGGGTCCAATTCAATAAGAATAGGCCCCGGTGTTAAAATTCATGGAGTATGAGAATTCTTCATTGATAAACTCTATATCTCTAATCCCATGAAGTTTTTAGAACATTGCTTGCATCCTATTCTTTTATTTTTTAGCCACATCACTACCATTTGACCCCATTACAACCTTTATTAAAAGTCTTTTGATTTTGTGTGGTTCTTTCAGTGTAGTAGAGATTTGTACCAAATGAAGAGCCTATGATGTTTAACTCTTTCATTAGAGATTAGGTGATGGTTTTGTGAGGTTATATGGGAATTCACTTGTTTGAAGCATGCATGGTTTTGTCACTATTGACAGTAACTATTCACACATACACTTGAGTATGCTTGATGTGGAAATATATTTACTTTTGATGACTAAGGGTTAGACTCAACACTTGTTTGATTTCATTTTCATATTACTTTGTTGCTTCATGAGAATAATGGTTGAAAATTAGTTATCATATGTGTTTGTGGGTATCACCACTGGAAACCCTTACGAGATTATAACTCATCTCTGTAGGCCACCTAGGGGTTTAAAGGCTTGTTGCATATGCTAAATGCAATCGTGATTTTCTATAAAAGTGGATTAGTTTAAGTTTGTTTTAGGTTTGCTCAAGGACGAGCAAATGTTAAGTGTGGGGAATTTGATAAGTGCATATTTTTATATATTTTTGTATCAAATCCTTTATACTTTCCTTGCTTTATTCTTGCTAATGTTATATTTTTATTAATATTTTGAGTTAGGGAATCAATGAATAAAAAAAGATAAAAAATAGCCAAAATAAAATCGAAGAAGACAACACGATTCATGAGTAAGTTGAGAGATGATATTTCATTAGATCAAAGAAATATCACAATTAGAAGAAAAGTGTCATTTTTGTGTAAGTCCATCATATGTAGATCAAAATATATGCAAGAAATTAATTGGATTTTGCAAGTGATTGTTAGCTTGCATTAAATTCAAAATAAGCATGTTTTTAGACTTGTATAATTTTAGTATTTTGGGCATAACTCTATGTTCAAATGCCCTATAGATATGAATCTTACTCTATTTGAAAGTGAAGAGATAGAACTACAAGTTTGTTGTTGGAAGCTCAGCCCAATTCAACCTTGATTATAGCAAAAATTGCTTCCAAATATGTGCATTTGAAATGATCTATTTATGCTAACACATCTTCTTAAATCAAGCATAACTTTTATTCTAGTTGTTGGAATAAGGTGATTCAAGTTGAAAAAATAAAGCTAATAGATAAATACATAGTTTTCATATTGATCACCTTTCAAAATCAGTTGATTCATGAACAAAAATGTATAACAATCGAATCTGAAAAGGACATGTAAATTTAGAGTATATTTGAAGTAAATTTGAAGTGCATTTAGAGTGAACTTGGAGATACCAATTTGGGCACTCTTCTACTATAAATAGGAGCTCTTGGATGTCATTGAGGATATACGCAAAAACCCTTATAAAAAGGAAGAAAGTTTTATTATTGTCTTTCTTTAGGCTAAGTTTTCTAATAGTAATAGAAATGTATTCTCTAGTTTCTCTTCCTATTTTTAATCATTTCTGCTTTCATTATGTCTTTCTGAATTTCATTTAGTTGAGGAGAAAGAGTGAGACTCTTAATGGAGGAAGAAGAATAGTTATAAACATGCATAATGTTCATGTGTGTTGTATTATTGTTTTAATTTTTGATTAAAACCCTCCTTATTTTGTGGCGATTCTTGATTTATGTATCACCAATAGCACAACAAATATTTGGGTTCATTTAACTTATTGTACGGTCCTATTCCATTGACTACTAATGCGAAACCTTGATTTGTTGTAGACAAAGGCATGCATAAATACTTACCATCCCATAAATAAGTGTTGGCGTTAAAACCCTTATAGTTTAGTGGTGATTATTGATTTTTGAATCACTAATGGCACAACAAATACTTAAGTTTATTTAACTTTTTGTACGATTCTACTTTATTGAGTGCTAACGTGAAACCTTAATTTGTTGTAAACAAATGTGTACATAAATACTCGATCCTATAAATAAGTATTGATATTAATAAATAAGTATTGGTATTAAGAGATAATTTACAAAAAATAAGACAATATCATGATTATCTTAATACATGAGCTATTTGATAACATATTCCCATTGGAACCTTCATCATGTGTGGATTCCAATAGTAGCATTTAAAAGAGATAAAAATAATAAATAATCGTTTCTCTATCAAAAACTCAAGAGCGGATCTTTAATCCTCAGTACTTTTATTACTTTGATTTTTTAGTTATAGCATAATTTTTTCTTTATAATCTAAACCACATCCAACCTATCTTTTAAGAAATATAAACCCACAAATTTCAAACAACTTGTTTGTGGATCGACCTCGGACACTCAAGAAATTTATTACTTGATACAACCTGCACTTGAGTTTGTAACCTTAAAGTTGTAGCATCTATATCATGAATCCAGATTAGGCTAGCTACTTGTTTTATGTCTTCACTACAACGTCCCTGTTATCAATTCTCTTTTTATCACTTATAGGGCGTTTAGATTATATGGATTGTTAACCTGAGAGACATAATTTCTAGATATTTAGAAAACCTATTTGACAATGTGTAAATTCCTGCCCTTTACAATATATAAGTCATTAACCTAGCCTCTTCTACCAAGAAATGGCAATGGGACAAGTTCAAATCCTGATCCGCTGTACTTGGGGCGGGTTTTTAAAATTATAATGAATTTGGAGCAGGTCTTAATTTTTTATTTTAAATCTTGCCCCACCTTAAACCCGTCCCGTTTAATTTTATATTTATTTTTATCTTATTATATATGTATCTATGTGATATTATTTTTAAAGTATATTTTTTTGAAAGTTTTAATGGCATTACTTATAAAAAATATATTTTTTTATATTTTCAAATTTGTAAACAAGTCTAGCGGGTTCAACCTATTATGTTTAGGTTCATAAAAATCTTGGTAGGGCGAGTCTTAAGTTTTAGCAAATCCACTCTAAACCCACCCTTTGGCCATCTCTACTTCTACCCACTATTGTCTCTATCTGACCCCTGATTATGTATGAATGGTTGTTATATCTTGAGCTCTTCACCTATAGTTCAAAGTATTGGCTGATATTCGATATGATTGGCCGCTTAATATTCGAGTCAATCCTTGTCGATAAGATAATATTAGATGATACTTATTATTCTCTAAGTTTATATGTATCGCTAATTATATTGGATAATATCATATTGTATTGCTAATACCATAATATTATCGGCCATATTAGGATATTATCAATGATAATATTGGATATAAAATCACATTGTCTGAGATGTTATGTCTAATAATAGAGTTTATATTTATTTGTTGGAGACATACTTTATGGAGGAGGGTTGTTTGTGTGGGTGACTAATTGTGCCAAAATGTACTTCTACCTATACACCGACAAACGAAGTTTAGCATTTGTACTATAATTTTCATGCGTGAAAAAATGATATAATTAATGTATTATTATACGTACAACAAATGTTTGTTGGTGTAATTCCTAGTGAAGTATTTTCTATTACAAATTTAAGTTTGGCAACAATCTACTGCATAAATTTATTCTGTAAGTTTTTACTATGTACTAATGATTAGTAATATGTGTTACTTATAATCTTCTATAATTTTAGCTTCTATTAACATTGCCTCGTGCCGTGCCTTATTTTTAAAAAACAAATTGAGCATTTTATAATGCATTTGTTCTATATTGCCTAATGATATCTCGATATGCTACGTTTTATATAAAACAATACAACTGCTATTATTGTTGATGCTGACTTTGAACTATGCTCATATCCTAGGGACATTTCACTCCCTAATGCAAGGCCAAAACCATAAAGTGAAGTGCAAGTGAGGCGCCTCATGACCAACTATTTCCTAAGCCTCATCCTAGTGGTTTATTCGATACCTTGAGGGTTCTACTCGAATCCATCCAAACAATGACACGTGTCATGTCTTTATCTTTATTTTAACTTTTCTTTTAATTTTTTATCTTCCTTCAACGTTAACTATGGTTGCCAATCATGGTTGAATGAAAACTTTTGAGCTGCAAATTCCAGTACATTCCACCATTTTTTCCAAAAAAATATTAAATTCGAACTTTTAATTAATATGTACCCCATATAAATAACCATAATTTACAGATTTTTGTTTTTATCTTTTTCATTTTTTATTGAAAACGTCTCTTTTCTTTCTTCATTTTTATCTTTCATATAATATTCATTCTACAAACCCATGCTTCCATTTTTTATATAGTAGCTGAAGGTATGTTGATTGTTGCATTTGCCGAAAACTCTAAGTGCCATCTATAGCCTGTTACTATCCCTATAGCTCTCTGAATCCTTATTGCCAGACTTTCCACCTTCTGTTGTGTAACCAATAGAGCTTTGGTGCCACTACGGTCATGGGTCTATTGATTCGGTAGATTACGGGTAGGAAAAAAATAGAAAAGTGTTCTGAAGAAAAAATAGAAAAATAAGAAAAATGGTGGGGAACAACGTAAACATTATGAAGGCAACGTGAATTCATTTACGATTGTTGGAGCTCTTGCCAACTCAATAAAAGCAAAGAATGTTAGGAAAATTAAGAACAAGGAACATAAGAAAAAAAACCTTCAAGTCTACAATGTGATTTTGCTTGTGGGATTTAGATTATGGGCTTGGTTTTGTTTAAGAATTATGAATTTATATTTTGTGGGTTTGCTTGTAGGATGTAGTGTTGGAGTCCACCACATAAAGAAAAAGAAAAAAGAGTCAAAAATAGAGGGCTATGAAATGACAGCCCCCAATCCCATTCTTGATTGTTTGGTATAGAGTCAAACAATTATCCCCTCCCTTGCCTATAAAAAGGCTTGAGGAGGAGTTGCAAAATATACACCAAGCAAACACAACAATCCAAGAGAAATAGCTTGGATACAAGATAGAGAGCAAGTGTAGACATCTAGATAGAGCAATTTGTGAAAGTCAAATTGTGATAGGTGTGGGAAAACACTTGGTGTTTTTTCTCTTTGGCAATACAAAGGGATTGGAAGAGTATTTTTTGGTAACTATTAGAGTGATTGTACAAGAGTCTTCTATTCTTAAATTTGGGCATAAAACTCAATGGTGTATTTTTCTTGTACTGAAAAATTCTCTATTAGTGAAAAATGAGAACTCTCGTGGACATAGGTGGATTTTTCGAACCACGTAAAATCTCTGTGCAATTTTATATTTTATCAGTATTATTTTTTTTTATCGTCGTTCTATTGGTGTGATTTTCTGAATATTTCTAATAAATCAAATCTCAAATTCCTAATTACTTTCGATGTGCCTAACTAGTGGTATCAAAGTTATTTGGTTGAGACTAATATTGAGATTTGATTTATTATGATGGATGGTGTGTCGATGAAAAATCCATTCAAGGTGCAACAATTTGATGACAAAGGGAATTTTACTCTTTGGCAAAGAAGGATGAAGGATCTCCTAATTCAACAGGGCCTAGCAGTGGCATTGAAGGGAAAGGAAGGAAAACCAGAAGTTATGAAAGATGCACAGTAGGAAGATTTGGAATCACACTGTGTCAGCACGATTCGGCTTTATATTGCGGACAACATTATCAATAATGTTGTGGATGATGATTCTGAAGATTTGACACCAAAGCTGTGGGCAAAATTGGAGAACTTGTATCTTAGAAAAAAATTATCTACAAAGTTATTTCTAAAGCGGCAATTCATAGGTTGAAGATGCAGAAGGGTGAGTGTCTTATAGATCACATGAACCAGTTTAACAGACTAGTGGATCAACTGCAGAAAGTTGATTTGAAGATTGAGAAAGAAGATAAAGCCCTTTTACTTCTTATCTCACTCTTGGATTCATATGATAGTCTAGTGATGACATTGTTGTACGGGAAAGATACACTAGACCTGGAGTATGTAAAAGCATCATTGTTGTCCCATGAAAACAAAAGAAGACAAACCAGGAAGTGGAACAAGAATCTGCTTTGGTTGCTTAGGGCATGAATCAGAATGGAAGAAAATTTGGTGGTGGATCTATGAACAGCAGGCCAGGTTCAAAGGCTAGGGGAAAGGGAAAGGTCTGCTTTGAATGCCAAGAGGAGGGTCCTTCAAGAAAAAATGTCCTTACAGAAGGAAGAATATAGATGGTGAAGGTGGCAGTAGTAATTTGGTAATAACAGATATATATGATGGAGATATTCTCACAATCTCCACATTTATGGATACTTCTTCTCAAAATGGATGGATTTTAGATTCGGGAGGCATAATACATGTGTGCTCCATAAAAGATTATTTTGATTCACTTCAATTAAAGAGGGCAAGTACTTTGTCCTTGGGTGATGGTTCTACTTGTAGAATCATGGGATTTGGAGTGGTGAAAATCAAAATGGTTTATGGAGCGAATCGTACTTTGGGAGGTGTGGCATATGTCCCAAAAATATGAAGGAATCTAATTTTCTTGAGTCAGTTAGATTCCAGGGGCTGTAAGTATTCAGCTGGAGGTGGAGTCCTGAAAGTCACATGTGGCGGAAGGATTCTAATGATAGGAGAGAAGTATGGAAATTTGTATCATCTGTGACCTCAATGGATGACTTGAAGTGGAACGCACCAGAAGACTTCGAGGGAACAGACAGGTGTGAAGAAAATCCTGTTGGGTGAGAGGATGGATCGAGGTCATCCCTCTTGGAAGTCAACTAGTGGTGTTGATTGAGCTGTATGTGTGCGTTGGCCGACTTAAATCAGGTGGAGTTAGGACTTTATTGATTATGCATGTGCAGTGAATTTATTAAAGGCCATTCTTTTTTTGGTATTTTTGGTTTGCAGACAAAAGTGTTTTATGGTGGAGGTGGAGAATTATTGGAGTCCACCACACACAAAGAAAAAGAAAAGAGAGTAAAAAATAGAGGGCTATGAAATGAAGGCCCCCCAACCCCATTCTTGATTGTTTGGCATGATACCAAATAATTGTCCCCTCCTCTTGCCTATAAAAAGGCTTGAGGAGGAGTTGCAAAATATAAACCAAGCAAACACAACAATCCAAGAGAAATAACTTGGATACAAGATAGAGAGAAAAAATAGAGAGCAAGTGTAGACATATAAGGAGAGCAATTTGTGAAAGTCAAATTGTGATAAGTGTGGGAAAACACTTGGGGTTTAAAGGAATTGAGAGAGTGTTTTTTGGTAACTATTAGAGTGGTTGTACAAGAGTCTTCTGTTCTTGAGTTTGGGCATAAAACTCAATGGTGTATTTTTCTTGTATTGAAAAATTCTCTATTAGTGAAAAATGGGAACTCTCGTGGACGTAGGTGGATTTTCCGAACCACGTAAAATCTTTGTACAATTTTATATTTTGTCAGTATCATTTTTTTATCGTCGTCCTTTTGGTGTGATTTCCCGAATATTTCTAATAAATTTAATTTTAAATTTCTAATTGCTTCCATTACGCTCAACATGTAGATTATGGGGCTTTTGTTGATTATTTTTGCAATGAAATATAGCATACAAGCCTAATTTTTATTTTTCTAATTTTTCCTGTTTATGAGATTGCTTGTCGAACGCAAACTATGGGCTTTTTGTAAAAAAAATTGTGCTCTAAACCTGGTGCTTGGTGGTAAAAGACTTGTAGGCTTTTGTTTATTCATTATAAAGAAGAATACTGATTTCAAGAAATTTCCAAAACCTTCTAATGGTAATTAAAAATTGATAGCATAAATCCTTCAAGCAATTAACAATAATACTTCCAACTGAAACAAGTTGAACAAAATCTTGTTTCTAAAACCATTTTTAACATTTGGAAGGAAATTTAAATTGCACTAATCACATCCTTACAAAGGCCTTCCACCCGTGTCAAAAGGACCAGTTGGTATCGCATTATACCTCATAGTTTTGGACAAGGGCCTGGTGAATTTACAATTTGTTGCTAATATTGTTTGTATTTGTAGTAATTTTTGTTGTAATCATAGTGAATTAAGCGAGTTATAGTATGCTCAATCTTAATATTGTTTTATGTCTTATTTTCATGAATATTTTGTTCTCATGAATATTATGCAAGTTTTATATCATATACTTCCAATAAAATGCAATTGGCAAGAAATTTTTACTAGTTGGAGTAAATGTTCATTATATCCTTAGAAAAGAATAAATCTTGAGTTTGTTTACTGTTTGCATCCCAATCTCAATCAGAAAAAAAAATCAGACAAAACTCGCGAAAAAACTAATGCTCTGATTCTCAAAAAACTAAAATTGTGCATTTATGGAGAATGAACTCAATTTTTTTTTAAAAAAACATAACACTTGAATATATGTAAACGAAATATTACTATGAAAGTAAATATTACACCCAAACCACATTTTTTCTCATGATGATCAAGGTACGTATTTGGTAGCTGATAAAGCTTCCACCATATAATTACACCAACTTGGGGCCCAAAATCGTCATAACCTATTGCTAATGAGGTTTTATTACCTTCACTAATAAAACTCAGTGACTTAAACTTAAGCTTGGGTAGGGCGGGGTGGGCGGGTTTAACATTTGCGGTAATGCTGATTCCACCGCCTTAGTATGAATTCCACTAGGGGAGATATAACACATGATGGATTTACATGAAGACAAGTTGTCATTGCCATGGGCTGCTGTATTTCCTTTTCTTTTCCTAAATCGATTGCAGCGCAAAGGTTAGGAGGGCACGACGAGCTAAAAGTGGAGTTCCAAACGAGGTATGGTGAAAGATGATGGCAAGGATTTAGAGAGCTACAGGGATAATTGATAAAGTAGAATGCTCATCGCCCCAATTATATTGGGTTGAGTGTATTGTACTTTTTTTATTTTGTATAAACAATCTTATTGGAAGTATATTAGTAAAAAGCATTCTTTTTTATTTTATGTATTGCATCTTTTATTTTTACACATTAGATAAAGTGCTTAAACCAAATTTAACTACAGGGCATGGTTGCACATATAATGGCAATCATAAAACATACAATAAGTTTCAAGTCGAGAGTTTTTTGAGATGGGACATCAAGTGACTTAGTAAAACTCGCACATACGTTGCATGCTTGTGAGATGAGTATGTCACATTCCATTGATATTAGTGTAGAGACGCAAGTGTATGTATGTGGGTGTTTGTTAGGCAACAAGTACATCGAATATAGCCCGCAAGGAATTCTTAGCTGAAGGCTTTGCCTGTCGAAATAAAAATTTATGTGTTGCGATAGTACATGGCTAGTCCTTGGACTTAAGGCATGATGGTAGTCTTGTGTGCATTCTGCAATATTTTGATATATCTTCTAATTGCTTGACAATTACAAATAGTGCATGTTGGGTATTATACTGGTATGCATAGAGGTTTGTTAGTCGCCAATACAGAATTTGATACTTATTTTTTAAATAATAGAACCTCCTGTGTTTTCATAGTTCGTGATTCAAAAACCTTGGCTAAGATAGAATGAATCATGATTCGTCAAGAATCATTGAAACTTGAAATAGAATCACAGTTATTAAATCATTCAGAGTTTTGACTTATAATCTATGCCGTAAATTCAATCGAGAGATTAGTTGTCAAAAGGACCTTATGTATATAGTGCTCGCAATTGAAATAGGTTTACCCATTATTTCACTCGAGACTAATTTGTCATGATTACTTGTTAGGTGTTTACATGGATAGTGAGGTTCTTGGAACTAAAGAATTAATTCCAAGTGGATTAATTAATTAATGAAATTAATTAAAATAAATATTATTCAGAAGTTGTAATGTTGCAAACCCAATACTAGATTAGTAGTGAACATAGGAGAGTCACACATTATGGAAAGTAATATTTCTAATTATGAGATTTATTCAATGGTTGAAAATTAATTAATTAATATTTGATATTTATCCAATAGAATTTAATATTCGGCCATTAGGATTTATTTTATATAAATATATTTTAATAATATATTTGATATATATCTATCTTGATATTATTTGAAGAGTTCAAATTAATATCAAAAATATATGTAGATAATTTTTATGACTAATGTAGTTTCAAATAAATCCACATACATTGGAGAGAGAAAAAGAAAAGAGTTATGAAAGATTTAGAATTCTTTCAGGATCAAACTTTGAAATAGTTAAAAATTGACAAATTCCCCAAGAGTTGGAGTAGGAGCAAATTTTCAACCCCTATATATAGAGAGAGGGTCGAGAATTGCCTAGAAATTTTGGCAAAAATGATTTTGTTTTGTCTTCTATTTTTCTCTCCAAGAAAAGAAAAGAAAAGAAAAGAAAAAGAAAAAGTGTTTTCGAAATCTTGATTTTCTTTAAAAGAAAACTAGTTTTTTGATATTTTCTTTTTATATAAATTTCAAGAACTTAAAGAATCAATCTTTATTATTCTTGAAAGTTTATTCTCGATCCATCAATTGGATCAAAAAGGTAAAATTTACTTTGGATTCAGATTAGTAAACAATTAAAATGATACTAGCAAATCCTTTTAATTTGTATTATTTTTCATATTATAGACCTAATGGAGGGGAGACATTTGGATCCTTGTAAGTTTTGAAAGTCCAAGATAAGCAATTGATTGCTTCATTTCCTACAGCAATCGGAATGCATAAATGGTATAATCCAAATTTAAATATATTTATTTATATATATTCACTTGAATAAGTGCGATCGTTAGAATAGCTTTCGAATCGAGGGGATAAATTTATTTGATAAATTTATGTTTGATATTTTTTTTTAATTTTTCGTTGCACATGCCTCTACAATTCTAACGAACCCAATGGTGGTATCAAAGCCACGATTTCGTTTATTCAGTGAATTTTAGATTTATTTATGTATACATGTTTTTAAATTATTTAAATTTATGTTTAATATATAAAATTTGATTTGCATGATTTCAGTAATTGATGATTGAGAATTAGCGGGCTGTGCAACGGAGTATGCTAGGCCCACGGGCGACCTTCATGCTACTTGTCACATCATTTTTTAGGTCCTTTTTTTATTTGTTGGAATTTTTAAAATTAAATGTTAATTTTAATAATTTCTAAAAAAAATATTTTTCTACAAAAAATTATTTTCCAAAGAAAATTATTTTCAAGCAATGAAATTATCCCAATTCAAAAAACATTATGTTTAACTACTTGATAAATTTACATGTTTTGATAATTGCATGTGATGTTAATTATGAGCATGTATGGGATGATCATGAGCTATTGGACCAATGTGATTAGTTTTATTTAATATTTTTGGGTTTTAAAATAGGACCTGTGAGCCTCTTATTCCATTTATGTAAATTATTTATTTTTCTGCAAAGTGTAGAATAGGTGGTGAGATTTTTCTTTTTCTTTGAAAGACGAAAGAGAATTAAGAAGGAGGTTCCAATAAAGGTCCATGTTTGCATGGGATACAATTATATAATAGAATAGGTTTTAATCTATTTTATTATCCTTAGATTGACCTTAGGTCCATTTTTGGCTCAAATAGACGGTATAAGACTGGTTCATGATCATCCATTTATTTAAAGTATGTATTAGATGCATGCTTAGGATCTTATTTAATGATTTTATGCTTGTACAATGATATTATGATGTCATACATTAAATAACCAATCTAATTTAAATTATGATGAGGTCTTGGATAAAATTAAACCCCACTTAATTTATGAAAATTAAGTAAAAGAATTTTTAGAAAATTTAATTGCAAAAAAAATGGACAAGTTAGGTAAGATCTATTGTTCCATGCCTACCATCAAAGGTAGAGACATGACGACCGCTATCACACTTGATCACTAGCAATGAGTCATCAGGTGGTCTTGTGTTGGAAAGCTGTGATCTCTACCAAGCATTGAGATGCTTGTGGGATGGAAATCATTATTATGTTGACCATGAGTTGTGAAATTCTATTAAGGGTGATGGAATTCGAAGAAAATAGTGGGGGACATTTAGTATTAAAGACCTTATATTAAATGAAAATGTTTTTCCATAATTTACTCATTTTCTGCTTCGTGCATGTTTTGTAGATTTATCTACTTAAATGGCAAAAAATCTACTAGCAACAATCCTTGAACAAAACACATTAACTGGACCTAACTTTATCGATTAGTAAGAAACCTTAAAATAGTTCTTCAATCTGAGAGGAGGGCATATGCCCTTGATGTTGCGCCTCTTTCGATTCTACCAGAGGATATTACTTTAGAGGCTTATGCAGATTACCTACGTCATGTTGATGATAATCTACAGGCTCGATGCTACATGCTAGCATCGATATCAAATGAGCTCCAGAGGTAAAATGAGGATCAAGATACTACTTATGGGATCCTTCTTCACCTACAAGAGTTGTATGGTGAGCGTACTCAGCAGGCGAGATATCAAATCTCAAAGAAGCTTTTTCGATATCGTATGACTAAGGGCTCTTCAGTCCAAGACCATGGATTGAATATGATAGCCCTTGTTAAAAGGTTGGCATCCCTTGGAGTCATTATGGAGAATGAACTCTATATGGACCTTTCGTTTCTATCTCTGCCTCCCTCATTTGATACCTTTGTTGTCAACTTTAACTTGTAAGTTTGAAGTGTAGTGCTCGTGGGAACTATAACTACTTCTTAACATTTACCGATGACTTATCTAGGTATGGTTATGTGTACCTTTTAAGGTACAAGTTAGAAGCATTTGAAAAGTTTGAAGAATTCATAATCGAAATAAAGAAACAATTTAGCTCAAGTATAAAGGCTCTTCAATCTGATCGAGGAGGTGAATATTTAAGTACAGAGTTTTTGGATTATCTAAAAGAGAATGGGATTCTCTCACAATGGAGTCCTCCTGCTACTCCAAAACTCAACGGAGGTGCGAAACGCAGAAATCGAACCTCATTAGATATGATTCGATCCATGATGAGTTTCAGTACATTGCCTCTTTCATTCTGGAGCTATGCCTTAGAAACGGTGTCATACCTATTAAATAAGGTGCCATCTAAAGCCATGTCTAAACACCATATGAGATGTGGTGTAGAAAGAAACCTTTCTATAAATACCTTAGGGTATAATGGTGTGCTATTTATGTGAAGCGGCTAATAGGAGATAAGTTGGATATGAGATCCAGTTTATGCAAGTGTGTGGGATATCCAAAGGAGTTTATTGGATATTATTTCTATGATGCCTCAAAATAAAAGGTGTTTATTTCGAGGAATGCCATATTCCTTAAAGAAGAATTTCTTTTACAGAGTAGAGGCAAAGTCATGGAACTTGAAGAAATTCAAGAACCACAGTATGCCCCAACTATCGTAGTAGATAATACACTAATTGATGTTAGGTCCTCTGAGGCACAACTTCTTCGAAGATCCAAAAAGGTCTCAAGGATATCTAAGAGATACAGCTTGTTGTTAAAGAACAAAGAAGAGGGACACCCCTTGGATAATGATCCAAAAAGCTATAGAGAGGAGATGTCGGAGAAATGGCAATAAGCAATACAATCCGAGATGAACTCTATGTACTTCAACAAGTTATGGACCTTGGTGACCCACCACAGAAAATTATTCCCATTGGTTGCGAATAGGTCTACAAGCGAAAGGCTGGAGTAGATGGAGAGGTAGCGACCTATAAGGCATGTTTAGTTGCAAAAGGTTATACTCAGAAGTAAGGAATTAATTATGGGGAAACCTTTTCACTAGTAGTGATGCTTAAATATATTCGGATATTGTTGGCTATATTTGCATATTATGACTATGATATATGAAAAATGGATGTAAATACCGCTTTTCTTAATGAAATATTAAGGAAAAGATCTATATGAAATATCCAGAAGGCTTCATATCCAGTGGGAGCAAGCAAAAAGTTTGCAACCTCCAGAGATCTATTTATGGACTTAAATAAGCTTCGAGGAGTTGGAACATCTGGTTTGATGAAACAATCAAAACATTTGATTTTTATAAGAACCTAAATGAACCATGTCTCTACAAGAAGGTTATTGAAAGTGCAGATACATTTGTTGTACTCTGTGTTGATGGCATCTTATTCATTGGGAATGATATGGGGATATTGTTGTCAACGAGTAGTTGGTTGTCTAATCAGTTTTCCATGAAGAACTTGGGAGATGAATCTTTTATCCTAGGGATAAAAATCTATAGAGATAGATCCAAAAGGATGATCAGACTATTCTAATCCATGTACATAAACAAAGTACTAAAAAGGTTTAGTATGGAGAAATCCAAGCGAGGATTCACACCTATGAGTCATGGGGTTTCATTTTCTAAGGCTGTCTCCTAAGACACCTGAAGAGAGAGAAAAGATGGCTCATATACCTTATGTTTCCGTAATGGGGAGCATAATGTATGCAATACTGTGTGCAATGCCTGATATAATACATGCTCTGAGTGTCATAAGCAGATATCAATTCAATTGAGGAGAAGAACACTAAAAATCTATTAAGATGACCTCAAGTACTTGAGAATGACTAAGGATATCTTTCTGATATACGGAAATGGAGAACTAAATCTGGAGGTATATACAGACTCTAGTTTTCAGTCTGATATAGACAACTCAAAATCCATGTCTGGATACATATTCACCCTGAGTGGTGGTGTGGTCAGTTGGAAGAGTTTCCAAGTAAGAGACAACTGCAGACTCTACCACTAAAATTAAATATATTGTTACATTAGATGCAACAAAAGAAATTATTTGGATAAGAAACTTCATTCAATGTTTGGGTGTAGTTTTATTTGTTGTTGATCTAGTAATGATTTACTATGATAACAATGGAGCCATTGCGCAAGTAAAGGAGCTAAGATCTCATCAAAGATCCAAATACATAATAAAACGATATCACTTGATCAAAGAAATCATTGGTAGAGATGACATCATTGTGGATCGAGTTACTTCAGTAGAAAATGAAGCAAACCCACATACCCTTAGTACAAAAGCTATTCGACGAACATATTGAGAACATGGACCTTAGATACATAGGTAATTGGGGCTAGGGCAAGTGGGATATTATTAGAGTAGGATGCTCATCGCCCTAATTAGATTGGGTGTATTATACTCTTTTTCTTTTGTATAAACAATCTTATCAGGAATCATATTGATAAAAAGGTATTTTCTTTATTTTATATCTTACATCTTTTATTTCTGGACATTAAATAAAGTCCTTAGATCAAATTTAGATACAGGGCATAGTCGTGCATATGATGGCGATCATAGAATATACCTCTATGACTTTGGTCTTAAATAAGTTCCGAGTCAAGAGTTTTTTGAGATGGGACATCAAATAAACTCGCACATACAATGCATTCTTGTTAGACGAGGATGTCACATTCTATTGACATTAGCGTAGAGACACAAATGCATGTATTTGGGTGTCTGTTAGGGAATAAATACACCAAACATAGCTTGCAAGAAATTCTTAGCTAGTGGCTTTGCTTGTCGAAATAAAAATTTATGTGTTGCGATAGTACATGGCTAGTCCTTAGACTTGAGGCATGATGGTAGTCTTGTATGCATCCTGCAACACTTTGATATATCTTCTGATTACTTAACAATTACAAATAGGATATGTTGAGTGTTGCTTAACATAGAATTCGACACTTATTTTTTAAACAAGGGAATCTTCTTAAGTCGTGATTCAAAGACCTTGGCCAAGGTAGGATGAATCGTGAATTATCAAAAATCTTTAGAACTTGAAATGGAATCATAATTATTGAATTATTTTGGGTTTCTCTTATAATCCATGCCCTAGATTCAATCAGAAGGTTAATTGTCGAAAGAATCGTATGCTTATAGTGCTCGCAACTGAAATAGATTTATTCGTTATTTTACTTACGGCTAGTTTGCCATTATTACTTGCTAGGTGTTTTTATGGATAATGAAGTTATTGAAATTAAGAAATTAATTCCAAACGGATTAATTAATTAAATTAATTGTTATTCATAAGTTGTGAGCCCACTAGTGTTTAGTAGTGAACCAAAGAGGGTCACACATCTTTATAGAAAGTAACATTTCTAATTTTGCGGTTTATCCAATGGTTGGAAATTAATTTATTAATATTGATTAATTAATTAATTTAAGAGTTATATTTGATTTAATGGTTAAATTAAATTATTCAATTAACTAATTTAATTATTTAATTAGACCTAATTTGATTAGGAAGTCTAATTGGAATAAATTAATTGGATTGATTAATTTGGGATTAAATCAATTGGATTAATTTATGAATTTTTTGAAGTCTAAGCCCAAAAATTAAATAGAGAATAATTTATTTAATTAACACATTTATAAATAAATAAATAAAATAGCTTAATTTTATAGGATAAAAATTGGCCACTAAGATTTATTTTAATTATATAAATATATTTTTGGAATATATTTGATATATATCCATCTTGATATTATTTGAACAGTTCAAATTAATATTAAGAATGTATGTAGACAATTTTGATGACTAATGTAGTTTCAAACAAGTTCACATATATTGGAGAGAAAAAAAGAGAAGAGTTATTGGAAGATTTAAAATACTTTCAAGATCAAACTTTGAAATAGTTCAAAATTAACAAACTCTCCAAAAGTTAGAGTAGAAGCAAATTTTTGGCTCCTATATGTATAGGGAAAGGAAAAAATTACCTAGAAATTTTAGCAAAAATAATTTTATTTTGTCTTCTATTTTTCTCTCTATGAAAAGAAAAGAAAAGAAAAGAAAAGAAAAAGAAAAAGTGTTTTCTTAAAATCTTGATTTTATTGTTCTTCAAAAGAAAACTAGTTTCTTAATATTCTCTTTATATCCAAGTTTCAAGAACTTAAAGAATCAATCTTTATTGTTATTGAAAATTTATTTTTAATCCATCAACTAGATCAAAAATACAAAATTTACTACGGATCCAAATTAGTGAACGATTAAAAGGATACTGACGAATTCTTTTAATTAGTGTTACTTTTCATATTGTAGACCAATAGAGGAAACACATTTGGATTCCTGCGAGTTTTGAAAGTTCAGGATAAGCAATTGATTGCTTCATTCCTACAACAATTAGAGTGCATGAAAGGTATAATCCGAATTTAATATATTTATTTATATATATTCACTTGAATAAGCATGATCCTTAAAATCACTTTCGAATCGATGATTTGATAAAAAAAATTAATTTTCTACTGCACATGTCCCTACAATTCTAGCGAACCCAATAATAACAACAGGCTGCAGAGGGCACTTAGAGTTCCAGCAAATGCAGCAAACACCATACCTTCTGCTACTGTATAAAGAATGGAAGCATGGGTTTGCACAGTAAACATTGTATGAAAGGTTAAAATAAAGAAAGTAGAGAGATGCTTTCAATAAAGAATGAAAAAGATAAAAACAGAAAAACTGTAAGTTAGGTTATTTATATAAGTTACATATCAATTGAAACTATGAGCTTGTAGTGTCTGATACCTAGTCCTTTCTTTATGGACGATTTGATTTGGAAAAAAAATTATTTTTATTTGATAAATATTAACAACAAAAAACATTACATCCACTCTTACTTCTGAAAAACCCATATTACTGAAAAACCAAATGAAACTCAAACTAAGAAATATGAGTCCTAGGTCGACAATGATTTTCTTTGGAAGAACTTTATTCTAAATGGTTTGTTTGAAGATTTGTATGACTAATATAGTTCTGTCAAATCTACAAAGGAAAAATGGGATACACTTCAAAAAAAGTATAACGCTGAGGCTGCTAAAACGAAGAAGTATGCGATCGCCACTATTTGAAGTATCAAATGGCTGACGATAAATTTGTGGAGGTTCAGTCACACGAGCTACAGAAAATTGGACATGAAATTATTTATTATTGATACATTTTTTATTTGCATCCATATTTATGATTAGTTAGAGTCCTGTTTGGATAAAGGTGATGGTTATAAAAAACCCCTCCTGATCGGACTCAAAGAGTGATAGGGATAAAGATAGTCTTTTTTGTTATCTCTTCCTACCACTATAAGATATCACAATGATATGTAATTTAACTAACAGAAAAATATTCTCTCTTCTCCATATTCTATCTATGTTTATTCTTGGAGTATCACCAAAAAACTTAGAAATCTCCATAGTTTTAAGTTGTGTAGTTAGAAATTAGTGAATGCTCTAGTAGTATTTACTGGAGCGAGAAAGACTGTGATGATATTATTGGGAGGCTTGTAGGCGAGTTGTTCATCCGTGAATCAAATGAATTTCCACTGCTGAGGTAATATTGATTCAATTATTATTTATATGTGATTATAAATTGCTTACAGTGGTATCAGAGCCAATAGGGCTCGACCTCACCTTCGTGATTTAAATTCAATCATGAAAATAGACTTTGAAGATTATACGTATATTTGTATGTACAAATGCATGTTTAAATTCAATTGATGCATAATATTGATGTCATATTGTAAAACATGAAAAGATATTTTTTTGGAAATTAGTGTTTGCCGGAAAAGCGCACCGGAGAACGGCTGCCCACGAGGCGTTAAATTTTTCCTTTATTAAAAAAAGGAAAAAGAATAAGGTTGTTGCTGCTGCGCCACATGATAAACAAAGCTTACAAATGGCTGGTGTGTGCCAGCCACATGCTGGCACACGCCAGCACAAGCTGGCAAAGCCAGCTGCTACTGGGCACTTGCCAGCTGGCGGCCTAGTGGCGTGCGGGCCAGGGGCCGAGGGGAAAAAAATTAAAAATTTTGCCAAATGGGCAGAATTTAATTTTTATTTTTTCTGCCTATTTGAACATATAGAATTTATTTTTTAAAATTTTAGAATTATTTTTAGGCTTAAATTTGTTTTAATTGCATTTTTTGTGATTATGCCATTTTATCCAATGCGATTATTTATCAATATGCATAAAATGGGAGTTGACATTCTGGGTGCTCATGTATGTTATGTTTTTATAATTATTTTATTTGAGAGATAATTAATGAAAATGGTGGTAATACGGTATTCCAATTTTAAATTTATGTACTAGGTCTTAAAAAATATAATTTTTTTTGAATGTATTAATGAGGCCATTTTTTTGAGGCCATGTATATATATATATATATTTTTAGGGATATGTTTTGTTAATTACCACCATAAGCCAATAATTGTCTCGACATGATCCACCAAATGTCAACTCAAGATTATTATTTGTATTTAATGTATGCATTTTTTATGGACATTTTAATTTTATTCATGAATCAGTAATTTTTTATTGTGATCTTTAATTCGGTGGGAGATGATTACTAGCCTTGGTGGTGAAATTTTCGATCTAACTGAATTAAAAAAAATGATAAATATTTACTTGAATCCCGGTACCTAACTTATTGCGCATATTATACAGTAATGGATGCCCAAGTAGCTTTTTCTAATCTCTATGGTACTGGCAAACTTGATGGCCAGAACTATGCAATGTGGCATAGAAAAATTCAATTTTTGTTGCACAAAGAAAAGATCCTTGATCATCTCACCACTACTATGCCATGCCAACTGACCCAGAAAATGGACCAACTACCAATATCGTCATCATATGGATGCGTACAATAAGTGGGTGGATCAAGATACGAGTGCGCACTTTACTATGTTGAGCTACATGCACGATAATCTGATCCGTGAGTTTGAACAGTATCCTACAGCTAGAGAGCTGTGGGATGTGTTGAAGGTCAAGTACGGTAGCACTTCGGCTACAAGACTGAGGGCACTAACCCTTAGGTTCAACCAGTACGTGCTTGACCCGAAGCACTCAATGACCCAACATCTTGATGTGATGAAGGATATGATTCGAGAGCTTCAAAATGCTGGAAGTGAGCTCACTGATGAACAACAAGTTTTGGTTGTCCTAAGGTCGCTACCTGAGCAGACTTGGGGACATGTTAAGCTTGTGCTTACGCATAATGAGCAAATCCAGACATTCGACAGTGTTGCCAGTCATCTTAAGCTTGAGGCTGACTATCGAGAGTCGGAGCGAGCATAAGCAGCAGCTCTTGTCGCACATTCTGGACAGCGTAAGCCCAATAAAGGCAAATACTGTACAGAAGGATGCTGGACAAAGCAGTGGTCAAAGCCAGAACTTGGCCCTATAAGGTGACAAGTCTATGAAGCGTCGTCGAGGCAAGAGGGGTGGAAAAAAGAAAGATAAGTGTTTTAACTGTGGAAAGTTAGGTCACTTCGCTCGTGATTGCACTGAGCCAAAGAAGGTAAGACCCACTCCTAGCTCTCTTAGTTCATTCGTATGTTCGCATGTTTTTGTTGCTAATTCTCTCCTTGGTTGGATTGTAGACACAGGGGCAACAAAACACGTGACAAGGGATCGAGCAGGATTTATAGATTATCATCGAGTGTCAGCATGCAGCCATTACATTACTATGGGGAATGGCGCACAAGAGGAGGTTCTTGGAGTTGGATCATACCAGCTCAAGCTCGGCACTAGGCGAGAGCTACTCCTTAGTGATGTGCAATATGCACCTAGCATTCGATGTAATTTACTTTCAGTTAGTGCACTTTCTCAACATGGCTTTTCTTTCTTATTTGAGGAACCAGCTTGTCTATATTTTTATGGCAAAGACCTTTATGGCTTAGGATTTATGAATAATAGATTTTTCATGTTAGAATTATCCAATGATTGCGTTTCTTATATTTTTTCGACTGTTGATGCTATTTCTGATTCTATTAAGTGGCATGCAAAATTAGGGCACATAGGACAAGAAAGGATAACTAGGTTAGCTCGAGAAGGTTTTTTAGGCCACCTCGCTAAAGTCAACCTTTCTATGTGTGAACCATATCTAGCAGGAAAAGCTTGCCGGAAGCCTTTTGGAAAGGCAAAGAGGGCTACTCATCCTCTAGAGTTAGTCCACTCGGATATATGTGGACCCATGAATATGAGGGCACGACATGGTGCATCCTATTTTCTCACTTTTATTGATGATTATTCATGCTATGGGTCAGTATATCTCTTATCTCATCGGTCAGAAGCGCTTGATTATTTTAAGCGATTCTTGGCAAAGGTTGAGAACCAAAGAGATAGGAACCTCAAAATTCTACGTACTGACAGAGGGCGAGAATATTTGTCTGATCAGTTTAGATAAATGTGTGAAGAAAAAGGGATCATCAGACAATGACGATTCCACACTTCGCAACAAAATGGGGTTGCAAAAAAGGAATCGCATACTTTTAGATATGGCCAGATCAATAATAGCGCAAGCAAATCTTCCAATATCATTTTGGGGTGATGCAATTTTGGCCGTTGCCTGTATATTGAACTGTGTGCCTTCTAAGTCAGTTTCTTCGACACCCTATGAGATGTGGCATGACAGAAAACCTAGTTTAGAAGGCTTGTGCCCTTGGGGGTCGGTTGGGTTTGTTCACAACACTGCTTATAAGCATGGGAAGCTTGGCCCTAGAGTGGTCAAACATATCTTTATAAGGTATTATGATCACTCAAAGGCTATGTGATGTACGGTGAATACCCTGATGGAGGAATAACTGAGATTGAGTCCCGTGATGTGAATTTCCTCGAGAGGTTTTTTCGACCATTGGTGAAGTCAAAGGGGCCCTTGAACTGTATGAGTTGCAAGATCCTCAAGGTAGCGCTCCAATCCTTGGCGAGGGTGAGGCTTTGTAGTCTTATCCAGTAATTGGCGGGATAATGCAAGCGACCTTAAATTCAGTATGAGTGACCCACTGGAAGAAGACTCTCAAAATCCACAAGTACGTAAGAGCAAATATGGAAATATACCCCATCGGCGTTATGAAATCGAAGGGGAATCTTTCATATGTGCTTCTGTGGATGTTGATGAGCCAGCCACTTATGAAAAGGCTATGACTTCTCCAAATGCAAATGAGTGGATAGCTGCTACGAAAGAAGAGTTGAGCTCGATGGCTAAGAACCATGTTTGGGGCTAGTCGATCTTCCATCTGGACACAAGATCATTGGGAACAAATGGGTTCTAAAGGTCAAGCGAAAGTCAGATAGATCAATCAACAAGTATAAAGCTCGACTTATGGCGAAGGGTTATACCCAAAGAGAGGGTATAGATTATGAAGAGATATTCTCCCCAATGGTGAGGTTTGCCTCTATTCGCCTCATATTAGCTATTGTACCCACCTAGATCTGGAATTATTTTAGATGGACGTCAAGACAGCATTTCTCAATAGTGAGTTGGATGAGGAGATCTACATGGATCAACCTGTTAGATTTCAGGAAATAGGACAAGAGCGCAAAGTATGCCGCTTGAAACATTCTATTTATGGACTGAAACAATCATCCAGATAGTGGTACCATCGATTTCATCAAGCTATCACTATGATAGGTTTTATAATGATCGAGGAAGACCATTTGTGTATGTCAAAAGAAGTGGGAGGAATTTCTTAATACTCTCACTGTATGTGGACGATATTTTGTTGGCTGGGAATGATATGGAGATTATCGCCACTCAGAAGTGGTTGTTCTCTACTTTTGAGATGAAGGACATGGGAGAAGCTGAATACATACTTTGTGTTAAGATACATCGGGATCGTTCTAGAAAACTCTTGAGTTGTCTCAAGAGGCTTATATCAAGAGGATTATAGAACACTTCTGTATGCATAATGTTAATCCTGTTGACACACCCATGTATAAGAAATGTGTTCTTACCAAAGAATTATATCCTAAGACAGAAAAAAAAAGGAAACGCATAGCTAAGGTTCCATATACGAGCGCAGTAGGGAGTTTGATGTACACAATGATGTGAACTCGACCAGACCTGTGCTTTGCAGTTGGAATGGTGAGTAGATATCAAACTAATCCTGGATACGACCATTGGACCATGGTCAAAAGGATACTTAGATATTTGAAGAGAACAAGTGATCTCGCTTTGTGCTACCATGGAGGTAGTTTAAAGCTAATTGGATATAGTGATGCTGATGGATCAGCGGATAGAGATGAGCACAAATCCACATTGGGATATGCATTCTTATTGGGAGGCGTTACTATCACTTGTGTAGCAAGAAGCAGCCATGTATCTCTTTATCCACCATGGAGGCCGAATACGTTGCTTGTACATCAGCAGTTCAAAAGGCTATCTGGTTGAGGAGATTCCTACAGAGTCTATGCATTACGACGTATGTTGATGATGCAGTTGTTGTCTATTGTGATAATACAGCTGCACGAGCATATGCTAAGGACCCCAAGTATCATGGGCGTACTAAGCATATTGACACCAGATATCACTTCATTCGAGAAAGCATTAAGAAAGGTCAAGTTGTTCTAAGGCATATTCCTACTAGCGATATGGTCGCTGATCCTTTTACTCAAGCCTTTGCGGAGAGATGTATTCCAAAGGTATGTTAGTAGTATGGGACTTCGTAGGATTTGAGTTTATAAGCCTGTATGAACACTTTGTTGATTAATGAGATTTTTTTTTCTTGTTAAATTTGTTAGTGTACTGAGTCTATTATGAATGTCACCAGGCTTAGATTGACCCACTCACATGGACAATCACTTGGCGCTTTGACAGTGAGTAGGATGAGACTCAAAGATCATGTTTGCACTATTGGGAGGGACGCGAATGATTACCTTGACACTTGGAATAGCGAGGAAGGTTAAAGTCTAATTCATAGTCGCCTTGGCATGAGGCCAAGATGAGAACATACTTGATCAATTATGAAGTATGTAAACTTCATAAAAGCCTATCTATAGCCGAATGTGCGAACTACTGTATGACACTTTGGAGAGTGACTTATGATGGTATGCAGTTTAGGCGCTTGGATAGCGACTGGACTAAGATTCGTATGATTAAGGGCGTGGCATGCCCAAATTGAGTGGGAGCTCCATCATAGCATGTATTCATACTACATGTGCTTTGAGATGACTTTATAAGTGGATGACTGAATGGATCATGGATCCTGCTTCGTCACTGTGTTGAGCTCTTAATATATTTTTCATACCCTTTAGGACTCTGGACCGTGTCATGAGGTGTAAGCTTGATGATGCTACTTTAGCATATTTTCAATGACCACATTTGATCCGGTTTATTGGAGCGTGACTAAGAAAGCTGTCAGACCAAGCTAATTGACATAAGGGGCCAAGAAAGAGCTAAGTTGGTACGCACTTTTGTTCTATGGCTCATTAGCCAACCGACTGAGTTAAAAATGTGTTTGACATAGTCATGAGCATAGATACATAGCTGAGAGAGTCAAGCATGCTCTACTCATTATAGATAGAGATCAGAGATGCTTCATCAGTGCGACTGCGACACATAGTTGAGGTACATAGTGAGTTTTGAGTTGTAGAGTTATGTTAATTAGGAAATGACTTAATATAACTCTTCTCACTTGTTCCTTTCTTGCTTGGTTGCACGCCTTATTCCCTGTATGAAAAAAGAACGTGAGATGAGAATTATGGAGATGTGATTCGAATAAGTCGAGTCAAATATGTATGAGTGGAAGATATTAATGTATTTTTTATTTACAACTATATTTATGATTAGTTAGAGTCCTATTTGGATAAGGATGATGGTTATCAAGAAACCTCTCCTGATCGGACTCAAAAGTGATAGGAATAGAGAGAATCTTTTTTGTTATCTCTCCCCTACCACTATAAGATATCACAATGATACGTAATTTAACTAACAGAAAAATATTCTCTCTCCTCCATATTCTCTCTACGTTTATTCTTGGAGTATCACCAAAATTTTAGAAATCTCTACAGGTTTAAGGTATGTAGTTAGAAATTAGTGAATGCTCTAGTAGTATTTATTGGAGCGAGAAAGACTGTGGTGATATTATTGGGAGGCTTGTAGGCGAGCTATTCATCCATGAATCAAATGAATTTCTGCTGCTGAGGTAATATTGATTAATTATTATTTATATGCGATTATAAATTACTTACATTTATGAAGGTTTGTCTCCAAATGAACAATAGCAAGTTGTTTTAATTGACAAATTGCCCCGAGTTGGAAAGATTTAAGAGTGTTCTCAGGCATAAAACTAACAGTTTTCGTTAGAAAGTTTGATCACTCATCTTCGTATTGAAGAAGCCTGCAAATAGGATAAAAAAAATGATTTACTTGTTGTTTCCAACAACAATGCTAAAAAGGAATCCACCACTTCTATTCTGAAACCCAAAGAGAATAACATGAGAATCAGAATGGCAACCATAACAACCAAAGTCGCAATAATCAGAACAAGAATGTTCCACAGAATCAGAATGGATAGCAACCCCATTCAAGGAATGATTCATGACAGTTTACATGTTATAACCATAACAAGCCTGGCCATTTGGCTCGAAACTACCAGAATAGGTGTTATCTTATACCACAGGCAAATCTTATCGAAGAGCAACTTATTGCTATGATTATAGAAATCAACATTATTGGAGAATCTGAAGGGTGGTGGGTAGACACTGGTGTTTCTCACCATATTTGTTGTTATCATGCTTTCTTTAAGTCCTATTTTGAAACTGAGGACAATAAAGTGTTGTTAGGTGATTCCCACTCCACTATTGTTGTTGGTATTAGTGAGGTGTAATTAAAGTTTACCTTTGGAAAGGCTTTTGTTCTTAAAGATGTTCTATATATTCTAGAGAAGAGGAAAAACTTAGTTTTGGGCTAACTTCTCGACAAAGTTGGGTTTACTCAAACTATTGGGCTAATTTGTATACCATTGCTAAAAATGATGATTTTGTTGGGAAAGGGTATGCTACTGATGGAATGTTTAAATTGCATGTATAATGCTAATAAAATTGCACCTTCTGCTTACATGTTATGTTCTTTTAATACTTGGCATGTTAGACTTTGTCATGTTAACAAACGCATCATTAAAAACATGAGTAACTTATGACTTATTCCTAAATTGGGTATGAAAGATTTGAAAATGTGAGTTTTGTAGTCAAACTAAGATTACCAAAACCCCACATAAATCGGTACTTAGAGAAACTGAACCATTTGATTTAATTCATTATGATATTTGTGAATTTGATGGTATCTTGACAAGAAATGAAAAATGCCACTTTATTACTTTTATTGATGATTGTTTTGATTATACGTTTGTTTATCTTATGAAACATAAAAGTGAAGCGTTTGATATGAACAAATTATTTGAGACAGAAATTTGAAAATCAATGTAAGAGAAAAATAAAAAGATTACGTAGTGATTGGAGCACTAAATATGATTTTGGTACTTTTATTGATATTTATAAACCCACAGGATTATTCATGAAAAAACTACACCATATTCTCCTGAAATGAATGGTAAAGCTAAAAGAAAAAATAAAGCTTTTACTAATCCATAGTTGTTGTTTTACTTAAATCTGGTGTTGCTTCTCAATGGTGGGAGAAATTTTGTTGGCTATTTGTTATGTGTTAATTAGAATTCCTAAATCATAAAGTAAGATTTCTCCTTAATAAGTTTTAAAAATAAGAAACCAAATATGTCTTATTTTAAAACATGGAGTTGTTCGGCTTATGTTATAATTCATGATCCTAAAAGAAACAACTTTGCAAGTAGAGCATATGCATGTGTATTTATTGGTTATGATGTGAATAGTAAAGCTTATAGATTTTTTGACTTGAATGCTCATGTTATTGTTGAATCAAATGATGCTAATTTTTATGAACATAGGTTCACTTGTATGTTGAAGAATAGTGGGGGCTTGACATTTAGTAATGTGCCTATAACTACAATGTATGAATCTAACAAGGAATTAGAATCTAAACTTAGGAGAAGTAAACGTATTCGAATCACTAATAATTATGGTTCTGAACCTAGGAGAAGTAAACGTATTCGAATCACTAATAATTATGGTTCTGAACCTAGAAGAAGTAAACGTATTCAAATCACTAATAATTATGGTTCTGATTTCTCTGCATTTACTTTAGAAGATGATCTTCAAACCCTCCAAGAAGCCTTGTCCTCCTTTTTAGATGCTGACTTTTGGCAAGAAGCTATAAATGAAATTGCATCAAATCCGGAATATGCATATTTACATATAATATATGATTTTATTTCAATTAATGAAAATTTTTAAATTTTCGTTATGCTTGCAATTCTGTAATTATGCGAATCCATCAACTTATGCACAAAGATATCGTATGGGACATACGATAGATAATTAAAGTAAAGGTAAGAGTAGCAGATGAGTTTTCATATGAATTTTCAAACTTGTTTACTATGTACATGCTTGATTTTGGTAAAAGCACATATTCAGAAAAATAAAAGGTGAAAAAATATAAGTTTGTCAAAATGGGCTCGATGGAATTGCAACACAAAGCGTTGTTCCTTAGGAATGGTTTCTAAAATTCGAGAAAATAAAATTCAATTCATTATGGATATATTAAGTAATAAGTCTTTAGATTGTATTATATTGACGCTTGAGACACATTCATGAGGATTAGTATATCATGTAATTCTTGATTTATGAAATCACTTCAGGGATGAATATGAGCGTTATATTCTTAAAAATCTGACATTAAAAGACCCTATTTACCTGTTTATAAGAAAATTAGATGGGAAGCATATCATCGATCTATAGAGGGTGTTTCAGCTATTACTGGACATAAAACTAAAGAAATATGTGAGCCACAATTACAACTACATGTATATTCACGCGTAAGTAGATAATTTTTAAATTTTGTGTGTCCTTATTTTCAACCTTTCTGACAAAAGAAAAAGACGTGCAATAAATACATTCCCTGTTCACACCTCAATAAATAGCACCGTACTTACTCTATTTTTGTACAACTCACTTTCAAAAAAAAATGAAAGGATCTTCCACTCGCAAGTTTAATTATATATGTGTCTTTTGTGGAATCAATCTAAGAAAAAATGATGAGTTTATATGGGCAACCAATAACCTTGATAGAATTTTAGTAGAAAGAAAAAATCATTTAGTGTATAGGGGACGCAGTTTGGGGTTAATGGGGAGTATTGCTACTTCTGTTCATATAGGAGGAGTCAAAATTTTGGGAGTTCCTATCACAGGTATAACCATCGGAGATGAGCTAAAAGTGTCACATATTTAGGACATAATGCCTAACATGTTAAATAATGTGGATGTATTCATCACTCTACTTGGTGGTTTTGGTACACTGAGGAGTTATTCCAAGTTATCTTTCGGGCATAACTCAACATTCACCAGAACCTGTAGGTATTCTTAATATTAATGGTTTCTATGATGGTTTACTATTTTTTATAGATCATGCTGTGGAAAAAGATTTTATTTCACTATCTGCGAGATGAATCTTCATTTATGCCCTAACACCTGACCAATTAATTGATCAACTTCTACCATATGTGTCATAACTTGATCTAGCCTTGGCCTGTGTGGTTGGTCCAACAGGGATAGTGGTCAAAAACGTAAAATGAATTTGACTATCAGCTCGTGAAATTTATCTTTAATGGTTTCAACTAATAATGTGTTTTTGTGTTGTTTCAACTTTATTTTTTTTAATAAGCCACATTTTAGGTGATATCTTTTAAACTCTACTTTTCTATATATTTTCAACATTGGGGATAATGTCTCAATTAGTTTGGGGAATGGGATAGTTGATATCATATATTATGTGTTCATTGTATATTTTTCTAGTTTTTTTAAAAATAAAATTCCAGCGTGTTTTTTGTGTCCGTTGAAATCATGAGTAAGGGTAGCGAGAGTAAAGGATAAACTTTTTGACACTCTTGAGACGCATCCCCATATTTTTTTTTGCATAACATGGCATGTTTATGAAGTTTTTAACTTATATTTTGTGACTTGTCAAAATATAATTACTACCCTCTTTTTGTTAGAGTCTAAGGGTACTACTATCTTGAAAAAAAAAAAGAAATTGGTCTTGTGCACGTCCTAAGCCTTGTGGAAAGATTGGTTAAGATACATATAATTAAAAATTCCAACCATGTTAAAACGTCTACTTTTTTTATTCATACATCTTATGTGAATAAGTGGAGAGTTCGAGAAAATAAGCATTCTAAACTTTAATTAATCATTTGAATTGGCTTCGTTGCAATTTAAGATGTTTAATTATGTTTACTTGCATGTGGAGAAATGAATTGGGTAAACATGTGTAGTTATTTATTTCTATTAAAATATTTCATTTTGTAACTAGTGATGTGAGTATAATTATAAATCCTTCTTTTGATCTTCTATTATCATGCGAGTCATGTTGTATACAAAAACAAAAAAACAAAAACCAAAAACCAAAAACCAAAAGCAAAAAGCAAAAAACAAAAAACAAAAAACAAAAAACAAAAAACAAAAACAAAAAACAAAAAAAATTAAAAAAAACTTCACCATTTCATTTTCAGGTTAACCAATGAAATTTCGGGGTATATTTCGATAAGATAGACTAGATATTTCATATTTTGTGACTATCTATTTTATACTTAATTTTAGTTTGAATGCTTGTCCTAAATTATTTAAGTCATTTCTCTAAGTATTTTAACTGTTTTCTAACTTCATGAGTGAACACCCTACCAACTTAACTGACAAACACTTACCTATGAGGAAAATGAGTCGAGGCTTTCTCATAATTGATTTTGAAGTTATATATATATTGGTTTGTGGAATAAAAGGTTGGTTTAGTACACATACATATATCTTTTGAAAATTCTAAAGAAAAAAAAATCTTGATTACAAATGTGATTCTGACAAATGATTGTTTGTGATTGTTAGACTATTTTACATATTTCTTTTAAATTCTGACCATCATGCCATGTTCTTTTTTATTTGTCTTGCATTTTATTACGCTATAATTACCAGAGACTAATAATAAGTTGGTTGGGGTGTGACGAACATTTAAAAGTATAAAATTGATTAGGATTTATAAAATTATTTGCACTTTGAAATTATCATTATAACTCTAATTAAAGCATTTTTGTTTTAGGAATAAAATGAGAAATCAACATAAAAAATGAGATTAAAATATTTTATCTTCTTTTGTGCAGGTTATAGAGAAACTAGCGTAACTTTTAATTTCAAAATAGTTATGGGTTAATTATGGAGGCTATAGATTGATAAGTCATTCTCTACAAGTCCATGTAGACTTTGGATCCTATACTAAACATGTAAGGATTAAAGAAGTTGGATTACAAGTGGTTGTACAAAATGAATCACCAAAAATTCGGATCAGAGTTAAGCCCAATCCTGACCTATTTTACCAATTAGATTTTATCTCTTAAACCAAAATTAATTTTGACCTGAAATCTGGATATGTTATACAAAAGAGGTAGATAAACAAGTCTGTTAAAGACAAAAAGTGAGAAAATATGTCAAAATAGTCAATAAATATGCTACAATGTGTTGCTAATGTTGAAGGATATCTCTTGAATATGATTTGGTAATTTAACCATATATCTCTCCTCATGCAGCCAAATTTTACAAATAATATATGAAAATATATCAGTATAAAAAGATCTAGAACTTTTATTCTTTTATTCATCATCAAAATCTAGTTGTATCCAGCCTAAAATTCAATTCAATCGGGTAGGTGGAAATTTAGAGAATTTGGTGTAACAACTTACCAACTCTTGACAACTAGCATACCATTTGATTGTTTAACTCATTCATTATATATTTGGCCCCTAGCATACTCTAGGCACTATATATAAGTAATATATTAATCTTGTAGGGGGGGTAGAGAATTTCTTTAAGCTAAATTTTCTGGTAATAATGTAAGTTTTCTAATAGTAATGTAAGTTTTCTAGTAGTAATAGAAATGTATTCTCTAGTTTCTCTTTTATTTTTAGTCTTTTCTACTTTCATTATGTTTTTCTAAATTTTATTTTACTAAGAAAAAGGGTGAATCTCTTGATTGAGGAAGAGGAACGGTTATAAAGGTAGATAATATTTAAGTATATTGTATTATTGTTTTACTTTAAACCGTACTTGTTTTGTGGTGATTTTTTATTTATGTATCATTAATGACACAACAAATAATTGGGTTCATTTAACTAGACGTTTGATTACTACACTAACTGCTAATGTGAAACTTTAATTTATTGTAGACAAATGTATACTTAAATACTTGATCCCATAAACAAGTGTTGGCGTTAAGAGATCATTTGCAAATAGTAAGACAATATCATGATTACCTTATTGCATGAGCTATTTGATAGTATCTTCCCATTGGAACCTTTATTATGTATGAATTCTAATAGTGGCAATTAAAAGAGGTAAAAAGAATAAATAATTATTCATCTATCCAAAACTTAAGAGTGAATCCCTAATCCTCATTACTTTTATTACTTTGGTTTTTTTTAGTTATAGCATATTTTTTTTAAACCTCATAAAGCCCATTGTTTTTTAGAAATATAATCCCAAAATCTTCAAACAACTTCCCTGTAGATCGACCTCGGACTCCTGATAAATTTATTACTTGACACAATTTGTACTTAGGTTTGCAACCTTAAAATTATAGCAAATGCTACCTAGCACAAACTTGTACCACACTATCCTTAATGCCATAAGAGTGAAGTGATGGTAGTAGCTAAACAACAAGGACTCATGCAATAGCTTAAAAGGTTGAGAAAAATACAAAGATAGATTAAGAAAATGGGAAGAAAGAGATTATAAGTACTAGCATCTCCAACTTTGTTGAAAATCATGGAGAAACAAACCAAGAAGAAGATAAAAACATAAAGGATCAGAATTAAAACTGTAGAGGCTTTATCCCACGCCTTGACCGGTTATGCACCTCGACTAGCGACTTTGGCCTACCCCTCGTCGGCAAACTTATCTCATACCTCGACAGGCTATGTGCCTCAATCGACAATCTCAATTGTACCTCCACCAACTTTGTATCTCGATTGGTGGCCTTAATTGAGGCCAATTCATATAGAATATTATGAAAATAACATGGAGGGCAAAGCAATAGCCAGAGAGGCACTAAGATAAAGGCATTAGCTCGAAGACATTACCTTCCACTTGGTAAAGTGATTCTATAAATGCAAGGAGTATATGCAACATTTTAGCTGGCAACCAATTTGAAGCTAACAAAAGGTGAATTAAAATATCTCCGTGTCAACCTAAAGTCTGGATGTGGATGAATTTTACAACTAGTGGAATCAATTTTATACCCGAAAACTCGCCAAAGAGCATGATCAAGTGTACAACAAAAGTAAAGTATGAACCACAACTGAGTGGAGAAAGTAAGAAGACTACCTGCCATGCCTCCACCAAGTTGGAGAGTAAAGGGGGAATCAAAGGCACTATACAGAACAAGGTAAAAATCAAGGCTGAAAGATGAAGTTAGAAAATACTCATTTTCAAAGTCCACCCAAAGGTTAAAAAGAAGCCAAGGTACTAGAACTAGAGAATTCAAAAATAAACTTTTTTGAATATTTTATTTCACTCCCAATCACATATTTAGCCATTTTTTGGCTAAAGGTTACCTCAAATAAGTTTATGTAATTTCAAGTACATTAAAAATTATCCAAATTAATTAAGCATCCAACCAAAAAGTCTGGTAAGGGGCGCCTTATTTGAAACTTTGAAAAAGTATCCCAGAAATTTACAAATACTCCAAAGAGGCCAAAAAAACTATAATTTGCCCTATAGATCATAAACAACTGATAAGTGCATATCACTACATATTTTATTATCAATTCTTTTATGTTTTTTTTTTTTTTTCTTGTTAATATTAGGCTTTTATTAATAGTTTAAGTCTAATAGAAGGTTTGGAGTCAAGGAACCAAAAATGAGCTAAAACAAAGTTGAAACAAACATTTTTAGGCTAAAATTTAGAGAGTCATGCATTACTACACTGTTCTATGGTGTTGGGGTGCCATTTTCAAGTGCAAACCAGACAGACTTCAGAAGCGGAGGTACTGGGGCACCACTCTTTAGCTCCACGACTCCATATTTTAGGGCTACAGCCACACAAATTCAGAATTTTTTTTGCCATAATGCTACTGCGGCAGTATTTATATTTTGGGCAATTTTTTCTTAGAAGTCCTATTACCCTGATTTTTTACTAATTAAAAAGTTAAAAGATAGGACTACAACTTCCATGCTAAACTTAGCCCAATTTTATTTAATTTCAAAGAGAAAAATCAGGTTAAAGAGTCGATAGTGGACTGAAACTTCTAGATGTAGCACATCTTTTTATTTTTGGAATATTGTCTCTACATGTGTGATATTGAGTTGATTCAAACAACTATAGAAAGCTAATTGACAGAGATATGAGACACTAAAAGGCAATTCATTAGGGATAAAGGTTAAAAATCAATTACAAGATTCTAAATAGTGAAGTTGATAGAGAATGAGGCATTGAGGCGCCATCTAACTGTAGATTTTAGAAAAGAAGGCGTTGAGGTGCCAATTTGCGAAAAAAATAAATTAATTAAAATACGACTTTTGCTTTGTTGTTTTTTATCTTTTTGAAGGAGTATAAATGGTAGAAGACCTAGAGACTTGGACTTGTTCTAATTCTGGGACTTTGGCATTAAGGAATAGAGAAGTGAAAGGAGGCTTGGAGAAAAATATTCATCTCCCATGAGGAATTCTTCATCAACATCATATTTCTTTTTCCTTTTGATTTCTTTGACATTCTTAGTTTCATTTGTCTTGAAATAGATTTGTGTAATTAAATTTTTGATAATATTCCCCACTTTTCTATATTGAGGTTGTTTATGTTCTTTTACAATTGATTTCTTCATGCTTATTTTCCTTTTTTATTTAGGTGTGCAACCAATTAGGGCTTGAGAACTACCAATAACTAGATTAAAAATCTTAATCCATAATTATCTTAAATTTTTAATCATGAGTAGTAAGTTATAATTAATGATTATGAGATGTTTTTGTTAATTGTAATGAAGAACATAACCTAAGTTGAACAATCCGAGCTTGTGTGTTTGTTGCTTAGACCAATCTGTCTTTTTTGTTTTAATGCTTCAATTGAATTGAATCTAGAGAGTTCATTCTGGGTTGTTTGATTGTTAGAAAATTAGATAGAGAGCTTATTCTCTCTAACAACAAATTAAGAAAAAATTGGGATAAGAGAGCTTGTTGTTATCTACGGTTGGTAATTTTAATGGAAATTTAGGAATAATATTGATGCTAATTCAATATTCACTGTCTAGTGGTAGAGTATAAAACCTTAACCAAACCTTTATCACTATTATGTTCATTTACTTGATTTTCATTCTTGGAATTCTAGTTTTATTTTATCTTCTGCAATTGAGATAATTGATTTAAACCCCCTCCCCAATTGTACTTAAGTCCACTTGTTGCGTAAGTGGGCCTTAGGTCATTAATAGTGAGTCAAGTTGATAGTTTTAGAGTCAATAGTAAATTAAATTAGCCTCGATTTTCATGGGAATAATCCGTACTCGCACCATACTTATTAAAAGCATTTTAGAAGTAAGATTTAATTTAGTATGTCTGATGACAACCTACCAATAGCTTCCCCAAAGTACCTTTCATAAGCTAGGGAAAGGAATTTATAAATGACTCCAAAGAGATTAAAAAAGCTATAATTGGCCCAGGAGACCATAAATAGCATCCTCGGGGAACTTCATGCCCTTAAACTTGCAAATGATTCCATTGAGGCCAAGAAAGTTGATTTGACCCCAAAGCTGCTCCTTCTAATGACCTCTCAAAGAGGCATCCTTCTTGAGAAACTTACAACCTAAATAGGGAAAGTAGTGAAAATAAGAGGTACAAAAGCTATCTAATATGATGGGCAAGCTCAACTCCTTGGAACGATGCAAAAACTTTTTGAACCACAAGAAAGAGTTAGTGTGAATTGACTAATACTAAGCCCAAAACTATTGATAATATCAACCAATGAAGGATGTGGGAAAATAGTGAACCCAAAAGAAAAGAAGGTGAAATAGGCTATAAAATTATTCAAGGAAAGAGGCATAATCCTCTGACCTTTAGAAAGATGTTCAAACTTAAAGAAAGAAGAAACACCAATCTTTTTCTTCAAAAGCCTAAATTCTCCAAATGAAAGGGTGATACCGTAATTTTTTGCATCCATCGCCATATAACGAACTTTAGGAAGGGACTCAATTGTCCCATCCTCTATGTTTACTCAACCTCAATGATCACAATAGGATGAGAGAACTACCCATGTTATGTGAATGAGAACTTTTAACAATCCTCATAGATTCACCACTAAGTATCAAGAGAATCAGAAAAACACTCAAAAGTTGTTGAATCGCTTTGATCACATCCCAAGAGTGATCTAGAATATCAGATGGACCCCTAGCAGAAGAAGGGCTAAAATCACATAGGCAATGCGTCCACTGCCAATGATGGCCGATGTCGATGAGCCTCAATTAGTTGTAGCCAAGATAGGACCTCGACACGGGTTGGCCACGGCTCGATAGCCTCAATTGTTTCTAATCAAGGCAATGGTGCATTGGCTAGCAATAGAGGAGTCGAGGTAGCCCCATTTTAGTGGGGTTGTGGTGACACCATGACTATGATCATGCTAGTCGAAGGTGCCTCGACCCGATCTTGCTCCACCAATTGAATTCAAAATTATTCCCCAAGTTTGATGAGAAGTGAAAGTTTTTCCCCCTTCGAGATCCATGAAATATAACACCTCTCACCTAAAAATTCCATGAGAAGAAAGAAAAAAGAGATAAGTTTCTTGCAAAAAAAGGAAGACATGAACAATGAAAAATACGACTAGGAAAGGGAATAGATATTACCTCGTGAAGACGTCCTAAGTCAACTATGAGCTCTTCTAAAGGAAAATGCAATATCCTACTATGATAGACATCTTATTCTTATATATATATATATATATATATATATATATGTGTGTGTGTGTGTGTGTGTATAATTCCAAGAAAACCATTATTGCATCTACTCACTGAAAGATCTACAATTTTTGGTATTTATGCATTATCAAAATCTGGTTGTATCTAATCAAAAAATAAAATTCAATTCAATAGGTGAGGACTTGGTGTAACAACTTACCAATTCTTGGCAACTAGCATACCACTTAAATTAACCCCTCCATTATTTTTTTGGCCTCTAACTTACTCAAAATACTATAAATAGGTCATGTATTAAGCTTGTAAGAGAGGGGGTAGAGGGTTTCTTTAGGGTAAGTTTTCTAGTATGTATGTTTTCTAATAATGTAAGTTTTTTTGTAGTAATAAAAATGCATTCTCTAGTTTCTCTTCTATTTTTACTATTTCCTACTTTTATTATGTCTTTCAAAATTTTATTTTTCTAAGAAAAAAGGGCGAACCTCTTGATGGAGAGAGATGAATGGTTAAAATGATAGAAAATATTTAAGTATGTTATATTATTATTTTGAATTTTGATCTAAAATCTACTTTTTTGTAGTGATTATTGATTTATATATTTTCAATGGTACAACAAATACTTGGGTTCATTTAACTTAGTGTATGGTTTTACCCCACCAACTGCTAATGTAAAACCTTAATTTTTTATTGACAAAAGTATGCATAAATACTTGATCCCATAAATAAATATTGTCGTTAAGAGATAATTTACAATAGTAAGACAATATCATGATCACCTTATTACATGAATTATTTAATAATATCTTCATATTTGAACATTCATTATGTATGAATTCCAATAGTGGCAATTAATAGAGGTAAAAAGAATAAATAATTATTTCTCTATCCAAAACTCAAGAGTAGATCCCTAATTCTCAATATTTTTATTACTTTGATTTTTCTTTAGTTACAACATACATTAAATTTTTCATATATTTTGAATCATATAAACTCCATCTTTTTAGAAATATAAATTTGAATTCTTTAAACAACTTCTCTGTGGATCGACTTCGGACTCTCGAGAAATTTATTAATTAATACAACATGCACTTGGATTTGCAATTTTAAAGTTGTACCATTTTTCTATTTAAGACACTCTCACTTGAATGTAAGTGTCATTTAATGCACCTAGAACCCCTATTAATAACAGAATGTCAATTCACTCGGATATAGTCATGCTAATGTATGGGAATAATCTAAAAAATTATAACACGTTATTAAAATTGGTAGTTTACCTTAAATAATTTCCACCCCTCATTTGTGCAATCTTCTTGGATAGGCACCAATTTTGCAAGAAGTATAATATGTAGCTTAAGTAATGCTTTAAGGACAACATTGAAGTACTTACTTATTGTATACCCAGATCTTTTGAAATTATGATGAACAATTCCTATTTTTTTATGGTGAGCCAATATACTCAAGAAAATTGCCACTTGCTCACTTACTTGGATATGTCTTGTAGGAATAAGTCCGCTTATATTTTCTAGGAGGAAATACAACCGGGCGAATGAATTTCTATTCATTCGTAGTTTGTCTATACAGGACACATCATCGATATTAATAATCTATTGCAAGTGTTCAATTTAGTATGGTACTTGTTTCTCACGCTATAACCCACTACCTTTGCCTCTTCTATATACAAATAACGATGGACATGTGCATGGTATGCATGAATAAATGGTAAATAAATAATTTAATATGTGACACAATTTCCTCAACTACTATAAGAATGTCTTGATACTTCTTATCTAGATCCATCTTACAAGTCACTGTAATAGAATTCATAAGTATGTATTAATTTAATCATAAAGTTACTGAATTAATAACCGATTAGGTACAAATCAGACTCCCCACTGCTTACTATGTGATCGTAAACATACAATTACCATGAATAATCTCATTATACACTAAATTAATGATCAAACTACTTAATATGTGATAATAAGCACACACCCATTGCTTATTATATGATAGTGAACATACTGTTACTGAATTAATAAGTTAGATTATATCTATTCAAATTGAACGATGGCATTATTCTGCATAAATAATAAGCTTTAATAGTTAAACCATTTTCATTCTTATATGATGTCAAACAATGCTTAACTATCTAATCTAACAAAGAATAGGGCATTGCTACTGCATATGAAGTCTATCCACCTAATAGTGTCATTGTTCGTGCTGTTACAAGTTTTAACAATAAGTCCAAATAATTGCATTTGAAGTATCCACACAATACCTCCCTAAATCATGCTATTACTATTGGGAAATTATAAAAATTTTCGAAAAATCAGATTAGTGAGAACAAAAAAACACACACAAATTTGATAACGGAGTTCGGCCAATAATGCCTACGTCTCCAGACCTACTGCAAATTGTTTTACTAAATGGAAAAAAATACAAGTATTTACAACACTTACAACTCACAACCCACACAAAAAAATTTTATCACAAAATTCTTTCACAAGCTTTCTCTTAAGCTTTTCTCTCTTCATAAAATTCTTTCATAAGCTTTCTCTTAAGCTTTTCTCTCAAACTCTCTCTAATTCTTTAATTTTGGAATATTATACAAATAAGAGTTATGGGGTTTATATAGGCTTCAAAAAATATAATTTGGTGAAATTTAGGTAAGAAATTAGGTTAGACACCTTAATTGATAATTGCCTAATATTAGGCACCCTTTATTTTTAACCAAAATGTTTGGCCATTTTCTTGACAATCTCCCACTTGAAGACTGATTTCAATCTATCTTCACATCTCGATCTATGCAGCAGATCTTTTCAATCTTGTTATTCTTGCAAGCCAACTAAAGTTGAACACAACTTCAATTTATGGATAGCCACCGTCTTTATCAATATATCTACTAGATTCTTACTTTCTTGGATCTTCTCTAGTATTAGCACCTCATCTTCTAATAAAGATCTAATAAAGTGATAATAAAGTCCAATATACTTGGTTGTGGAATGAAATACTGAATTCTTCGCCAAGTGTATCGCACTCTGACTATCACTGTGCAAAACATACTTCTTTTACTTGAATCCTAACTCAGTTAACAAACTTTGAAGCCATATCATCTCTTTACTAGTTTCAGTCACTGCTACATACTCAACTTCTGTGTAGTAGATAGAGTGACAATCTTTTGTACTGCGATATCCAACTAACAACTGTAATTCCAACAGTGAATATATAACCGATGATGCTTCTTCGGTGATTGACTTCACCTCCAAAGTCTGCATCTACGTAGCTTTGTACTTTTAACTCTCTTTTTCCAAAGCACAAACATTTTCTACCGTGCCTTGTAAATACCTCAAAATCCACTTGACTGCTTATCAATGAGCTTTCCTGGAATTTGACATAAACCTGCTAACAACTCCCATTCATGGCTAATGTCTGGTCTCATGCAGACCATTGCGTACATCAAACTTCTAATAGTTGAGGCATAAGGAACCTTAGCTATGAACTCTCTCTCTTTCTCCGTCTGAGGGGACTGATCCTTTAATAGGCAAAAGTGACTAGCCAAGGGTGTGCCGACTGGCTTGGCGTTGCCCATATTGAATCTCTACAAAACACAGTTGATGTACTCTACCTGAAATAACTGCAACAACACTCTCTGCTTATCTCTTGTGATTTGCATTCCAAGAATCTTCTTCGTTGGACCCAAGTCTTTCATGTCAAACTCCTTTGATAATTATTGCGTCAACTTTCTGATATCATCTATATTTGAACCTGCTACTGACATATCATCAACATAAAGTAGTAAAATGATATAACTGGACCTGTATCTCTTGAAGTAGCAACAGTGGTTGGCGTTGCACTTTTGGAAACCTTCTCTGTGCATGAAGCCGTCAAAATTCCTGTACCACTGCTTTGGGGCTTGTTTCAGGCTATACAAGCTCTTCTTAAGTTTGCACACCACGTTCTCCTTTCTTGTTTTTGAGAAACCTTCTGGCTGATACATATATATCTCCTCATCCAAGTCTCCGTGAAGGAATGTAGTCTTCACGTCCAACTGTACAAGATAAATATCTTCACTTACAATAATACTCTATACTATTCTGATGGTATTGAGCTTCACAACGAGAGCAAAAACATTGGTGTAGTCAACTCATTTCTTCTGTTGGAATCCTTTAACAACTAGTCAAACTTTGTATCTCTTGGAACCATTATGCTCCTCTTTCACCCAATACACCTATTTGTTGTGAAGTGCCTTCTTCCCTACGGGTAGTTCAATTAGTTCCCATGTTTGGTTTGTGATTAGAGGTTTCATCTCTTTTTTTATGGCAAGCTCCCACTTGCTAACATCTTCAGTCTGATAAGCTTCATCATAGCATTCAGGCTCCCCTCCATCAGTCAACAAGAGATAGTTCATGTATTTTTTGTTAGGTATATGAGGTCGACAAGACCTTCTCAATACATGAGCTGGAGTAGAAGGTTGCCGTGTGTTAGACTGCTGTGCACTATTCTGTCCAATGATTTCCTTTAGTTGATGACTTGCTACAATTAGCTCTGTCATGAGACTATCTGGGACATCATCAACATTTACATTTATAAATATTGACTCACTCTGCACTAAGTCGTTGGAGTTTGTTTTATGCATGTCCTTGTACATCACCTTTTCATTGAAAATCACATCTCTGCTATGGATCATCTTCTTGTGTTCGTCATCCCAAATTCGGTAGCCAAACTCATCCTCGCCATAGCCAATGAAGGTGTATTTCTTAGATTTGGGATCAAGCTTATTCCTGCCTTGATCACTAATATGCACATATGCTACACAATCGAAAACTTTTAGATATGATAGTTTTACCTCTTTTCTGCTCCATACCTCCTCTGGTATTTTGTGCTCCAATAGAGCTGATGGGTCTCGATTGATCAAGTAAGCTGCTATATTGACTGTTTCTACCCAGAACTGCTTCGGTAGACCTAATTGTATACGAATGCCTCTAGCTCTTTCTGTCAACGTTCGGTTCATACGCTCAGCTACACTATTGTATTGAGGTGTACCTGGCATGATTCTTTCCATTATGATCCCGTGCTCATAGCAAAATTTCTTGAATCTAGTGTCTTTATATTCACCACCATTATCAATTCTGAGCTTTTAAATTTTTAAATTTATCTCATTTTCAATCATAGATTTCCATCTTTTGAAAGCCTCAAACACTTCAGACTTATACTTTAGAAAGTAAACCCATACCTTTCGAGAGTGATCATCAATGAAAGTCACGAAATAGTATTTTTCACCAATGGATAAGATGGTTGTTGGTCCCCAAATATCAAAGTGAACAAGCTCTAGCCTTTTCTTATTTAGGGTTTTGCCACTTATTTAAAAGTTGGCCCTCTTCTGCTTTCCAAGTATGTAATTTTCGCACATGTCTATCTTAACTGACTGTAGACCTGGAAGTTTTCCCTATCTTAACTGACTGTAGACTTGGAAGTTTCCCCTTTGAGTGCATAATTTTTATCCATTTTTCACTTATGTGGCCTAGCCTCTGGTGCCACAAATTTGGAGTTTCATTGTGTCCTGTAACTGCAATCGAACAGCGTGCTCCTCCTGTCATGTAAAGAGTGTCACTCTTCTTGCCTTGAGCAACCGTCATTACACCCTTTGAAATCTTCCAATCATTATCATGGAATATCATAGTGTAGCCTTCGCTAGCTAACTGCCTACTGAGATTAAGTTCTTTTTCAGGTCAGAGATATATCTGACATTCTTCAGCTCCCAAACAAACCTATTCAACTTAATCTTCACTACACCTTTGCCAACAATAGCACATGGTTGATCATCACCAAAATATACTTTTCCAAGATTTTTGGGGACATACCTCTCAAAGAATTCTTTCTGCGAAATAGCATGGAATGATGCTCCAGAGTCTAATACCCAAGACTCTTCCTTACTCTCTAAAGAGCATATCAACGCATCATCTCCTTTTGAGATGGAAGTAACATTTGCCTCTGCCTTCGCCTCTTGGTCCTTTGGTGCATTCTTGCATTGATTTTTGTAGTGCCCGATCTTCCTGCAGTTCCAACACTCAATGGTTTTTGAGTTATGAGAATTACTGGGATTCTTGGATTTGGACCTTCTGTCCTTTGATCTACCACGGTAGTTTGATCTGCCACGTCCATTCACTCTGGTTGAATTTCTTCCTCTTGACTCTGTATGTAAAATTGAAGAGGTTGATGATTCACCTGAATCTCTTCGTAGGATCTCTTCACTGAGAACTAAATCACAAACATCATCAAATTTCAACTTATTGCTTCCGACAAGCTACTCACAACCATGACAGTAGCATTCCAGCTTTCTGGTAGAGAAGATAAAAGTATTAATGCTCGTACTTATCATCGAATTCAATTCCAACTGAACTCAATTGGGTTGTGACTATGTTAAGTTCATTGAGATGTTGAGCTACCGATGCGCCTTCCGTCATCCGCAAATTGAATAAATGCCTCATCAAGTGAACTTTGTTTGAGGCTGATGGGTTCTCATATATACTGGAGAGAGCCGCCATAAGACCCGTCGTAGTCTTTTTCTTTGCTATGTTGAAAGCAACATTATGGGATAACGTCAATCGGATAACTTTAAGGGCTTGTCTGTTGAGAAGATTCTAGTCTTCTTCCTTCATAGCATTTGGCTTCTTCCCTGAGAGAGGTTGGTACAGGTTTGTTTAATACATATAATCCTCTATTTGCATTTTCCAGAACCCAAAATCTACGCCATCAAATTTCTCGAGTTTCACCTTCCCTTCATCTGTGACCATCGCTCCCACTCGAATTTGACTTCCTCCGAATCGTTTCTAACTATTCTTGGAGCTCTGATACCAGTTGTTGGAAAATTATAAAAATTCTCGATAAATTAGATTAGTGAGAACGAAAATAACACACACAAATTTGATAACGGAGTTCAGCTAATAATGCCTACGTCTCCGGACCTGCTATAAACCGTTTTACTAAATGGAGAAAAATACAAGTGTTTGCAATACTTATAATTCACAACCCATATAAGAATTTTTCTTTATAAAATTCTTTCACAAGCTTTCTCTTAAACTTTTCTCTCAAACTCTCTCTAATTCTCTAATTTTGGGATGTTATATAATGATAGTTAGGGAGTTTATATAGGTTTCAAAAAATATGATTTGGTAGAATTTAGGTAGGAAATTAGATTAGACACCTTAATTGACAATGGCCTAATATTAAGCACCATTCATTTTTTACCAAAAATATTTGGACATTTTCTTGACAATCACAAGGTAGAAGGGTACTGCATATGAACTCTATCCACACAACACCGTCATACTTCATGCTATTACATGGTTAAGAAAGGTCCAAACAATTGCATATAAGAAAAATAAGAAAGAACTGGAAGCTGCATATGTCTAAAAATTTCATCTATTTCTTTCAACTACAAATCTAGCATTTGATCTACATACATTTGAGTTCAAACACATACGAACATAAAAAATAATAAAAGTGGATGCGCATTATTAAAATTAAAGGTCACAACAAATTTATACTGTAAATAAATTGATGTACAAACACAAAACACATTATAACTATAGAAATTTTGCAAACATAATTTTATTCATGTGTTTCTATTCTAAGTTTAAACATAAAAAAACATTGCAGTTACTCCTATAAGGAATGATTCGACTATCCTCAATTGTAATGGGGACGACTACGACAATCAAATGACGAATGCAATAAAGAGTCTTGTGCCAGGCTTCACAACTCCTGCAATAAAGACAAATGCAAGGTGCTCCAACAAATAAAATGAAAATAAGGACGTAATTCTAGAAAATATGACAAGTTTCCAAAATGAACGACTCACATTGGGACTAGCTCAGATGAATGGGATTTACGGCAAGACCTAGAGTTTTGCAGTACAACAATGGCCTTTTATATGCATACAAGTGTAATACCATGTTATTTGAAGGTCGTTTTCATTAATGCATTTTGGTCTTTAGGTGTAAAGATGTACATTCACATTTAATTACTCATTGCCTAATTTTCATATTACACTATCTTTGGGGTGTTAGGTTGATTAATTGTCCGCAAATGAATAATTCTTCATCAGTCAAAAATCTGTGATGAGCTAAAGTCATGCATACTAATTGCTTGACCAAGCCTAATCCATTTGTCTATCAACCTTGATCCAACAAATAAAATGAGGATTTAGTATATGATACTATCTATAAAAATCTTATTTTGGACTAGAAAATTACTTTATGGAGGTGGAATCCCACACAAAATGGGAGAACCATTAAAATGAGAAAAGTGTGTATTTGAGGCCTTGTTTGTTTTTATTTTCATTTTTTTTATTTTTCTATTATTTAAAATATAAAAAATATGTTTATTAAATTTTCAACAAATACCACTTATTTTTATTTTTATATCTATAACCATCAATTTCAAATCTGAACTCTTGTTAATCAAACTATGACCTACATTATTAATATGATATGGTATTTTATTAATTTAAAATTATTAAAATTTATTAACTAATTAAATAATATTTGTCTTTCTATAATAAATTAAATAATAGTTTCTCAATATAATTGATGAGACATAAGTAAAGTAATGAAACTCACTAATTATTATTCTTATATTAAAATATTATTTTTAATCTAGTAAACTCATATTTCTAAATAAATATCCAGACATATTTCTATTTTCATACAAAAATCAATACAAAAAATAACAAAATATTTAAAAACGAAAACGAAAATGAAAATGAAAACAAACAAGGCTCTCCAATCCTCCCAAACACGCCCCCACCCACACACGACATAGGGTGTCACTTCACACTTGTCAATTTTAAGTAAATAGAAGAATAGCCCAGCGCTGCCAGTTTGAGAGTTCGGCGGTAGAATGTGGACTCCGGGTTTCTGAAAATGAGCCGCAGCAGCAGCAGTATAAATTCAGTGTTCTACGCGGAGACTTACCATCCGATCCAGGCTGGAAGCATCGACGGAACCGACATTCTCCCCCACGACAACGCCGTCTATAGAGCTCTTCTTTGTTCCAATGCCGCCCTCTGTAACTACTCCTACTTCGCCGCTACCTCTACTATTTTGTTGATTGATGATGATTAGGATTCCACAATTGAAAGTAAAGTCTGCTGCTCAATTTTGCAGATGACCCCTTTGGCGACCCAAAAGTTATTGGCGACCCCTATTGCACTCTCTTCGTCGCTCGTCTCTCTCATCTCACCACCGAAGACACTCTCCGCAAGGTATACATACATATATATGTATATATATATATTATGTTGGTTGTGCGTGTATGTATGTGTGTGTGTGTTGGTTTAGAACTGGAAATAGACATGTTAAATTGTTGTACTTCTGCAATCTGCCTGGTTTTTTCTGTTGATCTTTTATCAGGCTATGAACGAATATGGGAGGGTCAAGAATTTGCGGTTGGTCAGGCACATAGGTAAACTTTTGCTCTAGAATAAGAAAATTAATTTTGGTCGATTTATTTGTATTGATAAGAGCAAGAAAATAGCTGGGTAAAATTTCAAATTGTTTACATATTTGCTTTGCATTTTTTCGCAAAATAGTCTGTAACCACGGTACCTCTGAATTCCTCTGTGGCATGCTTTTCATTCGTACATTAAATCAGACACTGTAAGATAATTTATAAAATTGCATTGCATATGGTCATTTTAATGTTGGCAAACAACTTCCAACCTGCCATGTTTGTTCCTTTGTCTTCACAAGCAGCACACTAGAAGCTTCTTTCTTTACTATTATTTTAGGCATTGGGGGTTCAATGGAGATGCTGCCTAGTAAAACATGTCTCTCTCCTGCTGATAGAGAAGGAAAAAGGAAATGAGTATGCCCTTTTGCCGTGGGTTGGCCCCAATTTCCTTTCATCAGCAATTTGATCCTGGGCTGGACCATCAGGTCGTACCTGTTTTAACATGAACTTTAGCCTTCTCCAGTCTGCTGGCTGTGGGTGGTCAATAGAATTAGCGAACTCATGTTAAAACTAGAAAAAAAAATTTCAGTAACATGGCAAACTACTGATCTAGTGGCAACTGTGATCGTCTTTTGGCTTTATAAAAGAGTATCAGTATTCACCATAACTGACGGAATGCTGGCAGCCTCCTCAAAGGACTTCCAGAGAGCCAGCCCACTGACAACTTACCAATTAGTGTCACTAGTGTCTTGTCCCAACACTATGTGTACGTTCCAACTCCATGATCACTCGCATGGCCTATTTGACTCCAAGAGCGAAATAGGAAGAAAGAACAAAAAGAGATGGAGATTTAGCGAAGAAATTTGAGGCTGGAATCCCTAATTTGCTCATTATCAAAGGCTAGAGCATAGAGTGCATAAGGGAAAGCTGGGCATTTGTCTGTTTCCTAGCCAAAAACGAATGAGAAGACCAAAATTGTGTATTAGACAGAGAGATGGTAAGACAGTGTGAGGTGCCTCTCTGCCTTGAATCTTCCATTCTTAAGTAAAAAGTATAAAAGAAGTATTATAATGACATCACCCTCTTGAAGAGCAGCTAAACTGATCAAACTGGTTCACTCAGGAATTAGCAGGGCCATCACTTTACACGCTGTACCAAATTTAAATATGTCGTCTTTCATAAAAATGGAGAAGTAGTTGGACAAATATCACATGTTTTTTGTATTTTAATTGATAAGAGGAATGGAAACTTATCACTTTGATTATTTTGGTGTATAATATTAATTTATTCACAAGTATATATGAGTATAAATTGTCAAGCAAATTTAGGAGCTTTTATTTCAAGCACCTTAAAATTGTTGGAAAAAGGGGTTTCTGAAGGGCAGTCCAAAGAACATGTGAAGTGAAAAATTAAAAAAAGGATAACACAACTCACGCTATAAACTTCTGCCCTGCAAATAACGTATAGCTGAAATGAAAGTGTAAGGAACACTAATAACATTCTTTCCACAAGAACTTCATGGAGGCATAAGATTTACTTTGTTATGTTCTCATGGGTAGAAGTTTCGATGCATGGTATTTGTTAACATTTGTTTTTTTTCTTTATACATTGACTAGTATGCTAAAACTGCTATCGGGACATGTTTGTGAGTAATGCTGCAACCAAAAGGGTTGTATTTTGAAGAAAAGATATGCTGAATTGGAATTTGTCCTTGCTGGATTATTCAGCGATAGCTTTAGTTTTCTGTACAGGAAGTTCTCAACATATAAACGCTCCTTGCCATCTTGCAACAATCATAATTCGTACAAAGAATGGTGCTCTTAGGTGGTTGCGTCATGCAAAAATGCATCTGTATTGATAAAGAAGATATAGCTTTTACTGAAGCACATATGTAAAGGCTGGACATTGTAATGGGTTATATATGAATAATCTGATAGCACAGGTTTGGAGCCAATATCATATGGGCTTAACTCATGAGAAATGAAAGGATATAACACCTTGCTTTTGTCTTGAGGCTTGTTCCAATTCTGTGACAAGACGCTTTATACAAGCTTATTTTTTTTCTTTTTCCCCTCATGAAACAAGTTCAGTGTAGAATTACTTTTATGCAGTGACGGGTGCTTCACGTGGTTATGCATTTGTTGAATTTGAAACAGAGAAGGAGATGCGTCGAGCATACAAGGTGATCTATGTTGGCAAAGATCAATAGCTTGAGCTTTGCTTTTTATCCATCTTTCTTTTGTCTTCTTAGTTTTCGTTCTTTGGTTGCTGCATTGCTTTTTGTTCTATAGTTTGTGCATTCCTTAACATCTTCTGAAAAATAAAGATCCTAATAGGATTGGTTTTCCAAAATGCCTTTTTGGGTATATGGTTTTATAATTTTTGACAAGTTGCTTGGTGCTGGAGGTATGCATCTCCCGTCATATAGCATCTTAGTTTTCTATGAACAATCACCCCATTTATTATTTCAATTACTGTAGTAACTAGTAGCTATTACATGTCTAAAACCCTTAACATTTAAATTTCCTACAGCTAAGTTATAGTTCTCAAATCTCAACTTATTTAAGCCTTGTCCCATGGTTATATTGGGTTCTTACTTGGATCCTTTTCTTCTTGCTCCTTGTCAAGGACTTAGTTCAAATTTGAATTATAGCAGCATATATTCTGTGAGTTGACTCCTGTGAATTATTACTTGTACGAGTACATGTATTGCTTCATTGGGATGGGGTGTGACAAATATCATCACACTAGGTAGCCAGCCTGAATCGCAAGAAACTAAGTGTTGTTCCGCAAATGCCATAAGAGTAAGAGAGTAAGTGGTTTGTAAGAATTTAGCTGCCAGAGGGGACTTTATGACAAGATTGCACTGATTGTGAAGGTTGGGAGCTACCTTTTCAGTCCGTAGAAACTGCATCTATGATTTCAATTAGTGCAAGTTTGGGAGCCACTTTTGAAATCTGTAGTAGCCACATCTAGGATTTCATGTCGACAGGTATATCCGATATTAAACGTGTTAGATTTTATTATTAAAATGGATAATTACACATCCACCCCTTGAGGTTTGTAACAGTTATAGAAGCACCCCCTACTGTTTGGAGAATTACACTAACACCACCTGTCAGTGTTGCTGACCAAAAAAGTAAACCGAAAAATGAATGATATATTTGCCCTCCCACAAAACAACCAAAACAAAGACATGGACCAAAAATATAAATATTATGCGGACGGTTTTACCCCTACCCCAACTAAATAAAAGTTAAATTAAAATTTTGTATCTCCCGCTCCCTTCTCTCTCTCCATATATATAATGTATATGAGTATACATATTTTAGGGTGGCAGGGAGGGGTGGATGTTGGGTGGGGTCTTTTAGCAATAAGATTAGATTACCTAAAGCGAAATTCAACATAGGCCACTCATATCACTTGCACAGAATGTCATGTGAAGTTTCAAATGGATTTCCAGAGTTGGGATCACAACCAGGTCTGGCAACTGTTGTAAGACTACTAAACTTGAATGTCAGAAAATCAAGGATTCATGGGGGAGGTGGGGAGTCAACAGTCTTTGAAAAATTCAATCTTGGATCGTCTTTCATCAATTTGGAAGGTGGTGTGCGGTAGCAAGGTGCCAAAGTAGTTGCTTTGTCTGTGCAAGCATTTCTATGGACTCTATCCTGACTGTCATAATTTGGAAGACATTGAAGAATATTTGTGGACTCATGTTGAAAGTGCAACAGTGAGGGGAACACACTAATCATTGCTACCCCATATGATGGTCACTGATTTTATGGAGTCTCATCTTCTGAATTTGGTTCAGTGTATTATGTGTTTCACTATCAGGATGGGTTGGAGCAAGAGATTCTTGATGAGGTTAAAATACAGGCTTGGAGACTTGCATTGTGCTATCTCATATGGCTAATTTGGAGAGGAGAGAAATAAGTTGGAGAGCCTTTGAGGCTCTGAAAATCCTGTATGGGGACCCAAAAACCACTATTATCCTTTCAATGTTTTAAAACTTAAAAATTCCACTTCATGCACAGGTTCCTGGATTGGTTGGATGGTAACAAAACAAACTCTTGCCTGTGGGGTTTCTTCAATTCCTGTTGATTCAGGATTCATTTGAAAATAGAGAAGCTATGTTCTGGCATGGATAGAGGTTTGGTGTCGAGGTATGGAGCTAAATATCTAACATGCTAGTTGAAGAATATTAGGAAATGTTTTTCAAAACTTCTTTTACCTTGGACGAATCTTTGATCTTTCACAACTATAGTGACCTAATATTAGGATGCCCAAAATATGGTTTGCATTAATTTTTATTAGATAATAGGTATGGCAGTGCTATTCTGAAAAAGAATTGATATCATAACAGAAAAGGATGAGAAGAAAGAAGACATATCTTGATGCTTTGTCAGTAAAAAAAATGTAGTTTAGTTAGTCTTTTGGACTTGCCTCATGTGTCTATAGTCATATCTCTTCCAATGGTTTGGAGGCATATATTTTATGTGCCTATAGGTATGACATGATGGATTAAATATTGAAATACCATATAAGTAAGACCACTCAAAACTTTCTTGAAAAACCTGCATTTTTCTCATCATAATAACGTATATTCTGATATGAACATGTTTTATTATTTCTGAACTCCCTTATGGTGATATATGGCCCTCCAATTCTATTTCATGTCCATAGTTTGTTGCCTGCCCTTCATTTTCCCTTACTTAGTAATTGAGCTTTTTAATCTCTTCATTTAATGTACTCCCAAGTTTGAATGTCCCATTTAAGTTGACATTAAGTTTTAGATGAGAATTGTAACTACAATTTTGCCCTCAAAAGTAGTAGTGATTTGGAGTTAGTGGAGTCCCATTATTGTTTTAAATGAGGGGGTACTCTTGGAAAGAAAATTTGGATTTAGGAAATGAGACTTTGTTTGTCGAGATTGCAAACAATAATTACAAACATTCAATATTTGGAGATAGGGCATATTTACTTTAGTATGGGCCCAGCTAATCCGGTCCTTTTCTAATTCATGCTCCCTTGATTGCATGATATGCACTCAGGACTTTTATATCAACGTGTGCTCACCGTCACTCAAAATAAATGAAACATCCCTTAAAGCTTATCAATTTTGTGGCAACTTTCAGCATTTAAGATCTCTGACAGAGCTAGAATGTCAATATGTAGATTTTAGTTGTGAAAGTGACCATCATATGTGGTGCTTTCTTAATGGTCATGCAAGTAAGGCCACAATACTGTTATCTGTTCAATCTTCCTTTGAGACTTTAGTGATTCTTACTATCTTATGCTTATTCGTAGGATGCTCATCATACTTTTATTGATGATTCTGAAATCATAGTTGATTACAATAGGCAGCATTTGATGCCTGGTTGGATTCCAAGAAGGCTAGGTAAGCCAAACTTTTTCTTTTGCGATATTTTTATACTCTGGGGAGCTTAACTTTATCATGTTCGACAGGAGGTGGTCTGGGTGGCAAGAAAGAATCAGGACAACTTCGATTTGGAGGACGAGAAAGACCATTTCGAGCTCCACTGTATGTTCATCTTTTCTTGTTTTTTATTTATACGGTTTTTTTCTCGAAACTGGCTACTCCTTATGATATGCCACCTCAACCCCTGAGGCAAATAGGGATTTCACCTAGACTATATTAAGCCAGCGCTTTAAAGTGCCGGAACTATGCCATCTTATTCCCTACTGCGATGCCGACTACGGCAGGGTATCACAGCTGCTATGATCACTCTAAAATATTTTTTTGGGTGAACTTGGATGCTATAGAACATTTTCTGCATTTCTTTGTAAAGAGGTGTAAGATGAATAGTTTGGAAAAAAGTCCTTATTTGTAATCAATTAACACGTATGGATCATCTTCAATCTTTCTGGAGACATAAGGGATTTGGTGTAAGGGTTTCATATTATAAGAAAGGGAAGAATTTCCAGGAGCAGATCTAGGAAGAAGTGTTTGCTGTGGCTTTGTGAATATCCATAAGAAGTTGTTAGGCCGTGGAAAAACAAGCTTGCTAGGGAAGTATTCATAGTATAAATGGTGATAGGACGGGCCATTTCGAATTTTCGATTCTTCTTCATCATGAAATTATTTTTAGTGCTGCTGGTCGTTTATTCGTTAAGTTCCAAATATAAAGCCCCATTTGTTTGGTGGCAAATGTCATCCAAATTAGGAATCTGATTGCCTGAAATCAAAACCATGGGTCTGGTGTGTTTAACCAATTTGAGGAAAAGAAAGTGATTCTTCAGATCAATCTCTATTTAGAATTTGGAAACCGAAATACCAATTTCAGAACGTATTTCTAATTACTTTTCCATGTTAGTTGACACTAATATTCTACCAGGACACTTTTACCCTTTATATGTGCACCCACACACCTATGTATATATATATACATACATATGTCAATTTACTAATTTTTATAGATTATTGTTATTCATTGTATTAGTAACATTGATTAATTAATAGTGAATCATCATTAATACAAAATAACATTACCATAAATATCAAAATAAATGACCAATAGTGATATAAATATTACATATGCCAAAGTATGCTAATTCATTAATCATGATTAGTCAATTAGTGATACTTAATTATTGTACTATCAATATCATAATTAAACTTTAAAGATTGTAAAACATCCCTATATTATGAATACATTTTAACTCGACTCGGAGTTTTACAATGAGATTTGAAAAAGTGAGATTTTTGAGTACATTTACAATGTTGCCTTCTAAAGTATTAGTGGCGAATTAGTTTATTTACTTTAATTGAGATGGTACTTTTGGGAAAAAGAATTCCATTTTAAAAAAAAGGAGTCTTTATTTTGGAACATTCCAAAGATGGAATAGGAGTAATAAATTTGGATAAAGGGATCATTTGCTAATTTGTTACTTATAGTCAATATGGTACTCAATACATTTTACTTTTATTTACGACTCTTTCTATGGAAAATGTATTTTTACTCCTGCATATTGGCATTATTATGTGACAATTTGCATAAAAGTAGGGCTCATTTTTTTGGCTGTTTGAGTCCAATTTTCATGAGAAAATCGAATGTATGCACAATGCATGTGACAATAAAATTTGAATTTTTGCAAAAATTGATATGTAAATTACCGCACTTACTCATATCTTAAAGACTTATTTTGTTTTTCTCTTTTCTCCTATTTTTCCTTTTTCTTCTTTCTCAACTGTTCATCCCAGCTATCTCCTGAATTCCCCACAAGCACCTCAATCACTAATACATACACACACAGCCCAAGACCCACGGTGACTTAGACACTGCTTCTGCCACCTGTCATCATATCTAACCACACTACATGTTTGGGAGCACACCAAATAAAAAAGACAACAGTAATTAGGGGAGATCAACCCAAACCCATTACTCCATCTCACGCCCGTGATGGTGTTCTGGACGTGCTGTTGGTGGCTGATGGAGGCTTGGTGTAGGATATGGTGAAGGTGTTATGTTGTTGTCACATTTCACTGCAGGATGCGTGAGTGCATGTGGCGGTGTTGGCATTGACAGAGACAGCACCAGGATAGCAGCACTCATGAGTGGAGTCAGGTGGAGAGAAACTAAGTAAAAAGGTAGCAGGGGCTTTTAGGCTTTCACAAGGCGATAGTCGCCTTATTGTTGCTTTAGCTCCTCACTTAAAGAGCTAACATTGGCCTGTTTCCCGCGTACGTCCTTCCTAGGAACTCTCCTGGAGATCGAACTCAAGTAATCTTGACTATAACTTAAGATAATTCTTGAATGGCACATCAAACAAGAGTAGGAGCAGTCCTGTGGGGACTATTGTGTGAGCTTCGATGATTGAGGAAGAAGAAAGAAAAGAAAAAAATTAGGAGAGAAGAGGGAGATAAAATTGAGGGAAAGAAAAGATTTAAGTCTTTGAAATATAAGCATTTTCAATTCTCATCCAACATGTTTCAACTTTTGGCTATTTCAGTCCAATTTATCCTCCAAAACCCCCAAATCCCCAAATATTAGTGTCACGTGAACTGCACGTGATAATTTCCTTAGATTTTGAATTTTTTGAGTGAAAATTGGATTGAAATTGCCAAAATTGAAAGATATGTATGCTAATTGCCACTCCCATATATATGCACGTGCACTCACACATACACGGAGAGAAGAGAGAAGTTGGGGCATTTTACTCAATTGGCTTAAGTATAGATTCCATTTGCTATTTTTAGACACGAATGAAACACAAAAAGGAATTTATGGCACTTTCTTGTATGGATGTTTTTTCTAATCCAAACACCATAATGGCATTGAATTACGAGTAATCAGATTCTAACAATTCTATTCTCACTTCTGATGACATTCTGTGCAAAACAAAGGGGCATAGGTGATATAGAAAATCTCTCAGTTGAGAATCAAGCCCCTGGGGACAGTGGCAACCCAAAATGAAGGAAAGGGGAAAGAAGTTGCTGCTGTAAGAAGAGCTCTCACATGGTGGGACTTCAACCTGGAACAAATTGTCAATACATATTGGCCTTGGCTTTAAGAATCTATAATATAATAATACGTACTCTTAGGCTACAAAATTGTTAAGACATGTTTACACGATAATGGTAACCATAGGATATTTCCTGGATAGTTTTATGGAGAGTGCTCAAATGCTGGCATATTACTAAATTTTGATATTAAGGAACTGGAACATGGAGAGTTGATTCTTTCAAGAGTTGGCGTTGACGGAAAAATCTAGTTATGGAAGATGCAATAACTAATTTTATGGAGAACTAGTAGCCCAAAGTTGGGGAAATTTTAACTGGATCTCAACTAAAGGTTGTGTAGTAGACAAGATATATGTACACTTGATGATGCTTCTCGGAATAGGATATTATGTTAGTGGATATGGAAATGATATCAAACACGATAGCTATAAGCATGGAAGTGGAAGTGTATATAATCTGTTTAAGCTTTGGGCTATGTGATTTCCAACAAGGAGATTGGGCATGACAATAATGTCTTTGTACTCAGCCAATGCAAAGCATACCAACATCACACCCAAAGGTATGCACTAATAGGTGATTATATTACGGAGACAAGTTTGGTTAAATAATTTTTTTTTTTGAAAAAGAAGACAGCTCACAAAATATATATATATTTTGGGGAACAAGTAGAAAATTTACAAAATTTTGGGGAAACTTGGATGTTATTGGCTTTGCACTCTCGTAAGCTTTATGATGAGAACAGTTTACACATACCAGCTAGTAAAGCATTATGTGATTGAGGACAACCTGGTTGCCACTGTTTTAGGCTGTGCACTGTTCGCATAAACGTAACTTCCATGGCTGTTTTGGATGGGTAGGCCAGATTTCTAGAATTGTGCGTAAAAGAAGAACTACCACAACAAAGGAAAGAAAGAAGAAGAGAAGGAAAACAAAGAAGAAAAGAAAGGAAGAGAAGAGAATACTTTACCTTTGCTGTGATTGAAGCAAATCCTTAAGAAAGAATATCGCTTCTCCATAATAGTTAATGCACCAACACTCACTAAGAGTGGTGGTACCTAGCCTCACCTCTTATAGATGAGGTCAGGGATCGAATCCTACCCCTCCCTAAGAAAAAAAAATAGTTAATGCTATTGAGTTAGAAGACTGCACAATTATGGAACTAAAGAATACTCTGAGGAGAATGATTTGTCTCAAACTAGGAAACAACTTGTTTTTTGATTCTAACCATTCCCAAACAACTGACTGCAAATAAGACTCAAATATCAATTAATCCTAGTACGGATTTGTAAGAAGACATAACTGCAAAACTGAAATTATCAAACTACACTCAACCGTGACACTTACGCCCAGTATGTTTGGCAGGGAGTTCAACTGAATACAGACTAGAGATCTAATAACCAAAACAAGGTTATGAAACAAATTTCTTTTATGGAGTTCGGTTGTAAATGAATCTATAATTATGTTAGTCATAAAAATGCCATTAGAGAAGTGTATGGAAAATTGTAAATGAATCTATTATTATGGTAGTCATAAAAATGCCATTACTCTCTATTTTTTTATGCATATATAAATTTAAATATTGTATGTATTCAAATATAAGAAATTTAATCATATATCAATTATTTTCTTATTCTTAGATATTAATATTAATCAATAGTTATAATATAATTACTTATATTGGCCCTTTTGACAAGTTACTTAGCTACTTATTCACAAAATCAATTAGGTAATGTAATACATATTATACTGATAGTTATAAATAATAAATATATATATGATAAATCATTTTGTAATAATAAATATAACAATTAATATTTATGTTAAATCACTTTATAAGAATTAATATAACAATTAATTAATTGTAATTGATTTATTGTTACGTAATAATCAATCACCTATAGTAAATCAATAACACTGAATATAATTAGTTATTAAATGATTTTTTATAACTACCAGATTATATTATTTGAAATTATAAGGTTAACATTATTTAATTAATAATATGTTAACGAATTAAAAATATTAACCTGTCAATGAAATCTTAGTATTATTGTTTAATTAATATATCTTGTGCAATTATTTTTTTGATTTTATAAGTAAATGTTAATAACAGCATAGTGATACTATATTATTAGATTTAGAATGCAGAAAAATTATTTAAAGAATTATATACGTGTAATTAAGAAAATAATATGGACACATATAGATAGTGTATATATACTTATGTATTATATGTTTGTATATAATAATATATTCAATACTTTGATTTGTATACATACAAGCCTTTATATATATCCACACATGTACATACTTACATTTGTATGTGTCATGTATAATTTGATATGATATGTATAATTATGAAGGGTAAAATCTTGTGGAATAGTAGTGTCAGATTTTTATCGAGGAAAGTAGTCACAATACCTTATTGAAATTGGTATACCATATTTTGGAGGTGAGATTCCCAATTTTGTGGAAGTACTTTAAATTCAGTTAAGCATATGAAGCATAGAAATTTAATTGGTGGTAATCAAATTTCCCGGGCCAAGAAAAGACTCTATACCAAGAGCATATTCCGTTTGACCAAAAAACCTTCTTTCTTGTCAAGGAGCTCATAGACTTCTAATCATATTGTTGTTTGCATCCTTTTAGGTTTCCAATTTGACCAAGTCTCTCTCTCTCTCTCTCTCTCTCTCTCTCTCTCTCATAGTGGGTTGCAATTAGATTATTTCTTTCTCCTTGGTTCTTGCTCATACTAGGTCTTCCACTTAGATTGTTTCTTTCTCTTTCGATCTCTCTCATAGTGGGTGGTCCTACCAGTTACCTTAGCTATCTCTTTTACATGGTGTTTAAGTCAATGGTTTTACATTTTAGTCCTTAAGTTACAGTAACCTAACAGGTAATTTTCATTTCTATATTATCTTCACCATCATATTGACCATTTCATCCTCTTCTTATTCGCTTCACCATCTTTCCCTTTTTGGTCTTCCTTGTTGCTCTATTTGAGTAACTGAGGGCTACTTTGGCATATTCCACACTTGTTTCAATGTGGGATTATGCTGATAGTGGTGCACGCAAAGTGCTGCGTCCATGTAATATTGCATGACCGAGATATTGGCAATTAATTATCAGTAACAACTGAAGTGGCGTATGTTATAGGCCCTAAATGAATACCTTAGATTTCTTATTTGATTCAAGTGGAAGTCCATTATTGGGTACCAATTCTTTGCCAAGAAAAGGGATCTCCAGTTGGAAAGATGGAGAGGTTGATAAGGAGAGTAAACTATTTTGCAACATTTAGGTGGACAAAAAGTTGCATTGAAATGTTTGGAATGTCAATTGAGTCTTATAAGGATTTAAATTGAAATTGAAGAGCTGATGGGATGAAGGTTATTGAGAAACTTGAGACACTAAAAATTAGCAAACAAAGTAGTGTATGATTTGAAAGAAATAAAGGACTGTCCAATACCTAAAGTTTACATTGTTTATTCATGGATCATATATTTAGATGGCCTCATTAAAAGTGGTGACTTGGGGCTCTCACATCTACTTCTCCTCAATGTCAGCTTTGTTTCTTGAAAGACTTTTGCTGTTTACTAAACTCTTGTCCTTATACTATAATTTCTTATTCTCTCACTATTACGAGCTTCTGTTAACTTACATAAAAATGAATAAAAGGATGAAGACAAAAGAATCAAAGATTTTAGAGGGAGATATTGTCAGGTAGAGATGGAAGGAATGACAAGGAGGGAATTCAGTAAGTTACCCATGTGTTACTTGGATTCACACTTTGGGGTGTACACGTGTACTGAGATGACATGGAAATATATTGGTATCGCTGTGGGATACGTGTCAGTTTTCCTGATAATGGATAATTCATGGATAAAGGAAGACCAAAACAGACTAGGGAAAAGTTTGGAGATGGTAATCATTGTAATTTTGCTCAAGTAAGAATCAAAATGAAAATTCCTTGTTAGGTCTCTCCAAGTTTGAAATCATTGGCAGCTTAAAAGATTGATTTGCGTATGGAATTGACCAACATTGCATTAGAGAGAGAGAGAGAGAGAGAGAGAGAGAGAGAGAGTCTAAAAGTCATTCAATGAGGGTTGTATACTGTTGCCCAACCATCGATTTGGTATGGACATGTAAATTATAGATAAGCATGGTACTCCCATTTTACATTCTAATACTTGTTTTAGAAATCACTACATAAATTTATAAATAGATATTCATCTTGTTTCCAGTTGGAAAACAATATGTTGATGTGAAATTTCTGCTGGATAGTGGGTTTAGCTGCTACCTTCTAGATGGGCATTCTCCCCTCTACGGAACTTGTTAAAACATGGGCTTGAGGTTGAAGATTCTGTATTTATTTGAAAAGTCACTGCATAGTTCTCTTTCTTGCTGAAACATTGCGGATTTAATTTGGGAGTTATCTGCCTCCCTGAAGTTTCATATTTACTTTTGTTGAATGTACAGGAGACAAATTCCATTGGATGATTTAAAAAGGCTTGGCATACCTCCTCCTCCTGAAGGAAGATACATGTCACGCTTTCAGGTTAGCAAAATAGGCATGCTGAATATATTAGGAAAAGCTCATACTACTACCGGATGACAAACTTGCTTGCCTTAGATTGGGCGGTGTATAAATTCGCTTGTTCTAGTAAGGAGTCAAGCGAAAAGTAAAGCACTATGAAGTGTTGTACTTATTTTCCTTCCACATTGTAACTTTTTGCTTAACCTTGAATCTGTTTTGCTTGTTATGCAAATTAAGAAAATCTTCTTTAATTCTTGAATTAGATCCCATCGCCACCCAGAAGGAAAAGAAGTAGTTCTGAAACTGAAGACTTTGATGAGCATGAGAAACGAAGTTCGTCCTCTCATCGGCATGAGAGGTCATCAAGTCCAGATCGCTTGTATGGTGGAGGTAGGTCTAGGTACAGTGAAGACCGCCTTCACAAGCAGCATAAACAAGGTAGCCATTCTTACAGGCATGAAAAGAGGCTGTATGACGTTGATGCATCATCTGGGAAAAGGAGTCATGTGGACAGGGAAGAACGAGCTTATAGGCACCACAGAGCTTTGCATTGACATGATAGGTGGACTCCTAGTAGAGATTACTTCTATAATGACTAGGTAGGAGCTGCATCTTTGACATTTACCTTTTGAATGACCTGGGATTGACATAGTTGGGTCCATTAATAATCTGTTTATATTATTGCATACATCAGGTGTCTTATCCAAGTTGGCAGGTTAAAAACACAGCATGTCTTGTTTAAATGTTGTTGGAACACCTGAAATATGGGTAATTAAAGGGTACTTTTTTAGCATTTAGCTTCGAAATTAGTCATTGTTCTCGGAATTAAAGGCGTATGTTGCATTACCTTTTGGGGGTATAGGTCTGTTAATGGATAGGGTTTTATACCATACCAAAATCTAAAGTTATGACCCGGTCATTTGTCTGTGGGTTGGGTTGTCTTGACCCTGATATTCGTATCGGGTCTTGATCCTTACCCTTTCCTTTTTCTTTATTCATTTTATTATTAAATTTAGATATCATTTTATTTATTTATCTAGAATATGAATTTCCAGAGATTTCTATACCAGAATATTTGGGTAGTGTGGGCAGTTCATGTCTACTAATGCATCTAAGCATAGACTAAATCTTGATAGTTCTATTTTACTTTGCATAAGGACTTTACCACTTAATTTACGTGCTACATTTAATATACGTGCGGGGTACCTATTAAGAATCTAGAGCTTGACAATTCATGATAATATAGCATTCCATAACTTTCAAACAAGCATAAGGGGTAATTGCATAAAATCCATGTCTTTTAGCGAAATTGCAAAAAAAAATTCCTTCTTAAAATAGTTGTTGAAAAATTCTAAATATGATATAAAAATTCTCACATTCGCTTTTACCGTTAGTCAAGTCTATGTTAATTTTTTTTTTCCGTGAAATGTCGGCTATACTCTTCATTTTGTTAAACTTTATTTTTATAAATTAAATATCTCAGTTGATGGATTTGAGAAAAATCAACAGTCCATCCTTATCACTCAATCACTTTAAATAAGAGAAAAAATTCCATATATTGGATCTTATTTTGATATTTATCAATGGTCCATATTTTATTCTTTTCTTTCCTTTTTTGTTCAATTTTTCTTTTTCTTTTTTTCCTTTTTCTTTTCTTCTTCCCCATGTTTCTTCTTTCCTTTCCTTTTCTCTTCTTCCCTCAAATTTTTCTTATTTTCAGTTTTCTTCCTTGCTTCTTCCATGAAGTTTGTGGTGGTAAGCTGGGGCTGGGGTAGGTTGGTGGTGTATTGAGTTTGGGGTAGTGGTGGGGTGCTTGGGAGTGGCTTGCAAAGAGGAAGGGGGAGCGGTGGGTGTTCGTTGAAATCTTATTGTAAATTTACGATGTCAAATTTTGGTATAGTAGGATGAGAATCTACTTAAATTAAAATCTAATTAACAGTAAGTATTGTAAGTAGAATAATTGTAACTTTATAAAGATAACCTAAACAAGAGATGTAATTAATAAAACTAACAACTATACTGGAAAAGTTTACTTAGATAATTTTATCAAACACTTAATAAGCAATCAATTCTAGAGGTATGATTCACTTAGTTTCACCTATGTTCACCAATCCAATTTATCAATTTTAAGCCTACAATTTATAAGTCAAGACTCCAAGTAATCAATTCCCTATCTCGAGTGTTGAGTGATTTGAATTCTAATCCAAATTTCAATATCTCTATGAAAAATCTAAAATTAAATTTTTATCAAAGTTCAACGGATTTTTCAATAAAAATTCAAAGGGTTCATAACTCTCTCGACTCTATGAACTACTAGGTTGAGTTATCCTATGTTCATAAATAAAAGTCTCTCTCAAGTGCTGAATTTCATACATCAAACATTCAAGACTAATGACCAATTAATCAAGAAAGTAATCAAATCAAGATAACACAATATAAATTTTGGAACATGAAATAACATAAATCGAAATTCAAACCATAGGATTCAACATAGGTTACATCATCCTTTAGAAACTAGAATTAGTTCATAACAAAAGTAGAAAAACTCATAGACAAGTTTCTATATATCATGAAAGATAAATAAGAAATCAAAGAGAGAAAACAAAAGATAAGGGTAGGGAAATCCTCTCTATCTCCATATGGTGGATGCATTCGATTGTCTTGTTGAAGTCTTCTCTAAGTTTCCAAGTCTTTTTCTTGTGTTTTCTAAAGTACCAAGTTATTTTAGAAGAGTCCCAAGTCTCTTATTTATCCTTTTTTCCCCTCAAATTCATGTTTGAAGCCCTTTTAACACACAAACTGATCAGGTGGCACCGCAGCGTAAAAAAATATTGAGCTTGCTGTCTAATTTTTAGCAGTTGCGCTTGGCGCCAAAACCATGCCTCATGACGCCAAATTTTAACTTTTGTCCTATTTTCAAAAATGAATTGACTTTCACTGTCTTCATATGAATTGTATTTCTGTTTGTTGGCTTTCTATAGCTGCTTGAATTAGATTAATATCAAATTTGTGGAGAGAATTATGATAAAAATACCGAGACATGCCATATTTGAAAGTTTCAATGCGGTGCTGACTCTTCAACCTGATATTTCTCTTTTATAACGACCTAACTAGGTTGAATATCAATATTAAAGTTCTAGATCTATCTCTTATCTTTCTAAATCATCAAGAATCACATCAATTGGATTTTGAAACACAAAGTTATGCTCAAAATACGAAACTTGCTCAAAGTTGAAACTAGAGCTGTAGCGCATCTATTTTGGAGTTTTTGGCTTAGCTTTTTTTTTTCTTTTCTTGGATTTCTTGGACATCTTCACCACTTTTATTTTCCTATAAACATATTATAAAACACATAAAAAGCAATAGAAAATGTTTGTAGACTAAGAAAAAATAGTAAGTTAAAGGTATTCTAAATTTATACTATTATAAAAGTGTGAATGTTTCTTCCAATATTTTATTCGACTAAAATACTCTTTTAATATATTAATTTTAATGGAAAAATATAATTTACAATTCTCTTATTCTCTTTTTAATAAATTATTATAACTCTAAATTTATATACTATTAAAACTCAATTAAAACTCAAAGACCTGTAAAAGCCATACGAAGAAGAACACTAATTAACACGAGCGTAATCAAAGACCTGCAAAAGCCATATGAAGAAGAACAACAAAAGCCATATGAAGAAGAACACTAATCACCACAAGCTTCAAAGGTGGAGTCTTATGAGAGCTTAATTTCGTCGAACGCATTGAACGTGCATGGTTGATTTCTCAGGTTCCTTGTTACTTTCTTTCTTAAATATTATCTGTTTTTTTATATATAATTTTGGCTAGGTATTATATTAAGATGTTAGAAAGATTACCAGTGATTTTAGAAAGGACGTATTCTTGTGGTCGTGTTTTGTTTTCGATTAGGGATGTTGGTGTAAAGGTGTTCATCAATTTGCAGAAGGGGATGTTTGAAAAGTTAATCCCAGTTCTAGGATGAATACAAAAGTTTGGGCTCATATAGAGTTTTAAAACTTTATCTTTGCCAAGCAGTATATGCCTTGCAAAATGACACCATAATTGTGTGCTATGTTGCAAAAGCGATAGGAAGAAGAACACTAATCAGTTTGTTAGAGTCTATAAATCAATCACAAAAACCATTCATGTCAATAGCTGTCGAAGATTAGAAAGCTTCAATTAATGAAGTAACATTCAAATACTTGTAAAATACTTTGGTAAAGATATAGATGGAAATGAACCCAATGTTTTTTACTGCTACGATTTGGTTCATTTTCTTTTTTGATGATTCAAGCTGTGCACATGCACTTTCCTTAACAAGAATATAGTTTTGAGTATCAAATAAACTTAGATATTGCCATGAGACTTAGATAATGAAATCAATCCATCAAAACATGGATTATTTGAATATGTTCTTGTTAAGGACACTAATTTTTGCTCAATAATACCAATCTAAATACTATACAGAGGCAGGAATATATAGATAAATTTAAGCATAAGAATCAAAATTCACGTGTTACATGGCTTTTTAAAGATCAAACTCTATGTGAATCAGAACGTTAGTAATTTAAAGTTTTTCATTAAATATTTTATACTGAAGCAATTTTTTTACTTTACTAAAATCTAGATTATTTGAATTTTTTTCTTTTAGGTTCAATACTTTATGAACTTGTATGTTTGGAGATATATGAGTTAAAAAAAATACTCAATTGCATTCATTGTGGTGTTATAAGATTTGAATATGAGTCTCCGACTTTTTGCTGTGATAATGGAAAAATCAAACTTGCACATATTGAAGTTCCAATGAATTGTATGAGTTGTTTTCTTCTCAGTCAGAAGAGGCCATCGAATTTCAGACAAATATTTGCCCATTCAATTGCATATTCTCTTTTACCTCATTTGGTGTGAAATTAGATAAAGAACTTGCATCTTCAAGGTGAGGGGTTTATACTTTTCAAGCACAGGGGATGGTGTATCATGACCTTCCAAGGTAACCTAAGAAAGACGATCCTGGTCATTTTCAATTGTATTTTGTTGAAACAGAAAATGAGGTTGATAATAGAATGAGCATACTAGAAAATTCAACTTTATCTGAAGTTACTGTGAACAAACTCATAAAAGTTCTAGAGGTAAATCCATATGCAAAAATCTTTAGAGGATTAAAAGATTATCCTTCAATGGATGATGTTCAGCTCTATATCTCAAAAGATGTGAAATTAGATCAACAAGTATATAATTCTCTAATAGCTGATCAAGTTGTAGCTATATGGGTTGAAGGAAACAATGCTAATATACCATTTGAACGAGACATTGTAGTCTATGCACATTCAGGATACAGGCACAAAATAAAGTATTATTATGGATGTTATGACCCTTAGCAATATTCATTTCTTTTTCCAAGGGGTGAGACATGATGGCATCAAAATATTAAAAAGAAACAAGGTAATATCATCTGAATTTATATTTATGATTATATATAATAGACATTTTTTTTACTATCTATTTGTGCACTTGTAATATTTCTAGAATAGATACTTAATATACATGTATATATATTAATAATACTATTGAAATCATGCTTTGTTTTCTAATTTTTTTCATTTTATTATAATATTTCAGTGAATAGCCCAACTATTGATGAAGTTTCTACAATATCAAGATTTTCTTCTGTCGACGATATTCTATCCCAAGAACAAGAAGGTATGTACTAATTAAAAGTTTAAAATTTATCGCAAGAATATCATGCATGTACCCATCAAGCTTGATTTTTTTTTAATTTTTTTTTTGTATTTACAGTTGTCAACAAAGTAAGTGATAAGAAGGTATCATGCAGAGAATATAGTTGCTATAGGCAACAAATTAGAAATCCAAGGCAATCTACACTTCTTTTTGCTGGAAGGCTATTACAACAATGTGCAATCGATATGTACATAAAATTAGAGATAACAAGATTGGATTACTACTGCAAAACCAATCGAATATGAGAGCTGAACCATACCAAGGAATCATGGATAGTGTGTTTAAAGGAGAGACTAGAGAGAGTGAAGTTGGCAAAAGAATTGTTCTTTCTACATCATTTATTTGGGATCCAAGAGGTATGCGTCGTAGATATCTTGATGCAATAGCATTGGTACAAAGATTTGGAAAACTAAATCTATTTATTATAATGACTTGCAATCGAGAGTGGAAAGAGATACAAGAGAAATTGTATGATGGGCAACGAGCTCAAGATCGACCGGATTTAACCTCAAGAGTATTTCGAGCAAAATTACAAAATTTGAAAGATCTGTTATTTAAGAAAGAAATATTTGGAAATGTAGCTGCACATGTTCATGTAATTGAATTTCAAAAAAGGGATTACCACATGCTCATATATTGATAATTTTGAAGTCTGAGTATAAAATTACAACCCCAGATCACTTTGAAAAGTTTGTCAGTGTTGAACTTCCTGATCAAGAAAAGTATCCTAAACTCTATGACTTGGTTGCAAAACATATGATGCATGGACCATGTGGAGATAAGAACTTGAAGAATTCTTGCATAATGGATAGAAAGTGTAAATATCATTATCCACAACCATATTATGAAAGCACCATACAAGGTAAAGATGGATATCCAGTCTATAGAAGAAGAAAAAATGGATTGACAGTTGAAGTTCGCAATGTACAACTAAACAATTAGTGGGTAGTACCTTACAATCCATATCTCTTATCAAGATATAATTACCATATCAATGTTGAGATATGTTCAGGAGTGACAACGGTGAAATATTTGTATAAATATATCTATAAGGGACATGACAGAGTGGCAATTCATATCACCCACAATAATGATGAAAATTTGATTGATGAAATTAAACAATTTCAAGATGCTCGGTGGGTCTCTGCTCAAGAAGCAATGTAGAGAATTTTTGAATTTAATTTGAATGAAACATACTCAGAAGTTATCAACTTGCAGCTCCCCCAAATCAACAATGTGTAACTTATTGGGCAAATCAAAATTTAGAAAATATTTTGAGCTGGGATCATGCCTTCAAAATAATGCTCACGGAGTATTTTTCTATGTGCTTTAAAAGTGAAGAGGCAAAAAAATATCTTTATAGGGAATTTTCGGAGTATTATGTATGGGACAAACAAGGTAAATGTTGGAAAGAAAGAAAGAAAGAAAAGAGATATGATTGGGCATATAAATACTGCAAATCTTATTAAAGGTGAAAGATATTATCTTAGGTTACTCTTGAATCATGTCAAAATGCCAACATCTTTCCAAGATTTGCTAACAATAAATGATATACCTTGCTCCAATTTCAAAGAAGCAGCATAAAAAAATGGATTGCTAGAATCTGATCTAAGTATTATTGAATGTCTAAATGAAGTTGTCACTTTTCAAATGCCACATGAATTGCGAAGACTATTTGCAATCATCTTGGTATATTGTGCGCCAACAAATGTGAGAGTACTTTGGGAAACATACTTTGAAGTTATGTCTGAAGATTTCAAAAGAGAATAAAAATCTTAGTTGAACTACAAGTTGTCAAAATTTTGAAAAGTTTGAATTTTTTTTGGAGAGCATGGGAAAAAGCATTAGTTCTTATGATCTTCCAAACATTCCTATTAACATAGATAACATGGACAATGATTTTCCAAAAGAGATACAAGATGAAATGTCAATAGAAATACCTTCGAAAGATTATGAATGAGAGCTAAAGTTTAGTCCTGAACAACATAAAGCTTTTTTAATGATCTTAGATTGCATACAAAAGGACAAGAGTGATTTTCTTTTTATTAATGGGCCAGGTGGAACAGGAAAAATATTCTTGTATCGTGCATTATTAGCTCATCTTAGATCTAAAAATCTAATAATGGTTGTGATTGTGACATCTGCAGTTGCTGCCGTAATAATGCTAGGGGGAGAACAACACATTCACGGTTCAAAATACCAATAGATGCAAATGAATCAAGTGAGTGCACTATATCTAAGGAAAGTGGGGCTATAGAGCTATTGTGTAAAACACAACTAATTTTATGGATGAAGCACCAATGGCAAAACGATGGGCTATCGAGAATGTTGATAAATTGTTGAAAGATGTAATTGAAAATGATAAGGATTTTGATGGAAAAGTGATAGTTTTTGGTGGAGATTTCAGATAAGCATTATCAGTTGTTCCTAGGGCAACAATTTATCAAACTATTTCTACAAGTTTGGTGAAATCGTATTTGTTGCCCAAAATGAAAAAAATTACTTTGTCAAGGAACATGAAGTTAAGGAATGGTCCAAATTTTAGTAAGTTTTTACTTAGAATTGAAAATGATGATGAACCAATTAATATTGAAGGTAACATCAAAATTTCAGAAAAAGATGATTATTGAGTATGATAATGAAGAAGACTCAATACAACGACTTCTCAGCTCAATACATGACTAGCCGAGCAATATTAGTTTCTAAAAATAAGCATGTTGATAAATTAAATGATAAATTGATCTCTATATTTCCTGGAGAAGCGAGAACTTTTAACAGTTTTGATAAAGCTATTGATGACACAAACAACTATTATGAAGAGGACTTTTTAAACTCTTTAACCCCAAATGGATTACCTCCTCATCAGTTGGTGTTGAAAAAAAACTGCCCAATAATTCTTTTGAAAAATTTAGACCCATCAAATAGATTGTGTAATGGTACAAGAATGGTATGTAGGGACTTCAAGAATAACGTAACTGATGCAGAGATTGTATTTAGACAACATATTGGAAAATACGTCTTTATACCTAAAATACCACTTTTGCCAGCTGAAAATGAAGACTATCTATTTCAATTTAAACGTAAACAATTTACCATTAGACTTTGTTTTGCTATGACAATCAATAAAGCTCAAGGACAAATAATTCTAAATATTAGTGTCTATTTGCTTCATTCAGTGTATTCTCATGGTGAATTATATGTTGCTCTCTTTAGAAGAACTTCAATGTCTACAACCAAAGTATTGATTAAACCAGACACCACAAATGTAGGAGGAAAAATGAGGACTAAAAATGTTGTGTACAAACAAGTTTTAAATGCAGGTATAAATAATTTTCATCTTAGTAGTATATTATATATTATTAATTGCAACTAATATTGTATTTTTATTAGGAAAACACATTGAAGCTGGACTCACAACATTATAAAGTTTTGATACTAACAATCAGGTAATGCTAAAAAAATTCTAGCATTCAAATAATTAAATAATAATAATTTGATTACTTATGATGATCATACTCAATTAAAATAGTTTAATAATAAAACTTATACCTAATCTGTGCACATAATAATATGTAAAAATGAAAAATGATTCTTTAAATCTTTGAATATTTTATATGTATTTTACTTAATTTTAATTCTAGAAAAGCATATTTCTTTATTATTAGTTATTCATGTTACTTAACATTTAGATTCTTTCAGTTTTAACTAATATTGTGGAGGTCACCAAATATGAGCTGAAAGAAAGTCTCTTGTTTTGTTGCCACATTTCTTCAATCACGAAAGAACAAGTGTCGCAAACAAATTATGAGTTGAAAGAGAGTTCATTACTTTATTACAGTGTCAACTATAAAATTTCTTTTTGTAATACTTGGATTTGTATTCTTTTGAAATACTTAGTTTCTTCATATTATTCTCAATTCAACTTTTTCTTTTCTCGAGTTTATGTATATTTTAATAAAACTATAACAATTATAAGTATCATCATCTATATACATTATACACATAATATCGAAGTCATTGATATTCATTAATTTATCAAACTTGAAAAAAAAATGAAATATCCTATATAATACATAATAAATTTCAAATATATGTCAATCCAGTGTTATGAACCTCCGTCACTTTAAAAAATAACTAATGAAATATATATTATGTTAAATTTTCACTATAACAAGGTTGTCACCACTACTTTTAAACAACGAAAAAGAATAATAACAATATTTTTCTTTAAAAAAATATTGATTCGTCTTAATTTTCTAAATCAATTCTGCAGCCCATTCATGTTATTCCTATTAATTTAGCGAAATGGGTTGAAGCCAGGAATGGTCTCGGCTTGCATATAAATTTAAGTTTAATTATGATAAAATCTAAACGTACACATATCTGATTATTAAGAACTAAAATGAGTTAAATTTGATAAACTATTCTGGTAAGTCTTTCGAGAATTTCTTTTATGTTCAATTCATGTTCTTTTAAAATATTTAATTTTTTTAATTTAATTTCAATTCATCTTTTTTTCTCGAGTTTATTTATATTGTTGATTGATAAAATTACAAAAATTATAAGTATTATTATTTGAATATACTAACTGTACGATTTCAAAGTTATTGATTTCTATTTTGATTATAAGTTTAATTGGAATCTTTTTGAATTCAAACAAGGACACTAATCAATTCAGTCATCAGAGTTTTATTTTACTTATAAGTTTAATTGAGATATTTTTTATTCAATTTGATTGTAAATTTAACTGAAATCTTTTTAACTTCAAATAAGGACCACAGATGGTAGTGTGAATGTGGCTCACTGTCATCCAATTAAATAAACGAGAAATTTGGCTTCTCATAATCAGTTAGCATAAAGCAGAAGTCGCTATTTTAATTTGCCAAGCAAATATGATACCTCCATGCATTACAATTCAGCCACCAACCAAGTAAGCTGTTTAGTCTTGCTATCATGCAAAGACTAACATGGCCCTATTTTTTTCCGAAAAATTGAGGCCTTGTCACTTAAAAAAACATATGCAACCTTCATAGTTTAATATATATATATATATATATATATCCTTATAATTTTTTATAAAAAAAAAATCTATTTAAATATACCCACATATACGTACATATATGTATATAATCAAATTGTTTATCAATAGAGTTCTATTTTAATTATAAGTTTAACTGAAATCTTTTTCAATCCAAACAAAGACACTAATCAATTCAGTCAACAGAATTCTATTTTGATTACAAGTATAATTGAAATCTTTTTCATTTAAATTAACAAGGACACGAATCAATTCAAACATATATATATATATATATATATATCCTTGTATTTTTTATTCCTATATCAACTCTCTTTCTCTATCGGCAATTTTCAGAGCAATTTTTAAATCTGTCCAATTTCTCTATTTTATCTTTCTTCAATTTCCTGCGTAATTTTTGTTCCTCTTTCTCTCTCGGCAACATTGGTGAAAGAAAAAGAGGTATGAAAACAATTTATTGTTCAGTTTTGTGCTTCATCATAGGAACTGATTCACTAGGTTAATAATATTTTCATTCCTGCATGATTGAAACGTACTGAATTTCTAGCAGGGAATAGATATTTCTACAAAAAAAACTTGGATAATTTGTGTATCTGTGTGAATGTGTTTTTTATGGCAATCTTGAAGCATATATTTTTCGTGTTTGTACAACAGTACTGGGGTTCCTGATTACTCATGTTGTGTAGTTAAATATATATTTTTGTATATGTAATATATATATATATATATATACGAAATAATGAATATATGTTTGTATTCCTTTTATTTTAACTAATATGAAAGGTTGCTGCCTACTACTTGTAGCTGTAGATGAGGTCGAGTCTAATTCTTTGGAAAATTAATCTGGTAACTCTCTTCTTGGGCGCTTTCTTAAACTCCTCCACAAAAATTTGTACAAAAAATTCAATACAGCTCATAATTTTTCAATTTATGAGAGTAGTTCCTATATATGTGCATTAAGTTGTTTGACTTAGTAATTCCTGTATGATTTTAGTTTCTCCATTTATTGTAATTTTTTCCTATTATTTTGGTATAATAATATTTTAATTCCATCACAATGCAGGATAACACATAATTATGTCGAAGGATTCAACAATTGCAGAAAGATTTTTGCAGATAAATCAAAAATCATTCACAATACGATTAAGGGCTTTACGAGTTGGATATGAAACATGTTGCGAACAAAAATTTTCTTCGAAAATTCGAAAGATGATAATGATGGATGACGAAGTAAGCAAATAAATTAAAATTCAAAATTTTATATTTTTATTATTATTTTTTAAATATTAATTCCAAAATTAATAATTCTTGCAGGGTGTTCAAGTTGGAGTAATAATGTTCAATGATGATATCAAACACTTTGTCGGAAAATTTGCTGTCAACAAGACATATTTGATCTCAAACGGAGATGTTAAAAAGGTTAATTCAATGTTTCCGAATGCACATCCAAGAAAAAGAATTGGGGCTTAAAAAATATAGTATTGTAAAAAATGACTTTGAATATACTGGAGATAACATTCACTATAATTTTATGGAGTTCAAAGACACAGATCCCGAATTTCACAAAAATAAAGAAGTTGGTTTAATTCTTTTACCTTTACTTATTCATTAATAATTATATTTTCTGTAACACAAATTTAAATTTCAAATCACATTGTTAAGATATTTGTGGAATTGTAATAAAGGTCAAAGAATGTAGAATGACCACCAATTGAAAGGTTGCATTAAAATCTTTAAGGGAAATAAGTGTCATGAATAAAGAGTAAGTCATATATTTTTATCATATATCATTCTTCATCATTGAATTTTAAAAAGAATAATTGAACTAAAATAATATTTTTCTTGACTTTATTTCATTTGATTAACTACTATGTCATTTGATACTTATTTGTTTTTAATTATACAGTCTGTCTTTGGGAAGATATGGCGTAAAAATGAAGGATGTACGTTGCATCAAATTGTTGATCAAAATCCAATTATTGCAATCACAAAAGTTACTGAAAAAAATACTTAAGGTAAAATTTATAGAACAATGAATTTGTTATATGAAATATATATATATATATATATACATAAAAAAAGTATATATTTTTTAACAATTTTCTTTATTTAGGTGAATTACAATTACAAACAACAGTGGCATCAATTCTACAAATAGAGCCAACCTGTGAAGAAATGAAGCAAATGCGGCAATAGTATCCAATAAATTATAAAAACAAACACTACATTAATTGAACTTCAAGAATAGCATTGTTGTTTTTTTATATTTCATTTTATACAGGTTACGTATAATTCATGATCCACTTAAAGTACTTGAGTTATGAATGATGCAAAAAATAAAAAACACAAAGGAAGTGAGTCTAAAAGAAATCATACACAATCGACATGTACTATTTGACGTACTTTTAGCTTATAAAAAATCTTACTCATTCTATATTGTAATATTTTTTAATTATCACTAGCTACTTTGTAATTTATTTGCTTGACTTATAGGAGTTGTTTTAATCTTAAAAATGTTGATTATATTTCTATTCATTTTATTATTATCACAATCATTTATTTATTTAATTAATTTTACTTAACATCTTAACTATTTTTTATGTTATAGGACACATATTATTGTTTTAAGGCAATTGTAGACAAGGTTGAAAATAATCATCCTTATGATATGATTCATGTAAAAAATATGCTGCATCAGTTTTCAAGAATAATGACAATACAGCCTGCAAAAAGTGTAATGAGGAAGAGGCAGAAACAATACCAAGGTAATAATCAAGCTATAAATGCTTAAATGATTTATTCATACATCAGGATACTAAAAATTATTTTATGAATTACAGATATAGATTAGTGTTAAACGTCGTACAAAAAGATCATAGTGCATGTATTACAATGTTCGAGGATGCAACAACTATGTATGTTAGATGCCCCATAAATGAATATCTTACATCAATCGAGCAGGTAATTTGTTAGACTAAATATTATTTATTTATCTTTTTTTTTGGATATATATTAACATAGTAGATTAATCTACAAGGGATTGAACTTGCAAGCATCAACTGAATTTCGTTTTCTCATTGCTCTTAACAAAAAGGTAGAATTGATTAATGGAAAATTGAACGTTATAACTGATGCAATTGAAAAGATACAACCCGTATTGAAGAATGGCATGAAAAGGAAAAAATCAATTACGTCAAATTGGGTCAAGATTGCAATTGATATTGAAAAAGACGGCAGATCAAATGGTCTTGAAGATGAGGATGGAAACAAAAAAAAGACGAATAAGAAAAAAGATTAAGAAACATGGCACCAAGATTCAAATTTCAAGCGTGATGAAAAGACTATTAACAATCTTTAAAAGTAATATACGAAGAAATTCTTGAAATCAAAGAAGAAAACTTCTCCCGCCATCAAGATCAAACAAGAAAAGGATTGGTGATCATGAGTTCACATCAGAACTTTTTTAGTTATATTATTTACGTTTTAAATTTTCATTGAGTTTAATTCATCGAATATTTTATTTCATCATTCACATCATTTAACACTTAGTGAATTTATTATTTTTCTTTATTTATAAAGTGCCTTGAAATGTTTTACTTTTTATTGATCAAGTCTTTTACTAATATTTTTATTCTTTAAATATTTTCCGACATTTTAATTTTACTCAATTAAATTATTAAATAATATAATTAATTTAATAAAATTATATGAATCACGTGCAACGCATGTGCATTTTACTAGTTGAATTAAAGGTATAAAAACCAACTCAACAAATACCCCAAACTTAAAAGTTTGCCTGTCCTCAAGCAAAACAAAGAAAGCCAACTAAACTAAACAAAATACTCCGAAAGCAATCTTGAGTATCAACTAGCATCAAACAATCATCATGCCTCAAAAATTATAAAAATCCATGACTCAGAAAGAATTTTAAAAGTATGTCAATGTCTAAAATGTCAACTTGTATGCAAGTTTCAACTAAATCTCATGACTTTTTGTGTGTGTGTGAATAGCTAATTAATGAAACCAAATTCATCACTCAAATAAATTTATAAGGCTAGATGCTTTCTAAATGATCCACTTTTCATTGAGAATTGAAAATTTTTCAAACTCTGTAGGCTTGTCTTTCACACTAATTTCCAATAATATAGATGAACTATAACATCAATGATCAAAAGGACTTTTGAAGTGTAAATTTTTGTGTGTGTGTAAATTGATATGGCTAGATGCTTTCTAAATGATCCACTTTTCATTGATAATTGAGAATTTTCCAAACTCTATAGGCTTGTCTTTCACACTAATCTCCACTAATATAGATGAACTATAGCATCAATGATCAAAAGGACTTTCGAAGTTTGAAATGTATGACTTGGGTAATAGTAGGAAAATATGAGAAAATGTAGCTCAAAACCACCAAAAACACGTAATCATCTAGAATCATATTGTTGAGCACCAACTTCTTAAAAATATCCATCAATGCCCTCCTTAACATGCATTTTGTCTCAAGCTTTTCTTTCAACACCCATTTTTCTTTCTGTTTATTCATTCTTATTTTTTTCTTTATATATTTCCTCCCTTCTTTCATAAGTTTTACACCCAAACTTATTTTCTTTGATATGCACAAGCGGTATATTCTTTTCTTTTATTGTATTGAGGAGGTCTACACATAATCTAATACTATTATTTCTCGACTTCATCCTTTTTATCCAAGTATGCTCAATATTCTATAAATGATCATGTAATGAGTGAAGGGTTTTAATTGGAAAAAATAGTAATGAAGCTAGTATCAAAACGTATAGGATGTCAAGAAAAGGCTTCATCAAGCTTAAAATGGACACTAGGGATATAACTTGACATATGGATTGGCTTGAAAGACTTAAACAGTCCAGAATGGCCTAAATTATCTCCCTAATATTATGACATCTAGGATTTTGCCTGAACTAGTGATCAAACAAGTTATAATGTTTGGTGGGATCATCCAGAAAACAAGTGATTCCTATAAGCCTTTTCTAAGAAGACAAAATTAATTCAATAAACTGTAAGTGCTCAAATTAGCAAGAATCATAAAATTAGCACAATCAACACATATGCCAAATATTTAGACAAAAACAATATTTATCCATTCTAATAAGCTATTATTCAAATAATCATATTTTCATCATTGGCTAACAATGATTCAACACTAGCACAACTCAAGATTTTACACATTTTTTATTTTTATTTTTTATTATTAAGTGAATAAAAATACAAAAAGATAATAAAAACAACAATAATATAAAATATGAATGCCAAATAGAAATTGAAAGTACTTCCTTGAAACTTAAAGAATACATTGTCCTCAATGTAAAATTAAAATAATAAAGGCAGAGCACTTTCCTAAAAATACACTGCATCATAGGGAGAGTGTCAACAATTTCTTTTTTTTAGGCTTTCAAGTTTTCAACCTACAAGAAAAAAGCCGAAGAGAAATTCAATCAAACTAATCTTAAACTAGGGGATGAATCAACCTATAAAAAAATCCTAAGCTATAATATAAAAGCAAATGCAACTATAATATAGGAGGCCTGGGTTGCCTCCTAAGAAGTGCTAAGTTTATAGTCTTCAGCCAGACTTTGAAAGTTCTATCAAGTCGGAGCTCCAATGGGGATCTTGTCCATATTTCCCTTAGCCACCCTCCAACCTCCTACATCCACAACCTTGTGCAAATTTGACTTGAGCTTGTTTTGTTCTGAATGCTTGGCTTGCCACTTCTCATTATTTTCCTAAGTTAACGTGTCCACCTAGTTACAAGTATTAGATTCAGTTTGAGGCCTCTTAGTCCGATAAATGGTGAACTTGACTTCTTTATCATTGATTCGTAATGTAAGTTCACCTAATTGCACATCAATTAATGCCCTTCTGGTGGCTAAGAATGGTCAGCCAAAAATAAGAGGAACCTCTTGATTTTCCTTCATATCCAAAACCATAAAATTAGCAAGAAATATAAACTTGTCGACCTTTACCAATACATCCTCAATTATTCCCCAAGGATAGGTAAGTGATATCCGCCAATTGCAAAGTGATGTTTGATGGTGTTACTTGTCCAAGTCCTAATTTCCTGAAAAGAGATAAAGACATTAGATTGATACTAGCACCAAGATCACATAATGCCTTATCAATATTTGAACTATCAATAGTGAAATAAATATTAAAACTCCATGGATCCTTCAAATTTTGTGTTAGTTTCCTTTAATGATTGCACTGCATTCTTCAATCAGATAAATCATTCCAAAACCATCTAACTTTCTCTTCTTCGACATCACATCCTTCATGAATTTGACATGGCTCGACATTTGCCCCAATGCATCTGCAAAATGAATGTTGATATGAAATTTCTTAAAGATTTATAAGAATTTAGCAAATTAAGCATCTAATTTTTTCTTTGTGGGAAGGGAATGGGGGTTTTAAGAATTAGAGGATTATCAGGAAAAAAAATAGATTTAGGCTTCTGAGCCTTTTTGTCCACATCAATCTAAATCTCCTTCTCATTTGTCTATTTCCCATTGTTTTCCCTTAGCTTTGGACCCTTAGTCTCTGTGCCACTTCTCAGATGAATTGTATTGCATTGTTCCTTAGGATTTACTTCAGTGTCACTTGGGAACTTCTCTCTCTATTGTTGTGAGTTCACTGCTATAACATGTTGCCCATTTTAAATCTCTAGAGACTTCAACTGTGCTCCAATATTTGTTGCCAATTATCCAAGTTAAGTCTCTATTCTATTAATTTTGTCTTCATCTCTATTAAACCTTGTCCTTATTTTCTCATTAAACATACCAAGAACATCCTCCAAAGATTTTTTTTTCTTGCCCATATGAGTGCTAGAGCTAGAAGGACCATTGTAATCCAAGGGATATTGAAGCACATTCTTTGTGTTCCCATATAAGAGATTCTCATGGTTGTGAAGTCTTGGATTATAATGGTTTGACAACTAATTACCCTGATAATTGAAGTCCCGATTATTTACATAGTTAGCTTGCTCGTGACTCACCCCAGTTCCATGAAATGGCATGATATTAGGTGCATGAGCATTCATTCTTTGAGAAGCTCCATTAGTAAACATGGCTAAAATTTGGTTGGACAGTGCAGAAACTTGAGCAACAAGTGCAGTTAATGGATCCAACTCACCGACTCCAACTACCTTTTTGACTAGTGATCTCTCAAAAGGCCATTGGTAGCTGTTGGTCACCATCTCTTCCAACAATAAATGGCCATCACTCACAATCCTTAAATTGTGCCTAATTAGCCCATTGTAGAAGTATTGCACTTGTTGCTAATCCTTATATCCATGTTGAGGGCATCTCCTAAGTAGTTCCTTAAATTGTTCCCATGCCTCATATAATGGTTTGAATTCTATCTGTTTAAATTGAGATATCTCACTTTTCAATTGCAATGTCCCACTTGGAGGGAAAAACTTAATCAAAAACTTGTTAGTTAAACCATTCTAATTGGTAATAGTTCCTGGTGTAACCAAGTGTAACAAAAGTCAAGCTTTATCTCTGAGAGAGAATGGTAATAAATAGAGTCATATGGCATTATCAGAAATTCCATTCACTTTGATTGTATCGCAAATCATAAGAAATATAACTAAGTGAGCATTTGGATCTTCTAAAGCTGACCCACCAAATTGATTTTTCTGCACTATGTTGATTAGTACAACCTTCAACTCAAAGTTGTTGGAATTGTTAGTTTGACGAGCAATCTTAGAATAGTGTTGATTACCGACTGAAAATAATCCTGGATAGCTCGTTATGGTGGTGTTTGATCCTCGTTGTTACGTAGAGCCATTGTTGGATCTTTTAAACAAACAAAAACAAGAAAAATAAATAAAAGACAAACAATTCTGAATTAAAGCGAAGACTACTTGGTAATAGTATTAGCGCAAATAAGAAAA
>CM033108.1:9166891-9212956 GCA_019321725.1 Paulownia fortunei
AACTTGTCTCCGTAATATAATCACCTATTAGTGCATACCTTTGGGTGTGATGTTGGTATGCTTTGCATTGGCTGAGTACAAAGACATTATTGTCATGCCCAATCTCCTTGTTGGAAATCACATAGCCCAAAGCTTAAACAGATTATATACACTTCCACTTCCATGCTTATAGCTATCGTGTTTGATATCATTTCCATATCCACTAACATAATATCCTATTCCGAGAAGCATCATCAAGTGTACATATATCTTGTCTACTACACAACCTTTAGTTGAGATCCAGTTAAAATTTCCCCAACTTTGGGCTACTAGTTCTCCATAAAATTAGTTATTGCATCTTCCATAACTAGATTTTTCCGTCAACGCCAACTCTTGAAAGAATCAACTCTCCATGTTCCAGTTCCTTAATATCAAAATTTAGTAATATGCCAGCATTTGAGCACTCTCCATAAAACTATCCAGGAAATATCCTATGGTTACCATTATCGTGTAAACATGTCTTAACAATTTTGTAGCCTAAGAGTACGTATTATTATATTATAGATTCTTAAAGCCAAGGCCAATATGTATTGACAATTTGTTCCAGGTTGAAGTCCCACCATGTGAGAGCTCTTCTTACAGCAGCAACTTCTTTCCCCTTTCCTTCATTTTGGGTTGCCACTGTCCCCAGGGGCTTGATTCTCAACTGAGAGATTTTCTATATCACCTATGCCCCTTTGTTTTGCACAGAATGTCATCAGAAGTGAGAATAGAATTGTTAGAATCTGATTACTCGTAATTCAATGCCATTATGGTGTTTGGATTAGAAAAAACATCCATACAAGAAAGTGCCATAAATTCCTTTTTGTGTTTCATTCGTGTCTAAAAATAGCAAATGGAATCTATACTTAAGCCAATTGAGTAAAATGCCCCAACTTCTCTCTTCTCTCCGTGTATGTGTGAGTGCACGTGCATATATATGGGAGTGGCAATTAGCATACATATCTTTCAATTTTGGCAATTTCAATCCAATTTTCACTCAAAAAATTCAAAATCTAAGGAAATTATCACGTGCAGTTCACGTGACACTAATATTTGGGGATTTGGGGGTTTTGGAGGATAAATTGGACTGAAATAGCCAAAAGTTGAAACATGTTGGATGAGAATTGAAAATGCTTATATTTCAAAGACTTAAATCTTTTCTTTCCCTCAATTTTATCTCCCTCTTCTCTCCTAATTTTTTTCTTTTCTTTCTTCTTCCTCAATCATCGAAGCTCACACAATAGTCCCCACAGGACTGCTCCTACTCTTGTTTGATGTGCCATTCAAGAATTATCTTAAGTTATAGTCAAGATTACTTGAGTTCGATCTCCAGGAGAGTTCCTAGGAAGGACGTACGCGGGAAACAGGCCAATGTTAGCTCTTTAAGTGAGGAGCTAAAGCAACAATAAGGCGACTATCGCCTTGTGAAAGCCTAAAAGCCCCTGCTACCTTTTTACTTAGTTTCTCTCCACCTGACTCCACTCATGAGTGCTGCTATCCTGGTGCTGTCTCTGTCAATGCCAACACCGCCACATGCACTCACGCATCCTGCAGTGAAATGTGACAACAACATAACACCTTCACCATATCCTACACCAAGCCTCCATCAGCCACCAACAGCACGTCCAGAACACCATCACGGGCGTGAGATGGAGTAATGGGTTTGGGTTGATCTCCCCTAATTACTGTTGTCTTTTTTATTTGGTGTGCTCCCAAACATGTAGTGTGGTTAGATATGATGACAGGTGGCAGAAGCAGTGTCTAAGTCACCGTGGGTCTTGGGCTGTGTGTGTATGTATTAGTGATTGAGGTGCTTGTGGGGAATTCAGGAGATAGCTGGGATGAACAGTTGAGAAAGAAGAAAAAGGAAAAATAGGAGAAAAGAGAAAAACAAAATAAGTCTTTAAGATATGAGTAAGTGCGGTAATTTACATATCAATTTTTGCAAAAATTCAAATTTTATTGTCACATGCATTGTGCATACATTCGATTTTCTCATGAAAATTGGACTCAAACAGCCAAAAAAATGAGCCCTACTTTTATGCAAATTGTCACATAATAATGCCAATATGCAGGAGTAAAAATACATTTTCCATAGAAAGAGTCGTAAATAAAAGTAAAATGTATTGAGTACCATATTGACTATAAGTAACAAATTAGCAAATGATCCCTTTATCCAAATTTATTACTCCTATTCCATCTTTGGAATGTTCCAAAATAAAGACTCCTTTTTTTTAAAATGGAATTCTTTTTCCCAAAAGTACCATCTCAATTAAAGTAAATAAACTAATTCGCCACTAATACTTTAGAAGGCAACATTGTAAATGTACTCAAAAATCTCACTTTTTCAAATCTCATTGTAAAACTCCGAGTCGAGTTAAAATGTATTCATAATATAGGGATGTTTTACAATCTTTAAAGTTTAATTATGATATTGATAGTACAATAATTAAGTATCACTAATTGACTAATCATGATTAATGAATTAGCATACTTTGGCATATGTAATATTTATATCACTATTGGTCATTTATTTTGATATTTATGGTAATGTTATTTTGTATTAATGATGATTCACTATTAATTAATCAATGTTACTAATACAATGAATAACAATAATCTATAAAAATTAGTAAATTGACATATGTATGTATATATATATACATAGGTGTGTGGGTGCACATATAAAGGGTAAAAGTGTCCTGGTAGAATATTAGTGTCAACTAACATGGAAAAGTAATTAGAAATACGTTCTGAAATTGGTATTTCGGTTTCCAAATTCTAAATAGAGATTGATCTGAAGAATCACTTTCTTTTCCTCAAATTGGTTAAACACACCAGACCCATGGTTTTGATTTCAGGCAATCAGATTCCTAATTTGGATGACATTTGCCACCAAACAAATGGGGCTTTATATTTGGAACTTAACGAATAAACGACCAGCAGCACTAAAAATAATTTCATGATGAAGAAGAATCGAAAATTCGAAATGGCCCGTCCTATCACCATTTATACTATGAATACTTCCCTAGCAAGCTTGTTTTTCCACGGCCTAACAACTTCTTATGGATATTCACAAAGCCACAGCAAACACTTCTTCCTAGATCTGCTCCTGGAAATTCTTCCCTTTCTTATAATATGAAACCCTTACACCAAATCCCTTATGTCTCCAGAAAGATTGAAGATGATCCATACGTGTTAATTGATTACAAATAAGGACTTTTTTCCAAACTATTCATCTTACACCTCTTTACAAAGAAATGCAGAAAATGTTCTATAGCATCCAAGTTCACCCAAAAAAATATTTTAGAGTGATCATAGCAGCTGTGATACCCTGCCGTAGTCGGCATCGCAGTAGGGAATAAGATGGCATAGTTCCGGCACTTTAAAGCGCTGGCTTAATATAGTCTAGGTGAAATCCCTATTTGCCTCAGGGGTTGAGGTGGCATATCATAAGGAGTAGCCAGTTTCGAGAAAAAAACCGTATAAATAAAAAACAAGAAAAGATGAACATACAGTGGAGCTCGAAATGGTCTTTCTCGTCCTCCAAATCGAAGTTGTCCTGATTCTTTCTTGCCACCCAGACCACCTCCTGTCGAACATGATAAAGTTAAGCTCCCCAGAGTATAAAAATATCGCAAAAGAAAAAGTTTGGCTTACCTAGCCTTCTTGGAATCCAACCAGGCATCAAATGCTGCCTATTGTAATCAACTATGATTTCAGAATCATCAATAAAAGTATGATGAGCATCCTACGAATAAGCATAAGATAGTAAGAATCACTAAAGTCTCAAAGGAAGATTGAACAGATAACAGTATTGTGGCCTTACTTGCATGACCATTAAGAAAGCACCACATATGATGGTCACTTTCACAACTAAAATCTACATATTGACATTCTAGCTCTGTCAGAGATCTTAAATGCTGAAAGTTGCCACAAAATTGATAAGCTTTAAGGGATGTTTCATTTATTTTGAGTGACGGTGAGCACACGTTGATATAAAAGTCCTGAGTGCATATCATGCAATCAAGGGAGCATGAATTAGAAAAGGACCGGATTAGCTGGGCCCATACTAAAGTAAATATGCCCTATCTCCAAATATTGAATGTTTGTAATTATTGTTTGCAATCTCGACAAACAAAGTCTCATTTCCTAAATCCAAATTTTCTTTCCAAGAGTACCCCCTCATTTAAAACAATAATGGGACTCCACTAACTCCAAATCACTACTACTTTTGAGGGCAAAATTGTAGTTACAATTCTCATCTAAAACTTAATGTCAACTTAAATGGGACATTCAAACTTGGGAGTACATTAAATGAAGAGATTAAAAAGCTCAATTACTAAGTAAGGGAAAATGAAGGGCAGGCAACAAACTATGGACATGAAATAGAATTGGAGGGCCATATATCACCATAAGGGAGTTCAGAAATAATAAAACATGTTCATATCAGAATATACGTTATTATGATGAGAAAAATGCAGGTTTTTCAAGAAAGTTTTGAGTGGTCTTACTTATATGGTATTTCAATATTTAATCCATCATGTCATACCTATAGGCACATAAAATATATGCCTCCAAACCATTGGAAGAGATATGACTATAGACACATGAGGCAAGTCCAAAAGACTAACTAAACTACATTTTTTTTACTGACAAAGCATCAAGATATGTCTTCTTTCTTCTCATCCTTTTCTGTTATGATATCAATTCTTTTTCAGAATAGCACTGCCATACCTATTATCTAATAAAAATTAATGCAAACCATATTTTGGGCATCCTAATATTAGGTCACTATAGTTGTGAAAGATCAAAGATTCGTCCAAGGTAAAAGAAGTTTTGAAAAACATTTCCTAATATTCTTCAACTAGCATGTTAGATATTTAGCTCCATACCTCGACACCAAACCTCTATCCATGCCAGAACATAGCTTCTCTATTTTCAAATGAATCCTGAATCAACAGGAATTGAAGAAACCCCACAGGCAAGAGTTTGTTTTGTTACCATCCAACCAATCCAGGAACCTGTGCATGAAGTGGAATTTTTAAGTTTTAAAACATTGAAAGGATAATAGTGGTTTTTGGGTCCCCATACAGGATTTTCAGAGCCTCAAAGGCTCTCCAACTTATTTCTCTCCTCTCCAAATTAGCCATATGAGATAGCACAATGCAAGTCTCCAAGCCTGTATTTTAACCTCATCAAGAATCTCTTGCTCCAACCCATCCTGATAGTGAAACACATAATACACTGAACCAAATTCAGAAGATGAGACTCCATAAAATCAGTGACCATCATATGGGGTAGCAATGATTAGTGTGTTCCCCTCACTGTTGCACTTTCAACATGAGTCCACAAATATTCTTCAATGTCTTCCAAATTATGACAGTCAGGATAGAGTCCATAGAAATGCTTGCACAGACAAAGCAACTACTTTGGCACCTTGCTACCGCACACCACCTTCCAAATTGATGAAAGACGATCCAAGATTGAATTTTTCAAAGACTGTTGACTCCCCACCTCCCCCATGAATCCTTGATTTTCTGACATTCAAGTTTAGTAGTCTTACAACAGTTGCCAGACCTGGTTGTGATCCCAACTCTGGAAATCCATTTGAAACTTCACATGACATTCTGTGCAAGTGATATGAGTGGCCTATGTTGAATTTCGCTTTAGGTAATCTAATCTTATTGCTAAAAGACCCCACCCAACATCCACCCCTCCCTGCCACCCTAAAATATGTATACTCATATACATTATATATATGGAGAGAGAGAAGGGAGCGGGAGATACAAAATTTTAATTTAACTTTTATTTAGTTGGGGTAGGGGTAAAACCGTCCGCATAATATTTATATTTTTGGTCCATGTCTTTGTTTTGGTTGTTTTGTGGGAGGGCAAATATATCATTCATTTTTCGGTTTACTTTTTTGGTCAGCAACACTGACAGGTGGTGTTAGTGTAATTCTCCAAACAGTAGGGGGTGCTTCTATAACTGTTACAAACCTCAAGGGGTGGATGTGTAATTATCCATTTTAATAATAAAATCTAACACGTTTAATATCGGATATACCTGTCGACATGAAATCCTAGATGTGGCTACTACAGATTTCAAAAGTGGCTCCCAAACTTGCACTAATTGAAATCATAGATGCAGTTTCTACGGACTGAAAAGGTAGCTCCCAACCTTCACAATCAGTGCAATCTTGTCATAAAGTCCCCTCTGGCAGCTAAATTCTTACAAACCACTTACTCTCTTACTCTTATGGCATTTGCGGAACAACACTTAGTTTCTTGCGATTCAGGCTGGCTACCTAGTGTGATGATATTTGTCACACCCCATCCCAATGAAGCAATACATGTACTCGTACAAGTAATAATTCACAGGAGTCAACTCACAGAATATATGCTGCTATAATTCAAATTTGAACTAAGTCCTTGACAAGGAGCAAGAAGAAAAGGATCCAAGTAAGAACCCAATATAACCATGGGACAAGGCTTAAATAAGTTGAGATTTGAGAACTATAACTTAGCTGTAGGAAATTTAAATGTTAAGGGTTTTAGACATGTAATAGCTACTAGTTACTACAGTAATTGAAATAATAAATGGGGTGATTGTTCATAGAAAACTAAGATGCTATATGACGGGAGATGCATACCTCCAGCACCAAGCAACTTGTCAAAAATTATAAAACCATATACCCAAAAAGGCATTTTGGAAAACCAATCCTATTAGGATCTTTATTTTTCAGAAGATGTTAAGGAATGCACAAACTATAGAACAAAAAGCAATGCAGCAACCAAAGAACGAAAACTAAGAAGACAAAAGAAAGATGGATAAAAAGCAAAGCTCAAGCTATTGATCTTTGCCAACATAGATCACCTTGTATGCTCGACGCATCTCCTTCTCTGTTTCAAATTCAACAAATGCATAACCACGTGAAGCACCCGTCACTGCATAAAAGTAATTCTACACTGAACTTGTTTCATGAGGGGAAAAAGAAAAAAAATAAGCTTGTATAAAGCGTCTTGTCACAGAATTGGAACAAGCCTCAAGACAAAAGCAAGGTGTTATATCCTTTCATTTCTCATGAGTTAAGCCCATATGATATTGGCTCCAAACCTGTGCTATCAGATTATTCATATATAACCCATTACAATGTCCAGCCTTTACATATGTGCTTCAGTAAAAGCTATATCTTCTTTATCAATACAGATGCATTTTTGCATGACGCAACCACCTAAGAGCACCATTCTTTGTACGAATTATGATTGTTGCAAGATGGCAAGGAGCGTTTATATGTTGAGAACTTCCTGTACAGAAAACTAAAGCTATCGCTGAATAATCCAGCAAGGACAAATTCCAATTCAGCATATCTTTTCTTCAAAATACAACCCTTTTGGTTGCAGCATTACTCACAAACATGTCCCGATAGCAGTTTTAGCATACTAGTCAATGTATAAAGAAAAAAAACAAATGTTAACAAATACCATGCATCGAAACTTCTACCCATGAGAACATAACAAAGTAAATCTTATGCCTCCATGAAGTTCTTGTGGAAAGAATGTTATTAGTGTTCCTTACACTTTCATTTCAGCTATACGTTATTTGCAGGGCAGAAGTTTATAGCGTGAGTTGTGTTATCCTTTTTTTAATTTTTCACTTCACATGTTCTTTGGACTGCCCTTCAGAAACCCCTTTTTCCAACAATTTTAAGGTGCTTGAAATAAAAGCTCCTAAATTTGCTTGACAATTTATACTCATATATACTTGTGAATAAATTAATATTATACACCAAAATAATCAAAGTGATAAGTTTCCATTCCTCTTATCAATTAAAATACAAAAAACATGTGATATTTGTCCAACTACTTCTCCATTTTTATGAAAGACGACATATTTAAATTTGGTACAGCGTGTAAAGTGATGGCCCTGCTAATTCCTGAGTGAACCAGTTTGATCAGTTTAGCTGCTCTTCAAGAGGGTGATGTCATTATAATACTTCTTTTATACTTTTTACTTAAGAATGGAAGATTCAAGGCAGAGAGGCACCTCACACTGTCTTACCATCTCTCTGTCTAATACACAATTTTGGTCTTCTCATTCGTTTTTGGCTAGGAAACAGACAAATGCCCAGCTTTCCCTTATGCACTCTATGCTCTAGCCTTTGATAATGAGCAAATTAGGGATTCCAGCCTCAAATTTCTTCGCTAAATCTCCATCTCTTTTTGTTCTTTCTTCCTATTTCGCTCTTGGAGTCAAATAGGCCATGCGAGTGATCATGGAGTTGGAACGTACACATAGTGTTGGGACAAGACACTAGTGACACTAATTGGTAAGTTGTCAGTGGGCTGGCTCTCTGGAAGTCCTTTGAGGAGGCTGCCAGCATTCCGTCAGTTATGGTGAATACTGATACTCTTTTATAAAGCCAAAAGACGATCACAGTTGCCACTAGATCAGTAGTTTGCCATGTTACTGAAATTTTTTTTTCTAGTTTTAACATGAGTTCGCTAATTCTATTGACCACCCACAGCCAGCAGACTGGAGAAGGCTAAAGTTCATGTTAAAACAGGTACGACCTGATGGTCCAGCCCAGGATCAAATTGCTGATGAAAGGAAATTGGGGCCAACCCACGGCAAAAGGGCATACTCATTTCCTTTTTCCTTCTCTATCAGCAGGAGAGAGACATGTTTTACTAGGCAGCATCTCCATTGAACCCCCAATGCCTAAAATAATAGTAAAGAAAGAAGCTTCTAGTGTGCTGCTTGTGAAGACAAAGGAACAAACATGGCAGGTTGGAAGTTGTTTGCCAACATTAAAATGACCATATGCAATGCAATTTTATAAATTATCTTACAGTGTCTGATTTAATGTACGAATGAAAAGCATGCCACAGAGGAATTCAGAGGTACCGTGGTTACAGACTATTTTGCGAAAAAATGCAAAGCAAATATGTAAACAATTTGAAATTTTACCCAGCTATTTTCTTGCTCTTATCAATACAAATAAATCGACCAAAATTAATTTTCTTATTCTAGAGCAAAAGTTTACCTATGTGCCTGACCAACCGCAAATTCTTGACCCTCCCATATTCGTTCATAGCCTGATAAAAGATCAACAGAAAAAACCAGGCAGATTGCAGAAGTACAACAATTTAACATGTCTATTTCCAGTTCTAAACCAACACACACACACATACATACACGCACAACCAACATAATATATATATATACATATATATGTATGTATACCTTGCGGAGAGTGTCTTCGGTGGTGAGATGAGAGAGACGAGCGACGAAGAGAGTGCAATAGGGGTCGCCAATAACTTTTGGGTCGCCAAAGGGGTCATCTGCAAAATTGAGCAGCAGACTTTACTTTCAATTGTGGAATCCTAATCATCATCAATCAACAAAATAGTAGAGGTAGCGGCGAAGTAGGAGTAGTTACAGAGGGCGGCATTGGAACAAAGAAGAGCTCTATAGACGGCGTTGTCGTGGGGGAGAATGTCGGTTCCGTCGATGCTTCCAGCCTGGATCGGATGGTAAGTCTCCGCGTAGAACACTGAATTTATACTGCTGCTGCTGCGGCTCATTTTCAGAAACCCGGAGTCCACATTCTACCGCCGAACTCTCAAACTGGCAGCGCTGGGCTATTCTTCTATTTACTTAAAATTGACAAGTGTGAAGTGACACCCTATGTCGTGTGTGGGTGGGGGCGTGTTTGGGAGGATTGGAGAGCCTTGTTTGTTTTCATTTTCATTTTCGTTTTCGTTTTTAAATATTTTGTTATTTTTTGTATTGATTTTTGTATGAAAATAGAAATATGTCTGGATATTTATTTAGAAATATGAGTTTACTAGATTAAAAATAATATTTTAATATAAGAATAATAATTAGTGAGTTTCATTACTTTACTTATGTCTCATCAATTATATTGAGAAACTATTATTTAATTTATTATAGAAAGACAAATATTATTTAATTAGTTAATAAATTTTAATAATTTTAAATTAATAAAATACCATATCATATTAATAATGTAGGTCATAGTTTGATTAACAAGAGTTCAGATTTGAAATTGATGGTTATAGATATAAAAATAAAAATAAGTGGTATTTGTTGAAAATTTAATAAACATATTTTTTATATTTTAAATAATAGAAAAATAAAAAAAATGAAAATAAAAACAAACAAGGCCTCAAATACACACTTTTCTCATTTTAATGGTTCTCCCATTTTGTGTGGGATTCCACCTCCATAAAGTAATTTTCTAGTCCAAAATAAGATTTTTATAGATAGTATCATATACTAAATCCTCATTTTATTTGTTGGATCAAGGTTGATAGACAAATGGATTAGGCTTGGTCAAGCAATTAGTATGCATGACTTTAGCTCATCACAGATTTTTGACTGATGAAGAATTATTCATTTGCGGACAATTAATCAACCTAACACCCCAAAGATAGTGTAATATGAAAATTAGGCAATGAGTAATTAAATGTGAATGTACATCTTTACACCTAAAGACCAAAATGCATTAATGAAAACGACCTTCAAATAACATGGTATTACACTTGTATGCATATAAAAGGCCATTGTTGTACTGCAAAACTCTAGGTCTTGCCGTAAATCCCATTCATCTGAGCTAGTCCCAGTGTGAGTCGTTCATTTTGGAAACTTGTCATATTTTCTAGAATTACGTCCTTATTTTCATTTTATTTGTTGGAGCACCTTGCATTTGTCTTTATTGCAGGAGTTGTGAAGCTTGGCACAAGACTCTTTATTGCATTCATCATTTGATTGTCGTAGTCGTCCCCATTACAATTGAGGATAGTCGAATCATTCCTTATATGAGTAACTGCAATGTTTTTTTATGTTTAAACTTAGAATAGAAACACATGAATAAAATTATGTTTGCAAAATTTCTGTAGTTATAATGTGTTCTGTGTTTGTACATCAATTTATTTACAGTATAAATTTGTTGTGACCTTTAATTTTAATAATGCGCATCCACTTTTATTATTTTTTATGTTCGTATGTGTTTGAACTCAAATGTATGTAGATCAGATGCTAGATTTGTAGTAGAAAGAAATAGATGAAAATTTTAGACATATGCAGCTTGCAGTTCTTTCTTATTTTTCTTATATGCAATTGTTTGGACCTTTCTTATCCATGTAATAGCATGAAGTATGACGGTGTTGTGTGGATAGAGTTCATATGCAGTACCCTTCTACCTTGTAATTATCAAGAAAATGTTCAAACATTTTTACTAAAAAATGAAGGGTACCTAATAATAGGCAATTGTCAATTAAGATATCTAACCTAATTTCTTATCTAAATTCCACCAAATTATATTTTTTGAAGCCTATATAAACCCCTAACTATCATTTGTATAACATCCCAAAATTAGAGAATTAGAGAGAGATTGAGAGAAAAGGTTAAGAGAAAGCTTGTGAAAGAATTTTGTGGAAAAAAATTCTTATATGAATTGTGAGTTGTAAGTGTTGCAAACACTTGTATTTTTCTCCATTTAGTAAAACGGTCTATAGCAGGTTCGGAGACCTAGGCATTATTGGCCGAACTCCATTACCAAATTTGTGTGTGTTATTTTTGTTCTCACTAATCTAATTTATTGAAAATTTTCATAATTTTCCAACAGTAATAGCATAATTTAGGGAAGTATTGTATGGATACTTCAAATGCAATTATTTGAACTTATTGTTAAAACTTGTAAAAACTTGTAACAACACGAACAATGACACTATTTTGTGGATAGACTTCATATGCAGTAGCAATGCCCTATTCTTTGTTAGATTAGATAGTTAAGCATTGTTTGATATCATATAAGAATGAAAATGGTTTAACTATTAAAGCTTATTATTTATGCAGTGGGAATAATGCCATCGTTCAATTTGAATAGATATAATCTAACTTATTAATTCAGTAACAGTATGTTCACTATCATATAATAAGCAATGGGTGTGTGCTTATTATCACATATTAAGTAGTTTGATCATTAATTTAGTGTATAATGAGATTATTCATGGTAATTGTATGTTTACGATCACATAGTAAGCAGTGGGGAGTCTGATTTGTACCTAATCGGTTATTAATTCAGTAACTTTATGATTAAATTAATACATACTTATGAATTCTATTACAGTGACTTGTAAGATGGATCTAGATAAGAAGTATCAAGACATTCTTATAGTAGTTGAGGAAATTGTGTCACATATTAAATTATTTATTTACCATTTATTCATGCATACCATGCACATGTCCATCGTTATTTGTATATAGAAGAGGCAAAGGTAGTGGGTTATAGCGTGAGAAACAAGTACCATACTAAATTGAACACTTGCAATAGATTATTAATATCGATGATGTGTCCTGTATAGACAAACTACGAATGAATAGAAATTCATTCGCCCGGTTGTATTTCCTCCTAGAAAATATAAGCGGACTTATTCCTACAAGACATATCCAAGTAAGTGAGCAAGTGGCAATTTTCTTGAGTATATTGGCTCACCATAAAAAAATAGGAATTGTTCATCATAATTTCAAAAGATCTGGGTATACAATAAGTAAGTACTTCAATGTTGTCCTTAAAGCATTACTTAAGCTACATATTATACTTCTTGCAAAATTGGTGCCTATCCAAGAAGATTGCACAAATGAGGGGTGGAAATTATTTAAGGTAAACTACCAATTTTAATAACGTGTTATAATTTTTTAGATTATTCCCATACATTAGCATGACTATATCCGAGTGAATTGACATTCTGTTATTAATAGGGGTTCTAGGTGCATTAAATGACACTTACATTCAAGTGAGAGTGTCTTAAATAGAAAAATGGTACAACTTTAAAATTGCAAATCCAAGTGCATGTTGTATTAATTAATAAATTTCTCGAGAGTCCGAAGTCGATCCACAGAGAAGTTGTTTAAAGAATTCAAATTTATATTTCTAAAAAGATGGAGTTTATATGATTCAAAATATATGAAAAATTTAATGTATGTTGTAACTAAAGAAAAATCAAAGTAATAAAAATATTGAGAATTAGGGATCTACTCTTGAGTTTTGGATAGAGAAATAATTATTTATTCTTTTTACCTCTATTAATTGCCACTATTGGAATTCATACATAATGAATGTTCAAATATGAAGATATTATTAAATAATTCATGTAATAAGGTGATCATGATATTGTCTTACTATTGTAAATTATCTCTTAACGACAATATTTATTTATGGGATCAAGTATTTATGCATACTTTTGTCAATAAAAAATTAAGGTTTTACATTAGCAGTTGGTGGGGTAAAACCATACACTAAGTTAAATGAACCCAAGTATTTGTTGTACCATTGAAAATATATAAATCAATAATCACTACAAAAAAGTAGATTTTAGATCAAAATTCAAAATAATAATATAACATACTTAAATATTTTCTATCATTTTAACCATTCATCTCTCTCCATCAAGAGGTTCGCCCTTTTTTCTTAGAAAAATAAAATTTTGAAAGACATAATAAAAGTAGGAAATAGTAAAAATAGAAGAGAAACTAGAGAATGCATTTTTATTACTACAAAAAAACTTACATTATTAGAAAACATACATACTAGAAAACTTACCCTAAAGAAACCCTCTACCCCCTCTCTTACAAGCTTAATACATGACCTATTTATAGTATTTTGAGTAAGTTAGAGGCCAAAAAAATAATGGAGGGGTTAATTTAAGTGGTATGCTAGTTGCCAAGAATTGGTAAGTTGTTACACCAAGTCCTCACCTATTGAATTGAATTTTATTTTTTGATTAGATACAACCAGATTTTGATAATGCATAAATACCAAAAATTGTAGATCTTTCAGTGAGTAGATGCAATAATGGTTTTCTTGGAATTATACACACACACACACACACACATATATATATATATATATATATATATATATAAGAATAAGATGTCTATCATAGTAGGATATTGCATTTTCCTTTAGAAGAGCTCATAGTTGACTTAGGACGTCTTCACGAGGTAATATCTATTCCCTTTCCTAGTCGTATTTTTCATTGTTCATGTCTTCCTTTTTTTGCAAGAAACTTATCTCTTTTTTCTTTCTTCTCATGGAATTTTTAGGTGAGAGGTGTTATATTTCATGGATCTCGAAGGGGGAAAAACTTTCACTTCTCATCAAACTTGGGGAATAATTTTGAATTCAATTGGTGGAGCAAGATCGGGTCGAGGCACCTTCGACTAGCATGATCATAGTCATGGTGTCACCACAACCCCACTAAAATGGGGCTACCTCGACTCCTCTATTGCTAGCCAATGCACCATTGCCTTGATTAGAAACAATTGAGGCTATCGAGCCGTGGCCAACCCGTGTCGAGGTCCTATCTTGGCTACAACTAATTGAGGCTCATCGACATCGGCCATCATTGGCAGTGGACGCATTGCCTATGTGATTTTAGCCCTTCTTCTGCTAGGGGTCCATCTGATATTCTAGATCACTCTTGGGATGTGATCAAAGCGATTCAACAACTTTTGAGTGTTTTTCTGATTCTCTTGATACTTAGTGGTGAATCTATGAGGATTGTTAAAAGTTCTCATTCACATAACATGGGTAGTTCTCTCATCCTATTGTGATCATTGAGGTTGAGTAAACATAGAGGATGGGACAATTGAGTCCCTTCCTAAAGTTCGTTATATGGCGATGGATGCAAAAAATTACGGTATCACCCTTTCATTTGGAGAATTTAGGCTTTTGAAGAAAAAGATTGGTGTTTCTTCTTTCTTTAAGTTTGAACATCTTTCTAAAGGTCAGAGGATTATGCCTCTTTCCTTGAATAATTTTATAGCCTATTTCACCTTCTTTTCTTTTGGGTTCACTATTTTCCCACATCCTTCATTGGTTGATATTATCAATAGTTTTGGGCTTAGTATTAGTCAATTCACACTAACTCTTTCTTGTGGTTCAAAAAGTTTTTGCATCGTTCCAAGGAGTTGAGCTTGCCCATCATATTAGATAGCTTTTGTACCTCTTATTTTCACTACTTTCCCTATTTAGGTTGTAAGTTTCTCAAGAAGGATGCCTCTTTGAGAGGTCATTAGAAGGAGCAGCTTTGGGGTCAAATCAACTTTCTTGGCCTCAATGGAATCATTTGCAAGTTTAAGGGCATGAAGTTCCCCGAGGATGCTATTTATGGTCTCCTGGGCCAATTATAGCTTTTTTAATCTCTTTGGAGTCATTTATAAATTCCTTTCCCTAGCTTATGAAAGGTACTTTGGGGAAGCTATTGGTAGGTTGTCATCAGACATACTAAATTAAATCTTACTTCTAAAATGCTTTTAATAAGTATGGTGCGAGTACGGATTATTCCCATGAAAATCGAGGCTAATTTAATTTACTATTGACTCTAAAACTATCAACTTGACTCACTATTAATGACCTAAGGCCCACTTACGCAACAAGTGGACTTAAGTACAATTGGGGAGGGGGTTTAAATCAATTATCTCAATTGCAGAAGATAAAATAAAACTAGAATTCCAAGAATGAAAATCAAGTAAATGAACATAATAGTGATAAAGGTTTGGTTAAGGTTTTATACTCTACCACTAGACAGTGAATATTGAATTAGCATCAATATTATTCCTAAATTTCCATTAAAATTACCAACCGTAGATAACAACAAGCTCTCTTATCCCAATTTTTTCTTAATTTGTTGTTAGAGAGAATAAGCTCTCTATCTAATTTTCTAACAATCAAACAACCCAGAATGAACTCTCTAGATTCAATTCAATTGAAGCATTAAAACAAAAAAGACAGATTGGTCTAAGCAACAAACACACAAGCTCGGATTGTTCAACTTAGGTTATGTTCTTCATTACAATTAACAAAAACATCTCATAATCATTAATTATAACTTACTACTCATGATTAAAAATTTAAGATAATTATGGATTAAGATTTTTAATCTAGTTATTGGTAGTTCTCAAGCCCTAATTGGTTGCACACCTAAATAAAAAAGGAAAATAAGCATGAAGAAATCAATTGTAAAAGAACATAAACAACCTCAATATAGAAAAGTGGGGAATATTATCAAAAATTTAATTACACAAATCTATTTCAAGACAAATGAAACTAAGAATGTCAAAGAAATCAAAAGGAAAAAGAAATATGATGTTGATGAAGAATTCCTCATGGGAGATGAATATTTTTCTCCAAGCCTCCTTTCACTTCTCTATTCCTTAATGCCAAAGTCCCAGAATTAGAACAAGTCCAAGTCTCTAGGTCTTCTACCATTTATACTCCTTCAAAAAGATAAAAAACAACAAAGCAAAAGTCGTATTTTAATTAATTTATTTTTTTCGCAAATTGGCACCTCAACGCCTTCTTTTCTAAAATCTACAGTTAGATGGCGCCTCAATGCCTCATTCTCTATCAACTTCACTATTTAGAATCTTGTAATTGATTTTTAACCTTTATCCCTAATGAATTGCCTTTTAGTGTCTCATATCTCTGTCAATTAGCTTTCTATAGTTGTTTGAATCAACTCAATATCACACATGTAGAGACAATATTCCAAAAATAAAAAGATGTGCTACATCTAGAAGTTTCAGTCCACTATCGACTCTTTAACCTGATTTTTCTCTTTGAAATTAAATAAAATTGGGCTAAGTTTAGCATGGAAGTTGTAGTCCTATCTTTTAACTTTTTAATTAGTAAAAAATCAGGGTAATAGGACTTCTAAGAAAAAATTGCCCAAAATATAAATACTGCCGCAGTAGCATTATGGCAAAAAAAATTCTGAATTTGTGTGGCTGTAGCCCTAAAATATGGAGTCGTGGAGCTAAAGAGTGGTGCCCCAGTACCTCCGCTTCTGAAGTCTGTCTGGTTTGCACTTGAAAATGGCACCCCAACACCATAGAACAGTGTAGTAATGCATGACTCTCTAAATTTTAGCCTAAAAATGTTTGTTTCAACTTTGTTTTAGCTCATTTTTGGTTCCTTGACTCCAAACCTTCTATTAGACTTAAACTATTAATAAAAGCCTAATATTAACAAGAAAAAAAAAAAAAAACATAAAAGAATTGATAATAAAATATGTAGTGATATGCACTTATCAGTTGTTTATGATCTATAGGGCAAATTATAGTTTTTTTGGCCTCTTTGGAGTATTTGTAAATTTCTGGGATACTTTTTCAAAGTTTCAAATAAGGCGCCCCTTACCAGACTTTTTGGTTGGATGCTTAATTAATTTGGATAATTTTTAATGTACTTGAAATTACATAAACTTATTTGAGGTAACCTTTAGCCAAAAAATGGCTAAATATGTGATTGGGAGTGAAATAAAATATTCAAAAAAGTTTATTTTTGAATTCTCTAGTTCTAGTACCTTGGCTTCTTTTTAACCTTTGGGTGGACTTTGAAAATGAGTATTTTCTAACTTCATCTTTCAGCCTTGATTTTTACCTTGTTCTGTATAGTGCCTTTGATTCCCCCTTTACTCTCCAACTTGGTGGAGGCATGGCAGGTAGTCTTCTTACTTTCTCCACTCAGTTGTGGTTCATACTTTACTTTTGTTGTACACTTGATCATGCTCTTTGGCGAGTTTTCGGGTATAAAATTGATTCCACTAGTTGTAAAATTCATCCACATCCAGACTTTAGGTTGACACGGAGATATTTTAATTCACCTTTTGTTAGCTTCAAATTGGTTGCCAGCTAAAATGTTGCATATACTCCTTGCATTTATAGAATCACTTTACCAAGTGGAAGGTAATGTCTTCGAGCTAATGCCTTTATCTTAGTGCCTCTCTGGCTATTGCTTTGCCCTCCATGTTATTTTCATAATATTCTATATGAATTGGCCTCAATTAAGGCCACCAATCGAGATACAAAGTTGGTGGAGGTACAATTGAGATTGTCGATTGAGGCACATAGCCTGTCGAGGTATGAGATAAGTTTGCCGACGAGGGGTAGGCCAAAGTCGCTAGTCGAGGTGCATAACCGGTCAAGGCGTGGGATAAAGCCTCTACAGTTTTAATTCTGATCCTTTATGTTTTTATCTTCTTCTTGGTTTGTTTCTCCATGATTTTCAACAAAGTTGGAGATGCTAGTACTTATAATCTCTTTCTTCCCATTTTCTTAATCTATCTTTGTATTTTTCTCAACCTTTTAAGCTATTGCATGAGTCCTTGTTGTTTAGCTACTACCATCACTTCACTCTTATGGCATTAAGGATAGTGTGGTACAAGTTTGTGCTAGGTAGCATTTGCTATAATTTTAAGGTTGCAAACCTAAGTACAAATTGTGTCAAGTAATAAATTTATCAGGAGTCCGAGGTCGATCTACAGGGAAGTTGTTTGAAGATTTTGGGATTATATTTCTAAAAAACAATGGGCTTTATGAGGTTTAAAAAAAATATGCTATAACTAAAAAAAACCAAAGTAATAAAAGTAATGAGGATTAGGGATTCACTCTTAAGTTTTGGATAGATGAATAATTATTTATTCTTTTTACCTCTTTTAATTGCCACTATTAGAATTCATACATAATAAAGGTTCCAATGGGAAGATACTATCAAATAGCTCATGCAATAAGGTAATCATGATATTGTCTTACTATTTGCAAATGATCTCTTAACGCCAACACTTGTTTATGGGATCAAGTATTTAAGTATACATTTGTCTACAATAAATTAAAGTTTCACATTAGCAGTTAGTGTAGTAATCAAACGTCTAGTTAAATGAACCCAATTATTTGTTGTGTCATTAATGATACATAAATAAAAAATCACCACAAAACAAGTACGGTTTAAAGTAAAACAATAATACAATATACTTAAATATTATCTACCTTTATAACCGTTCCTCTTCCTCAATCAAGAGATTCACCCTTTTTCTTAGTAAAATAAAATTTAGAAAAACATAATGAAAGTAGAAAAGACTAAAAATAAAAGAGAAACTAGAGAATACATTTCTATTACTACTAGAAAACTTACATTACTATTAGAAAACTTACATTATTACCAGAAAATTTAGCTTAAAGAAATTCTCTACCCCCCCTACAAGATTAATATATTACTTATATATAGTGCCTAGAGTATGCTAGGGGCCAAATATATAATGAATGAGTTAAACAATCAAATGGTATGCTAGTTGTCAAGAGTTGGTAAGTTGTTACACCAAATTCTCTAAATTTCCACCTACCCGATTGAATTGAATTTTAGGCTGGATACAACTAGATTTTGATGATGAATAAAAGAATAAAAGTTCTAGATCTTTTTATACTGATATATTTTCATATATTATTTGTAAAATTTGGCTGCATGAGGAGAGATATATGGTTAAATTACCAAATCATATTCAAGAGATATCCTTCAACATTAGCAACACATTGTAGCATATTTATTGACTATTTTGACATATTTTCTCACTTTTTGTCTTTAACAGACTTGTTTATCTACCTCTTTTGTATAACATATCCAGATTTCAGGTCAAAATTAATTTTGGTTTAAGAGATAAAATCTAATTGGTAAAATAGGTCAGGATTGGGCTTAACTCTGATCCGAATTTTTGGTGATTCATTTTGTACAACCACTTGTAATCCAACTTCTTTAATCCTTACATGTTTAGTATAGGATCCAAAGTCTACATGGACTTGTAGAGAATGACTTATCAATCTATAGCCTCCATAATTAACCCATAACTATTTTGAAATTAAAAGTTACGCTAGTTTCTCTATAACCTGCACAAAAGAAGATAAAATATTTTAATCTCATTTTTTATGTTGATTTCTCATTTTATTCCTAAAACAAAAATGCTTTAATTAGAGTTATAATGATAATTTCAAAGTGCAAATAATTTTATAAATCCTAATCAATTTTATACTTTTAAATGTTCGTCACACCCCAACCAACTTATTATTAGTCTCTGGTAATTATAGCGTAATAAAATGCAAGACAAATAAAAAAGAACATGGCATGATGGTCAGAATTTAAAAGAAATATGTAAAATAGTCTAACAATCACAAACAATCATTTGTCAGAATCACATTTGTAATCAAGATTTTTTTTTCTTTAGAATTTTCAAAAGATATATGTATGTGTACTAAACCAACCTTTTATTCCACAAACCAATATATATATAACTTCAAAATCAATTATGAGAAAGCCTCGACTCATTTTCCTCATAGGTAAGTGTTTGTCAGTTAAGTTGGTAGGGTGTTCACTCATGAAGTTAGAAAACAGTTAAAATACTTAGAGAAATGACTTAAATAATTTAGGACAAGCATTCAAACTAAAATTAAGTATAAAATAGATAGTCACAAAATATGAAATATCTAGTCTATCTTATCGAAATATACCCCGAAATTTCATTGGTTAACCTGAAAATGAAATGGTGAAGTTTTTTTTAATTTTTTTTGTTTTTTGTTTTTGTTTTTTGTTTTTTGTTTTTTGTTTTTTGTTTTTTGCTTTTTGCTTTTGGTTTTTGGTTTTTGGTTTTTGTTTTTTTGTTTTTGTATACAACATGACTCGCATGATAATAGAAGATCAAAAGAAGGATTTATAATTATACTCACATCACTAGTTACAAAATGAAATATTTTAATAGAAATAAATAACTACACATGTTTACCCAATTCATTTCTCCACATGCAAGTAAACATAATTAAACATCTTAAATTGCAACGAAGCCAATTCAAATGATTAATTAAAGTTTAGAATGCTTATTTTCTCGAACTCTCCACTTATTCACATAAGATGTATGAATAAAAAAAGTAGACGTTTTAACATGGTTGGAATTTTTAATTATATGTATCTTAACCAATCTTTCCACAAGGCTTAGGACGTGCACAAGACCAATTTCTTTTTTTTTTTCAAGATAGTAGTACCCTTAGACTCTAACAAAAAGAGGGTAGTAATTATATTTTGACAAGTCACAAAATATAAGTTAAAAACTTCATAAACATGCCATGTTATGCAAAAAAAAATATGGGGATGCGTCTCAAGAGTGTCAAAAAGTTTATCCTTTACTCTCGCTACCCTTACTCATGATTTCAACGGACACAAAAAACACGCTGGAATTTTATTTTTAAAAAAACTAGAAAAATATACAATGAACACATAATATATGATATCAACTATCCCATTCCCCAAACTAATTGAGACATTATCCCCAATGTTGAAAATATATAGAAAAGTAGAGTTTAAAAGATATCACCTAAAATGTGGCTTATTAAAAAAAATAAAGTTGAAACAACACAAAAACACATTATTAGTTGAAACCATTAAAGATAAATTTCACGAGCTGATAGTCAAATTCATTTTACGTTTTTGACCACTATCCCTGTTGGACCAACCACACAGGCCAAGGCTAGATCAAGTTATGACACATATGGTAGAAGTTGATCAATTAATTGGTCAGGTGTTAGGGCATAAATGAAGATTCATCTCGCAGATAGTGAAATAAAATCTTTTTCCACAGCATGATCTATAAAAAATAGTAAACCATCATAGAAACCATTAATATTAAGAATACCTACAGGTTCTGGTGAATGTTGAGTTATGCCCGAAAGATAACTTGGAATAACTCCTCAGTGTACCAAAACCACCAAGTAGAGTGATGAATACATCCACATTATTTAACATGTTAGGCATTATGTCCTAAATATGTGACACTTTTAGCTCATCTCCGATGGTTATACCTGTGATAGGAACTCCCAAAATTTTGACTCCTCCTATATGAACAGAAGTAGCAATACTCCCCATTAACCCCAAACTGCGTCCCCTATACACTAAATGATTTTTTCTTTCTACTAAAATTCTATCAAGGTTATTGGTTGCCCATATAAACTCATCATTTTTTCTTAGATTGATTCCACAAAAGACACATATATAATTAAACTTGCGAGTGGAAGATCCTTTCATTTTTTTTTGAAAGTGAGTTGTACAAAAATAGAGTAAGTACGGTGCTATTTATTGAGGTGTGAACAGGGAATGTATTTATTGCACGTCTTTTTCTTTTGTCAGAAAGGTTGAAAATAAGGACACACAAAATTTAAAAATTATCTACTTACGCGTGAATATACATGTAGTTGTAATTGTGGCTCACATATTTCTTTAGTTTTATGTCCAGTAATAGCTGAAACACCCTCTATAGATCGATGATATGCTTCCCATCTAATTTTCTTATAAACAGGTAAATAGGGTCTTTTAATGTCAGATTTTTAAGAATATAACGCTCATATTCATCCCTGAAGTGATTTCATAAATCAAGAATTACATGATATACTAATCCTCATGAATGTGTCTCAAGCGTCAATATAATACAATCTAAAGACTTATTACTTAATATATCCATAATGAATTGAATTTTATTTTCTCGAATTTTAGAAACCATTCCTAAGGAACAACGCTTTGTGTTGCAATTCCATCGAGCCCATTTTGACAAACTTATATTTTTTCACCTTTTATTTTTCTGAATATGTGCTTTTACCAAAATCAAGCATGTACATAGTAAACAAGTTTGAAAATTCATATGAAAACTCATCTGCTACTCTTACCTTTACTTTAATTATCTATCGTATGTCCCATACGATATCTTTGTGCATAAGTTGATGGATTCGCATAATTACAGAATTGCAAGCATAACGAAAATTTAAAAATTTTCATTAATTGAAATAAAATCATATATTATATGTAAATATGCATATTCCGGATTTGATGCAATTTCATTTATAGCTTCTTGCCAAAAGTCAGCATCTAAAAAGGAGGACAAGGCTTCTTGGAGGGTTTGAAGATCATCTTCTAAAGTAAATGCAGAGAAATCAGAACCATAATTATTAGTGATTTGAATACGTTTACTTCTTCTAGGTTCAGAACCATAATTATTAGTGATTCGAATACGTTTACTTCTCCTAGGTTCAGAACCATAATTATTAGTGATTCGAATACGTTTACTTCTCCTAAGTTTAGATTCTAATTCCTTGTTAGATTCATACATTGTAGTTATAGGCACATTACTAAATGTCAAGCCCCCACTATTCTTCAACATACAAGTGAACCTATGTTCATAAAAATTAGCATCATTTGATTCAACAATAACATGAGCATTCAAGTCAAAAAATCTATAAGCTTTACTATTCACATCATAACCAATAAATACACATGCATATGCTCTACTTGCAAAGTTGTTTCTTTTAGGATAATGAATTCTGACATAAGCCGAACAACTCCATGTTTTAAAATAAGACATATTTGGTTTCTTATTTTTAAAACTTATTAAGGAGAAATCTTACTTTATGATTTAGGAATTCTAATTAACACATAACAAACAGCCAACAAAATTTCTCCCACCATTGAGAAGCAACACCAGAGTTAAGTAAAACAACAACTATGGATTAGTAAAAGCTTTATTTTTTCTTTTAGCTTTACCATTCATTTCAGGAGAATATGGTTTAGTTTTTTCATGAATAATCCTGTGGGTTTATAAATATCAATAAAAGTACCAAAATCATATTTAGTTCCCCTATCACTACGTAATCTTTTTATTTTTCTCTTACATTAATTTTCAAATTTCTGTCTCAAATAATTTGTTCATATCAAATGCTTCACTTTTATGTTTCATAAGATAAACAAACGTATAATCAAAACAATCATCAATAAAAGTAATAAAGTAGCATTTTTCATTTCTTCTCAAGACACCATCAAATTCACAAATATCATAATGAATTAAATCAAATGGTTCAGTTTCTCTAAGTACCGATTTATGTGGGGTTTTAGTAATCTTAGTTTGACTACAAAACTCACATTTTTCAAATCTTTCATACCCAATTTAGGAATAAGTCATAAGTTACTCATGTTTTTAATGATGCGTTTGTTAAATGACAAAGTCTAACATGCCAAGTATTAAAAGAACACAACATGTAAGCAGAAGGTGCAATTTTATTAGCATTATACATGCAATTTAAACATTCCATCAGTAGCATACCCTTTCCCAAGAAAATCATCATTTTTAGCAATGGTATACAAATTAGCCCAATAGTTTAAGTAAACCCAACTTTGTCGAGAAGTTAGCCCGAAACTAAGTTTTTCCTCTTCTATGGAATATATAGAACATCTTTAAGAACAATAGTCTTTCCAAAGGTAAATTTCAATTACACCTCACTAATACCAACAACAATAGTGAAGTGGGAATCTCCTAACAACACTTTCTTGTCCTCAGTTTCAAAATAGGACTTAAAGAAAGCATGATAACAACAAACATGGTGAGAAACACCAGTGTCTACCCACCACCCTTTAGATTCTCCAACAATGTTGATTTCTGTAATCATAGCAATAAGTTGCTCTGGATAAGAATGGCCAGGCTTGTTATGGTTATAACATGTAAACTGTCGTGAATCATTCCTTGAACAGGGTTGCTATCCATTCTGATTCTGTGGAGCATTCTTGTTCTGATTATTGCGGTTTTGGTTGTTTTGGTTGCCATTCTGATTCTCATGTTATTCCCTTTGGGTTTCAGAATAGAAGTGGTGGATTCCTTTTTAGCATTGTTGTTGGAAACAACAAGTAAATCATCTTTTTTATCCTGTTAGCAGGCTTCTTCAATACGAAGATGAGTGATCAAAATTTCTAACGAAAACTGTTAGTTTTATGCCTGAGAACACTCTTAAATCTTTCCAACTCGGGGGTAATTTGTGAATTAAAACAACTTGCTATTGTTCATCTGGAGACAAACCTTCATAAATGTAAGCAATTTATAATCATATATAAATAATAATTAAATCAATATTACCTCAGCAGCAGAAATACGTTTGATTCATGGATGAACAGCTCACCTACAAGCCTCCCAATAATATCACCACAGTCTTTCTCGCTTTAGTAAATACTATTAGATCATTCACTAATTTCTAACTACACACCTTAAACCCGTGGAGATTTCTAAGTTTTTGGTGATACTCCAAGAATAAATATAGAGAGAATATGGAGGAGAGAGAATATTTTTTTGTTAGTTAAATTACGTATCATTATGATATCTTATAATGGTAGGGAGAGATAACAAAAAAGATTCTCTCTATCGCTATCATTCTTTGAGTCCGATCAGGAGAGGTTTCTTGATAACCATCATCCTTATCTAAATAGGACTCTAACTAATCATAAATATAGATGCAAATAAAAAATACATCAATATCTTCCACTCATACATATTTGACTCGACTCATTCGAATCACATCCCCATAATTCTCATCTCAAGTCCCTTCTTTCATACAGGAAATAAGGCGTGCGACCAAGTAAGAAAGGAACAAGTGAGGAGAGTTATATTAAGTCATTACATAACTAACATAACTCTACAACTCAAAACTCGCTATGTACCTCAAACTATGTAGTCGCACTAGATCAAGCATCTCTGATCCCTCTATAATGAGTAGAGCATGCTTGACTCTTTCAGCTATGTATCTATGCTCATGACTATGTCAAACATATTTTTAACTCAGTCGGTCGGCTAATGAGCCATAGAACAAAAGTGCGTTACCAACTTAGCTATTTCTCGGCCCCTCATGTCAATTAGCTTGGTCTTGACAGCTTTCTTAGTCATGCTTCGACAGACTGGATCAAACGTGGTTATTGAAAATATGCTAAAGTAGTGTCATCAAGCTTACACCTCATGACACGGTCCAGAGTCCCAAAGGGTACGAAAAATATATTAAGAGCTCACACAGTGATGAAGCAGGGATCCATTCAGTCACTCCACTTATAAGGTCATCTCAAAGCACATGTAGTATGAATACATGCTATGATGGAACTCCCACTCAATTTGGGCATGCCACGCTCTTAACATCATACGAATCTTAGTCCAGTCGCTATCCAAGCACCTGAACTGCGTACCATCATAAGTCACTCTCCAAAGTGTCATGCAGTAGTTCATACATTCGGCTATAGACAGGCTTTTATGAAGTTTGGACATACTTCATAAATGATCAAGTATGTTCTCATCTTGTCCTCATGCCAAGGCGACTATGAATTAAACTTTAACCTTTCTCGCTATTCCAAGCATCAAGGTGATCATTCGCGTCCCTCCCAATAGTGCGAACATGATCTTTGAGTCTCATCTTGCTCGCTGTCAAAGCGCCAAAGTGATTGCCCATGTGAGTGGGTCAATCTAAGCCTGGTGACATTCATAATAGACTCAGTACACTAACAAATTTAACAAGAAAAAAAATCTCATTAATCAACAAAGTGTTCATACAGGCTTATAAACTCAAATCCTACGAAGTCCCATACTACTAACATGCCTTTGGAACACATCTCTCCACAAAGGCTTAGTAAAAGGATCAGCGACCATATCGCTAGTAGGAATATGCCTGAGAACAACTTGACCTTGCGCAATGCTCTCTCGAATGAAGTGATATCTGGTGTCAATATGCTTAGTCCGCCCATGATACTTGGGGTCCTTAGCATATGCTAGTGCAGCTGTATTATCACAATAGACAACAACTGCATCATCAACATGCACCGCAACGCGTAGACTCTGTAGGAATCTCCTCAACCAGATAGCCTCTTGGACTGTTGATGTACAAGCAATGTATTCGCCTCCATGGTGGATAAAGAGATACATGGCTGCTTCTTGCTACACCAAGTGATAGCAGTGCCTCCCAATAAGAATGCATATCCCGATGTGGATTTGCGCTCATCTCTATCCGTTGATCCATCAGCATCACTATATCCAATTAGCTTTAAACTACCTTAATGGTAGCACAAAGCGAGATCACTTGTTCCCTTCAAATATCTAAGTATCCTTTTGACCACGGCCTAATGTTGTATCTAGGATTACTTTGATATCTACTCATCATTCCAACTACAAAGCACAGGTCTGGTCGAGTACACATCATTGCGTACATCAGACTCCCTACTGCACTCGCATATGGAACCTTAGCTATGCATTCCCTTTTTTTTTCTGTCTTAGGGTATAATTCTTTGCTAAGAATACAGTTCTTATCCATGGGTGTGTCAATAGGATTAGCATTATGCATACAGAAGCGTTCTATAATCCTCTTGATATAAGCCTCTTGAGACAAACTCAAAGTTTTCTAGAACGATCCCGGTGTATCTTAACACCAAGTATGTATTCAGCTTCTCCCATGTCCTTCATCTCAAAAGTAGAGGACAACCACTTTTGAGTGGCGATAATCATCTCCATATCATTCCCAGCCAACAAAATATCATCCGCATACAGTGAGAGTATTAAGAAATTCCTCCCACTTCTTTTAACATACACACAATGGTTTTTCTCGATCATCGTAAAGCCTATCGTAGTGATAGCTCAATAAATCGATGGTACCACTGTCTGGACGATTGTTTCAGTCCATAAATAGAACATTTCAAGCGGCATAAGTTACGCTCTTGTCCCTTCCTAAAATCTAACAGGTTGATCCATGTAGATCTTCTCGTCCAACTCTCCATTGAGAAATGCTATCTTGACGTCCATCTAAAATAATTCCAAATTTAGGTGGGCGATAATGGCTAATATGAGGTGAATAGAGGCAAACCTCACCTTGGGGAGAATGTCTCTTCATAATCTATACCCTCTCTTTGGGTATAACCCTTCGCCATAAGTCGAGCTTTATACTTGTTGATTGATCCATCTGACTTTCGCTTGACCTTTAGAACCCTTTTGTTCCCAATGGTCTTGCATCTAGATGGAAGATCGACTAGTTCCCAAATATGGTTCTTAGCCATCGAGCTCAACTCTTCTTTCATAGTAGCTATCCACTCATTTGCATTTGGAGAAGTCATAGCCTCTTCATAAGTGGTTGGCTCATTAACATCCACAGAAGCACACATGAAAGATTCCCCTTCGATTTCATAACGCCAATGGGGTATATTTCCACATTTGCTCTTACGCGCTTGTGGATTTTGAGAGTCTTCTTCGAGTAGGTCACTCATACTGAATTTAAGGTTGCTTGCATTATCCCCGTCAATTACTGGATAAGGCTGCGAAGCCTCACCCTCACCAGGGATTGGAGCGCCACCTTGAGGATGTTGCAACTCATACAGTTCAAGGGCCCCTTTGACTTCACCAATGGTCGGAAAAACCTCCTTGAGGAAATTCACATCATGGGACTCAATCTTAGTTATTCCTCCATCAGGGTGTTCACCGTACATGACATAGCCCTTTGAGTGATCATAATACCTTATAAAGATATGTTTGACCGCTCTAGGGCCAAGCTTCCCATGCTTATGAGAAGTGTTGTGAACAAACCCAGCCGACCCCCAAGGGCACAAGCCTTCTAAACTAGGCTTTCTATCATGCCATATCTCATAGGGTGTCGAAGGAACTGACTTAGAAGGCACACGGTTCAATATATAGGCAGCAGTCAAAATTGCATCACCCCAAAATGATATTGGAAGATTTGCTTGCGCCATCATTGATTTGGCCATATCCAGAAGTGTGCGATTCCTTCTCTTTGCAACCCTATTTTGTTGTGGAGTGTGTGGAATCGTCAATTGTCTGATGATCCTTTTTCTTCACACATTTGTCTAAACTGATCAGACAAATATTCTCGCCCTCTATCAGTATGTAGAATTTTGAGGTTCCTATCTCTTTGGTTCTCAATCTCTACCAAGAATCGCTTAAAATAATCAAGCGCTTCTGACCGATGAGACAAGAGATATACTGACCTATAGCACGAATAATCATCAATAAAAGTGAGAAAATAGGATGCACCATGTCGTGCCCTCACATTCATGGGTCCACATATATCCGAGTGGACTAACTCTAGAGGATGAGTAGCCCTCTTTGCCTTTCCAAAAGGCTTTCGGCAATCTTTTCCTGCTAGACATGGTTCACACACAGAAGGTTGACTTTAGCGAGGTGGCCTAAAAAATCTTCTCGAGCTAACCTAGTCATCCTTTCTTGTCCTATGTGCCCTAATCTTGCATGCCATTTAATAGAATCAGAAATAGCATCAACAGTCGAAGAAACATAAGAAACGCAATCATTGGATAATTCTAACATGAAAAATCCATTATTTATAAATCCTAAGCCATAAAGATCTTTGCCATAAAAAATAGACAAGCTGGTTCGCTCAAACAAGAAAGAAAAACCATGTTGAGAAAGTGCACTAAATGAAAGTAAATTACATCGAATGCAAGGTGCATATTGCACATCACTAAGGAGTAGCTCTCGCCCAGTGCCGAGCTTGAGCTGGTATGACCCAACTCCAAGAACCTCCTCTTGTGCGCCATTCCCTATAGTAATGTAATGGCTGCATGCTGACACTCGATGATAATCTACAAATCCTGCTCGATCCCTTATCACGTGTTTTGTTGCCCCTGTGTCTATAGTCCAATCAAGGAGAGAATTAGCAACAAAACATGCGAACATACGAATGAACTAAGAGAGCTAGGAGTGGGTCTTACCTTCTTCGGCTCAGTGCAATCACGAGCGAAGTGACCTAACTTTCCACAGTTAAAACACTTATCTTTTTTCTTTCCACCCCTCTTGCTTGGCGATGCTTCATAGACTTATCACCTTATAGGGCCAAGTTCTAGCTTTGACCACTGCTTTGTCCAGCATCCTTCTGCTTATTCCAGCATTTGCCTTTATTGGGCTTACGCTGTCTAGAATGTGCGACAAGAGCTGCTGCTTGTGCTCGCTCCGACTCTCGATAGTCAGCCTCAAGCTTGAGATGACTGGCGATACTGTCGAATGTCTGGATTTACTTATTATGCGTAAGCACAAGCTTAACATGTCCCCAAGTCTGCTCAGGTAGCGACCTTAGGACAACCAAAACTTGTTGTTCATCAGTGAGCTCACTTCCAGCATTTTGAAGCTCTCGAATCATATCCTTCATCACATCAAGATGTTGGGTCATTGAGTGCTTCGGGTCAAGCACGTACTGGTTGAACCTAAGGGTTAGTGCCCTCAGTCTTGTAGCCAAAGTGCTACCGTATGTGACCTTCAACACATCCCACAGCTCTCTAGCTGTAAGATACTGATCAAACTCACGGATCAGATTATCGTGCATGCAGCTCAACATAGTAAAGTGCGCACTCGTATCTTGATCCACCCACTTATTATACGCATCCATATCACGACGATATTTGGTAGTTGGTCCATTTTCTGGGTCAGTTGGCATAGGCATAGTAGTGGTGAGATGATCAAGGATCTTTTCTTTGTGCAACAAAAATTGAATTTTTCTATGCCACATTGCATAGTTCTGGCCATCAAGTTTGCCAATACCATAGAGATCAGAAAAAGCTACTTGGGCATCCATTACTGTATAATATGCATAATAAGTTAGGTACTGGTCTAAAATTTTATCCAGATTCAAGTAAATATTTATCATTTTCTTTAATTCAGTTAGATCGAAAATTTCGCCATCAAGGCTAGTAATTATCTCCCACCGAATTAAAGATCACAATAAAAAATTACTGATCCATGAATAAAATTAAAAATATCCATAAAAATGCATACACTAAATACGAATAATAATCTTGAGTTGACATTTGGTGGATCATGTTGAGACAATTATTGGCTTATGGTGGTAATTAACGAAACATATCCCAAAAAATATATATATATACATGGCCTAAAAAAAATGGCCTCATTAATACATTCCAATTTTTTTTACATTTTTCAAGACATACTACATAAATTTAAAATTGGAATACCGTATTACCACCATTTTCATTAATTATCTCTCAAATAAAATAATTATAAAAACATAACATACATGAGCACCCAGAATGTCAACTCCCATTTCATACATATTGATAAATAATCGCATTGGATAAAATGGCATAATCACAAAAAAATGCAATTAAAACAAATTTAAGCCTAAAAATAATTCTAAAATTTTAAAAAATAAATTCTATATGTTCAAATAGGTCAGAAAAAATAAAAATTAAATTCTGCCAATTTGGCAAAATTTTCAATTTTTTTTCCCCGCCTGCCCTTGGCCCGCACGCCACTGGGCCGCCAGCTGGCAAGTGCCCAGTAGCAGCTGGCTTTGCCAGCTTGTGCATGTGGCTGGCACACACCAGCCATTTGTAAGCTTTGTTTATCATGTGGCGCAATAGCAACAACCTTATTCCCTTTTTCCTTTTTTTAATAAAGGAAAAATTCAACGCCTCATGGGCAGCCGTTCTCCGGCGTGCTTTTCCGACGGACACTAATTTCCAAAAAAAATATCTTTTCATGTTTTATAACATGACATCAATATTATGCATCAATTGAATTTAAACATGCATTTGTTCATACAAATACAATATATAATCTTCAAAGTCTATTTTCATGATTGAATTTAAATCACGAAGGTGAGGTCGACAACAAATAAAACTACACCCAAACATTGAATGAAGTTTCTTAGCCAAATAATTTCTTTTGTTACATCTAATGTAACAATATATTCAACTTTAGTGGTAGAGTCTGCAGTCATCTCTTGCTTGGAAACTCTTCCAACTGACCACACCACCACTCAGGGTGAATATGTATCTAGACATGGATTTTGGGTTGTCTATATCAGACTGAAAACTAGAGTCTGTATATTCCTCTAGTTTTAGTTCTCCATTTCCGTATATTAGAAAGATATCATTAGTCATTCTCAAGTACTTGAGGTCATCTTAACAGATTTCTAGTGTTCTTCTCCTCGATTGAATTGATATCTGCTCGTGACACTCAGAGCATGTATTATATCAGGCATTGCACACAATATTGCATATATTATGCTCCCCATTACAGAAGCATAAGGTATACGAGCCATCTTTTCTCTTTCTTCAGGTGTCTTAGGAGACAACCTTAGAGAGTGAAACCCCATGACTCATAGATGTGAATCCTCGCTTGGATTTCTTCATACTAAATCTTTTTAGCACTTTGTCTATGTACATGGACTAGAATAGTCCGATCATCCTTTTGGATCTATCTCTATAGATTTTTATCCCTAGGATAAAAGATTCATCTCCTAAGTTCTTCATGGAAAACTGATTAGACAACCAAGTACTCATTGACAACAATATCCCCATATCATTTCCAATGAATAAGATGCCATCAACATAGAACACAACAAATGTAACTGCACTTTCACTAACCTTCTTGTAGAGACATGGTTCATCTAGGTTCTTATGAAAATCAAATGTTTTGATTGTTTCATCAAACCGGAAGTTCGAACTCCTCGAATCTTATTTAAGTCCATAAATAGATCTCTAGAGCTTGCAAACTTTTTGCTCGCTTCCACTGGATATGAAGCCTTCTGGATATTTCATATAAATCTCTTCCTTAATATTTTCATTAAGAAAAGTGGTATTTACATCCATTTTTCATATATCATAGTCATAATATGCAAATATAGCCAACAGTATCCGAATGTATTTAAGCATCACTACTGGTGAAAAGGTTTCCCCATAATTAATTCCTTACTTCTGAGTATAACCTTTTGCAACTAAACATGCCTTATAGGTCGCTATCTCTCCATCTACTCCAACCTTCCGCTTGTAGACCTATTTGCAACCAATGGGAATAATTTTCTATGATGGGTCATCAAGGTCCATAACTTGTTGAAGTACATGGAGTCCATCTCGGATTGTATTGCTTATTGCCACTTCTCCGACATCTCCTCTTTATAGCTTCTTGGATCATTATCCAAGGGGTGTCCCTCTTCTTTGTTCTCTAACAACAAACGGTATCTCTTAGGTACCCTTGAGACCCTTTTGGATCTTCGAAAAGGTTGTGCCTCAGAGGGCCCAGCATCAACTAGTGTATTATCTACTACGATAGTTGGGGCATACTGTGGTTCTTGAATTTCTTCAAGTTCCACGACTTTGCCCCTACTCTGTAAAAGAAATTTTTCTTCAAGGAATGTGGCATTCCTCGAAATAAACACCTTTTATTTCGAGGCATCATAGAAATAATATCCAATAAACTCCTTTGGATATCCCACACACTTGCATAAATCGGATCTTATATCCAACTTATCTCCCACTAGCTGCTTCACATAAATAGCACACCATCATACCCTAAGGTATTTATAGAAAGGTGTCTTTCTATACCACATCTCATATGGTGTTTTAGACATGGCTTTAGATGGCACCTTATTTAATAGGTATGACACCGTTTCTAAGGCATAGCTCCAGAATGAAAGAGGCAATGTACTGAAACTCATCATGGATCGAATCATATCTAATGAGGTTCGATTTCTGCGTTTCGCACCTCCGTTGAGTTTTGGAGTAGCAGGAGGACTCCATTGTGAGAGAATCCCATTCTCTTTTAGATAATCCAAAAACTCTGTACTTAAATATTCACCTCCTCGATCAGATTGAAGAGCCTTTATACTTGAGCTAAATTGTTTCTTTATTTCGATTATGAATTCTTCAAACTTTTCAAATGCTTCTAACTTGTACCTTAAAAGGTACACATAACCATACCTAGATAAGTCATCGGTAAATGTTAAGAAGTAGTTATAGTTCCCACGAGCACTACACTTCAAACTTACAAGTTAAAGTTGACAACAAAGGTATCAAATGAGGGAGGCAGAGATAGAAACGAAAGGTCCATATAGAGTTCATTCTCCATAATGACTCCAAGGGATGCCAACCTTTTAACAAGGGCTATCATATTCAATCCATGGTCTTGGACTGAAGAGCCCTTAGTCATACGATATCGAAAAAGCTTCTTTGAGATTTGATATCTCGCCTGCTGAGTACGCTCACCATACAACTCTTGTAGGTGAAGAAGGATCCCATAAGTAGTATCTTGATCCTCATTTTACCTCTGGAGCTCATTTGATATCGATGCTAGCATGTAGCATCGAGCCTGTAGATTATCATCAACATGACGTAGGTAATCTGCATAAGCCTCTAAAGTAATATCCTCTGGTAGAATCGAAAGAGGCGCAACATCAAGGGCATATGCCCTCCTCTCAGATTGAAGAACTATTTTAAGGTTTCTTACTAATCGATAAAGTTAGGTCCAGTTAATGTGTTTTGTTCAAGGATTGTTGCTAGTAGATTTTTTGCCATTTAAGTAGATAAATCTACAAAACATGCACGAAGCAGAAAATGAGTAAATTATGGAAAAACATTTTCATTTAATATAAGGTCTTTAATACTAAATGTCCCCCACTATTTTCTTCGAATTCCATCACCCTTAATAGAATTTCACAACTCATGGTCAACATAATAATGATTTCCATCCCACAAGCATCTCAATGCTTGGTAGAGATCACAGCTTTCCAACACAAGACCACCTGATGACTCATTGCTAGTGATCAAGTGTGATAGCGGTCGTCATGTCTCTACCTTTGATGGTAGGCATGGAACAATAGATCTTACCTAACTTGTCCATTTTTTTTGCAATTAAATTTTCTAAAAATTCTTTTACTTAATTTTCATAAATTAAGTGGGGTTTAATTTTATCCAAGACCTCATCATAATTTAAATTAGATTGGTTATTTAATGTATGACATCATAATATCATTGTACAAGCATAAAATCATTAAATAAGATCCTAAGCATGCATCTAATACATACTTTAAATAAATGGATGATCATGAACCAGTCTTATACCGTCTATTTGAGCCAAAAATGGACCTAAGGTCAATCTAAGGATAATAAAATAGATTAAAACCTATTCTATTATATAATTGTATCCCATGCAAACATGGACCTTTATTGGAACCTCCTTCTTAATTCTCTTTCGTCTTTCAAAGAAAAAGAAAAATCTCACCACCTATTCTACACTTTGCAGAAAAATAAATAATTTACATAAATGGAATAAGAGGCTCACAGGTCCTATTTTAAAACCCAAAAATATTAAATAAAACTAATCACATTGGTCCAATAGCTCATGATCATCCCATACATGCTCATAATTAACATCACATGCAATTATCAAAACATGTAAATTTATCAAGTAGTTAAACATAATGTTTTTTGAATTGGGATAATTTCATTGCTTGAAAATAATTTTCTTTGGAAAATAATTTTTTGTAGAAAAATATTTTTTTTAGAAATTATTAAAATTAACATTTAATTTTAAAAATTCCAACAAATAAAAAAAGGACCTAAAAAATGATGTGACAAGTAGCATGAAGGTCGCCCGTGGGCCTAGCATACTCCGTTGCACAGCCCGCTAATTCTCAATCATCAATTACTGAAATCATGCAAATCAAATTTTATATATTAAACATAAATTTAAATAATTTAAAAACATGTATACATAAATAAATCCAAAATTCACTGAATAAGTGAAATCGTGGCTTTGATACCACCGTTGGGTTCGTTAGAATTGTAGAGGCATGTGCAGCGAAAAATTAAAAAAAAATATCAAACATAAATTTATCAAATAAATTTATCCCCTCGATTCAAAAGTGATTCTAACGATCGCACTTATTCAAATGAATATATATAAATAAATATATTTAAATTTGGATTATAGCATTCATGCATTCCGATTACTGTAGGAAATGAAGCAATCAATTGCTTATCTTGGACTTTCAAAACTTACAAGGATCTAAGTGTCCATTAGGTCCATAATATGAAAAGTAATACAAATTAAAAGGATTCACTAGTATCTTTTTAATCGTTTACTAATCTGAATCTGGAGTAAATTTTACCTTTTTGATCCAATTGATGGATCAAGAATAAACTTTCAAGAATAATAAAGATTAATTATTTAAGTTCTTGAAATTTGGATATAAAGAAAATATCAAGAAACTAGTTTTCTTTTAAAGAAAATCAAGATTTCGAAAACACTTTTTCTTTTTCTTTCTTTTCTTGGAGAGAAAAATAGAAGACAAAACAAAATTATTTTTGCCAAAATTTCTAGGCAATTCTCGACCCTCTCTCTATATGTAGGGGTTGAAAATTTGCTCATACTCCAACTCTTGGGGAATTTTTCAATTTTTAACTATTTCAAAGTTTGATCCTGAAAGGATTCTAAATCTTTCAATAACTCTTTTTTTTTTCTCTCTCCAATGTATGTGGACTTATTTGAGACTACATTAGTCATAAAAATTATCTATATATATTTTTGATATTAATTTGAACTCTTCCAATAATATCAAGATGGATATATATCAAATATATTATTAAAATATATTTATATAAAATAAATCCTAGTGGCCGAATATTAAATTCTATTGGATAAATATCAAATATTAATTAATTAATTTTCAACCATTGAATAAATCTTAGAAATGTTACTTTTCATAAAGACGTGTGACTCTCCTATGTTCACTACTAATCTAGTATTGGGCTTGCAACATTTACAACTTATGAATAATATTTATTTTAATTAATTAATCCACTTGGAATTAACTTTTTAGTTCCAAGAATCTCACTGTCCATGGAAACACCTAACAAGTAATCATAACAAACTAGTCTTGGGTGAAATAATGGGTAAACCTATTTCAATTGCGAGCACTATATACATAAGGTTCTTTCGACAACTAATCTTTCGATTGAATTTAGGGCATGGATTATAATCGAAACCCTGAATGATTTAATAACTGTGATTCTATTTCAAGTTTCAATGATTCTTGATCAGCTACCAAATATGTACCTTGATCATCATGGAGAAAAAATGTGGTTTGGGTGTAATATTCTAGTGTTATGTTTTTTTTTAAAAAAAATTGAGTTCATTCTCCATAAATGCACAATTTTAGTTTTTGAGAATTAGAGCATTAGTTTTTTCGCGAGTTTTGTCTGATTTTTTTTTTCTGATTGAGATTGGGATGCAAACAGTAAACAAACTCAAGATTTATTCTTTTCTAAGGATATAATGAACATTTACTCCAACTAGTAAAAATTTCTTGCCAATTGCATTTTATTGGAAGTATATGATATAAAACTTGCATAATATTCATGAGAACAAAATATTCATGAAAATAAGACATAAAACAATATTAAGATTGAGCATACTATAACTCGCTTAATTCACTATGATTACAACAAAAATTACTACAAATACAAACAATATTAGCAACAAATTGTAAATTCACCAGGCCCTTGTCCAAAACTATGAGGTATAATGCGATACCAACTGGTCCTTTTGACACGGGTGGAAGGCCTTTGTAAGGATGTGATTAGTGCAATTTAAATTTCCTTCCAAATGTTAAAAATGGTTTTAGAAACAAGATTTTGTTCAACTTGTTTCAGTTGGAAGTATTATTGTTAATTGCTTGAAGGATTTATGCTATCAATTTTTAATTACCATTAGAAGGTTTTGGAAATTTCTTGAAATCAGTATTCTTCTTTATAATGAATAAACAAAAGCCTACAAGTCTTTTACCACCAAGCACCAGGTTTAGAGCACAATTTTTTTTACAAAAAGCCCATAGTTTGCGTTCGACAAGCAATCTCATAAACAGGAAAAATTAGAAAAATAAAAATTAGGCTTGTATGCTATATTTCATTGCAAAAATAATCAACAAAAGCCCCATAATCTACATGTTGAGCGTAATGGAAGCAATTAGAAATTTAAAATTAAATTTATTAGAAATATTCGGGAAATCACACCAAAAGGACGACGATAAAAAAATGATACTGACAAAATATAAAATTGTACAAAGATTTTACGTGGTTCGGAAAATCCACCTACGTCCACGAGAGTTCCCATTTTTCACTAATAGAGAATTTTTCAATACAAGAAAAATACACCATTGAGTTTTATGCCCAAACTCAAGAACAGAAGACTCTTGTACAACCACTCTAATAGTTACCAAAAAACACTCTCTCAATTCCTTTAAACCCCAAGTGTTTTCCCACACTTATCACAATTTGACTTTCACAAATTGCTCTCCTTATATGTCTACACTTGCTCTCTATTTTTTCTCTCTATCTTGTATCCAAGTTATTTCTCTTGGATTGTTGTGTTTGCTTGGTTTATATTTTGCAACTCCTCCTCAAGCCTTTTTATAGGCAAGAGGAGGGGACAATTATTTGGTATCATGCCAAACAATCAAGAATGGGGTTGGGGGGCCTTCATTTCATAGCCCTCTATTTTTTACTCTCTTTTCTTTTTCTTTGTGTGTGGTGGACTCCAATAATTCTCCACCTCCACCATAAAACACTTTTGTCTGCAAACCAAAAATACCAAAAAAAGAATGGCCTTTAATAAATTCACTGCACATGCATAATCAATAAAGTCCTAACTCCACCTGATTTAAGTCGGCCAACGCACACATACAGCTCAATCAACACCACTAGTTGACTTCCAAGAGGGATGACCTCGATCCATCCTCTCACCCAACAGGATTTTCTTCACACCTGTCTGTTCCCTCGAAGTCTTCTGGTGCGTTCCACTTCAAGTCATCCATTGAGGTCACAGATGATACAAATTTCCATACTTCTCTCCTATCATTAGAATCCTTCCGCCACATGTGACTTTCAGGACTCCACCTCCAGCTGAATACTTACAGCCCCTGGAATCTAACTGACTCAAGAAAATTAGATTCCTTCATATTTTTGGGACATATGCCACACCTCCCAAAGTACGATTCGCTCCATAAACCATTTTGATTTTCACCACTCCAAATCCCATGATTCTACAAGTAGAACCATCACCCAAGGACAAAGTACTTGCCCTCTTTAATTGAAGTGAATCAAAATAATCTTTTATGGAGCACACATGTATTATGCCTCCCGAATCTAAAATCCATCCATTTTGAGAAGAAGTATCCATAAATGTGGAGATTGTGAGAATATCTCCATCATATATATCTGTTATTACCAAATTACTACTGCCACCTTCACCATCTATATTCTTCCTTCTGTAAGGACATTTTTTCTTGAAGGACCCTCCTCTTGGCATTCAAAGCAGACCTTTCCCTTTCCCCTAGCCTTTGAACCTGGCCTGCTGTTCATAGATCCACCACCAAATTTTCTTCCATTCTGATTCATGCCCTAAGCAACCAAAGCAGATTCTTGTTCCACTTCCTGGTTTGTCTTCTTTTGTTTTCATGGGACAACAATGATGCTTTTACATACTCCAGGTCTAGTGTATCTTTCCCGTACAACAATGTCATCACTAGACTATCATATGAATCCAAGAGTGAGATAAGAAGTAAAAGGGCTTTATCTTCTTTCTCAATCTTCAAATCAACTTTCTGCAGTTGATCCACTAGTCTGTTAAACTGGTTCATGTGATCTATAAGACACTCACCCTTCTGCATCTTCAACCTATGAATTGCCGCTTTAGAAATAACTTTGTAGATAATTTTTTTCTAAGATACAAGTTCTCCAATTTTGCCCACAGCTTTGGTGTCAAATCTTCAGAATCATCATCCACAACATTATTGATAATGTTGTCCGCAATATAAAGCCGAATCGTGCTGACACAGTGTGATTCCAAATCTTCCTACTGTGCATCTTTCATAACTTCTGGTTTTCCTTCCTTTCCCTTCAATGCCACTGCTAGGCCCTGTTGAATTAGGAGATCCTTCATCCTTCTTTGCCAAAGAGTAAAATTCCCTTTGTCATCAAATTGTTGCACCTTGAATGGATTTTTCATCGACACACCATCCATCATAATAAATCAAATCTCAATATTAGTCTCAACCAAATAACTTTGATACCACTAGTTAGGCACATCGAAAGTAATTAGGAATTTGAGATTTGATTTATTAGAAATATTCAGAAAATCACACCAATAGAACGACGATAAAAAAAAATAATACTGATAAAATATAAAATTGCACAGAGATTTTACGTGGTTCGAAAAATCCACCTATGTCCACGAGAGTTCTCATTTTTCACTAATAGAGAATTTTTCAGTACAAGAAAAATACACCATTGAGTTTTATGCCCAAATTTAAGAATAGAAGACTCTTGTACAATCACTCTAATAGTTACCAAAAAATACTCTTCCAATCCCTTTGTATTGCCAAAGAGAAAAAACACCAAGTGTTTTCCCACACCTATCACAATTTGACTTTCACAAATTGCTCTATCTAGATGTCTACACTTGCTCTCTATCTTGTATCCAAGCTATTTCTCTTGGATTGTTGTGTTTGCTTGGTGTATATTTTGCAACTCCTCCTCAAGCCTTTTTATAGGCAAGGGAGGGGATAATTGTTTGACTCTATACCAAACAATCAAGAATGGGATTGGGGGCTGTCATTTCATAGCCCTCTATTTTTGACTCTTTTTTCTTTTTCTTTATGTGGTGGACTCCAACACTACATCCTACAAGCAAACCCACAAAATATAAATTCATAATTCTTAAACAAAACCAAGCCCATAATCTAAATCCCACAAGCAAAATCACATTGTAGACTTGAAGGTTTTTTTTCTTATGTTCCTTGTTCTTAATTTTCCTAACATTCTTTGCTTTTATTGAGTTGGCAAGAGCTCCAACAATCGTAAATGAATTCACGTTGCCTTCATAATGTTTACGTTGTTCCCCACCATTTTTCTTATTTTTCTATTTTTTCTTCAGAACACTTTTCTATTTTTTTCCTACCCGTAATCTACCGAATCAATAGACCCATGACCGTAGTGGCACCAAAGCTCTATTGGTTACACAACAGAAGGTGGAAAGTCTGGCAATAAGGATTCAGAGAGCTATAGGGATAGTAACAGGCTATAGATGGCACTTAGAGTTTTCGGCAAATGCAACAATCAACATACCTTCAGCTACTATATAAAAAATGGAAGCATGGGTTTGTAGAATGAATATTATATGAAAGATAAAAATGAAGAAAGAAAAGAGACGTTTTCAATAAAAAATGAAAAAGATAAAAACAAAAATCTGTAAATTATGGTTATTTATATGGGGTACATATTAATTAAAAGTTCGAATTTAATATTTTTTTGGAAAAAATGGTGGAATGTACTGGAATTTGCAGCTCAAAAGTTTTCATTCAACCATGATTGGCAACCATAGTTAACGTTGAAGGAAGATAAAAAATTAAAAGAAAAGTTAAAATAAAGATAAAGACATGACACGTGTCATTGTTTGGATGGATTCGAGTAGAACCCTCAAGGTATCGAATAAACCACTAGGATGAGGCTTAGGAAATAGTTGGTCATGAGGCGCCTCACTTGCACTTCACTTTATGGTTTTGGCCTTGCATTAGGGAGTGAAATGTCCCTAGGATATGAGCATAGTTCAAAGTCAGCATCAACAATAATAGCAGTTGTATTGTTTTATATAAAACGTAGCATATCGAGATATCATTAGGCAATATAGAACAAATGCATTATAAAATGCTCAATTTGTTTTTTAAAAATAAGGCACGGCACGAGGCAATGTTAATAGAAGCTAAAATTATAGAAGATTATAAGTAACACATATTACTAATCATTAGTACATAGTAAAAACTTACAGAATAAATTTATGCAGTAGATTGTTGCCAAACTTAAATTTGTAATAGAAAATACTTCACTAGGAATTACACCAACAAACATTTGTTGTACGTATAATAATACATTAATTATATCATTTTTTCACGCATGAAAATTATAGTACAAATGCTAAACTTCGTTTGTCGGTGTATAGGTAGAAGTACATTTTGGCACAATTAGTCACCCACACAAACAACCCTCCTCCATAAAGTATGTCTCCAACAAATAAATATAAACTCTATTATTAGACATAACATCTCAGACAATGTGATTTTATATCCAATATTATCATTGATAATATCCTAATATGGCCGATAATATTATGGTATTAGCAATACAATATGATATTATCCAATATAATTAGCGATACATATAAACTTAGAGAATAATAAGTATCATCTAATATTATCTTATCGACAAGGATTGACTCGAATATTAAGCGGCCAATCATATCGAATATCAGCCAATACTTTGAACTATAGGTGAAGAGCTCAAGATATAACAACCATTCATACATAATCAGGGGTCAGATAGAGACAATAGTGGGTAGAAGTAGAGATGGCCAAAGGGTGGGTTTAGAGTGGATTTGCTAAAACTTAAGACTCGCCCTACCAAGATTTTTATGAACCTAAACATAATAGGTTGAACCCGCTAGACTTGTTTACAAATTTGAAAATATAAAAAAATATATTTTTTATAAGTAATGCCATTAAAACTTTCAAAAAAATATACTTTAAAAATAATATCACATAGATACATATATAATAAGATAAAAATAAATATAAAATTAAACGGGACGGGTTTAAGGTGGGGCAAGATTTAAAATAAAAAATTAAGACCTGCTCCAAATTCATTATAATTTTAAAAACCCGCCCCAAGTACAGCGGATCAGGATTTGAACTTGTCCCATTGCCATTTCTTGGTAGAAGAGGCTAGGTTAATGACTTATATATTGTAAAGGGCAGGAATTTACACATTGTCAAATAGGTTTTCTAAATATCTAGAAATTATGTCTCTCAGGTTAACAATCCATATAATCTAAACGCCCTATAAGTGATAAAAAGAGAATTGATAACAGGGACGTTGTAGTGAAGACATAAAACAAGTAGCTAGCCTAATCTGGATTCATGATATAGATGCTACAACTTTAAGGTTACAAACTCAAGTGCAGGTTGTATCAAGTAATAAATTTCTTGAGTGTCCGAGGTCGATCCACAAACAAGTTGTTTGAAATTTGTGGGTTTATATTTCTTAAAAGATAGGTTGGATGTGGTTTAGATTATAAAGAAAAAATTATGCTATAACTAAAAAATCAAAGTAATAAAAGTACTGAGGATTAAAGATCCGCTCTTGAGTTTTTGATAGAGAAACGATTATTTATTATTTTTATCTCTTTTAAATGCTACTATTGGAATCCACACATGATGAAGGTTCCAATGGGAATATGTTATCAAATAGCTCATGTATTAAGATAATCATGATATTGTCTTATTTTTTGTAAATTATCTCTTAATACCAATACTTATTTATTAATATCAATACTTATTTATAGGATCGAGTATTTATGTACACATTTGTTTACAACAAATTAAGGTTTCACGTTAGCACTCAATAAAGTAGAATCGTACAAAAAGTTAAATAAACTTAAGTATTTGTTGTGCCATTAGTGATTCAAAAATCAATAATCACCACTAAACTATAAGGGTTTTAACGCCAACACTTATTTATGGGATGGTAAGTATTTATGCATGCCTTTGTCTACAACAAATCAAGGTTTCGCATTAGTAGTCAATGGAATAGGACCGTACAATAAGTTAAATGAACCCAAATATTTGTTGTGCTATTGGTGATACATAAATCAAGAATCGCCACAAAATAAGGAGGGTTTTAATCAAAAATTAAAACAATAATACAACACACATGAACATTATGCATGTTTATAACTATTCTTCTTCCTCCATTAAGAGTCTCACTCTTTCTCCTCAACTAAATGAAATTCAGAAAGACATAATGAAAGCAGAAATGATTAAAAATAGGAAGAGAAACTAGAGAATACATTTCTATTACTATTAGAAAACTTAGCCTAAAGAAAGACAATAATAAAACTTTCTTCCTTTTTATAAGGGTTTTTGCGTATATCCTCAATGACATCCAAGAGCTCCTATTTATAGTAGAAGAGTGCCCAAATTGGTATCTCCAAGTTCACTCTAAATGCACTTCAAATTTACTTCAAATATACTCTAAATTTACATGTCCTTTTCAGATTCGATTGTTATACATTTTTGTTCATGAATCAACTGATTTTGAAAGGTGATCAATATGAAAACTATGTATTTATCTATTAGCTTTATTTTTTCAACTTGAATCACCTTATTCCAACAACTAGAATAAAAGTTATGCTTGATTTAAGAAGATGTGTTAGCATAAATAGATCATTTCAAATGCACATATTTGGAAGCAATTTTTGCTATAATCAAGGTTGAATTGGGCTGAGCTTCCAACAACAAACTTGTAGTTCTATCTCTTCACTTTCAAATAGAGTAAGATTCATATCTATAGGGCATTTGAACATAGAGTTATGCCCAAAATACTAAAATTATACAAGTCTAAAAACATGCTTATTTTGAATTTAATGCAAGCTAACAATCACTTGCAAAATCCAATTAATTTCTTGCATATATTTTGATCTACATATGATGGACTTACACAAAAATGACACTTTTCTTCTAATTGTGATATTTCTTTGATCTAATGAAATATCATCTCTCAACTTACTCATGAATCGTGTTGTCTTCTTCGATTTTATTTTGGCTATTTTTTATCTTTTTTTATTCATTGATTCCCTAACTCAAAATATTAATAAAAATATAACATTAGCAAGAATAAAGCAAGGAAAGTATAAAGGATTTGATACAAAAATATATAAAAATATGCACTTATCAAATTCCCCACACTTAACATTTGCTCGTCCTTGAGCAAACCTAAAACAAACTTAAACTAATCCACTTTTATAGAAAATCACGATTGCATTTAGCATATGCAACAAGCCTTTAAACCCCTAGGTGGCCTACAGAGATGAGTTATAATCTCGTAAGGGTTTCCAGTGGTGATACCCACAAACACATATGATAACTAATTTTCAACCATTATTCTCATGAAGCAACAAAGTAATATGAAAATGAAATCAAACAAGTGTTGAGTCTAACCCTTAGTCATCAAAAGTAAATATATTTCCACATCAAGCATACTCAAGTGTATGTGTGAATAGTTACTGTCAATAGTGACAAAACCATGCATGCTTCAAACAAGTGAATTCCCATATAACCTCACAAAACCATCACCTAATCTCTAATGAAAGAGTTAAACATCATAGGCTCTTCATTTGGTACAAATCTCTACTACACTGAAAGAACCACACAAAATCAAAAGACTTTTAATAAAGGTTGTAATGGGGTCAAATGGTAGTGATGTGGCTAAAAAATAAAAGAATAGGATGCAAGCAATGTTCTAAAAACTTCATGGGATTAGAGATATAGAGTTTATCAATGAAGAATTCTCATACTCCATGAATTTTAACACCGGGGCCTATTCTTATTGAATTGGACCCCTTTTCATCATTCTTATTGATTTTGCAATATCTAATTTTTAGTTGCAACTCATAATATTTTTAACACTTTGTAATTTTTTTTAGAAGAAACTCCCCCACACTTATCTTTTATTCCAACCTAAATTTATTTTGCAAGCTCACTTTGTCAATGCAATATCTTAAGCTCCAAATTATTTTTAGAATAAGGGTAAGATAATAGTGTATTTAAGCTAGGTAAGAAGATATGATTACCACAGAAAAAATGGCTTATTTATTGAAAAACTCAAAGTGGCTTACTATGGGGGATGTTCTCTTGGAATATCACATGAGGAACAAACTGATTTGGCCATGGTGCTAGAAAACCTAATACCTTAATCATTTTTCAAGTGGTGTTCAATCAGTCATTTACCTCAACAGGCCAAAAAGAAAAGTTCTAACATCAATCCCTACATATCGAAAATTCAAGTGATGATTAAAGTGAAGGCATAAAAACTACCTATTTTGATATGCTTGTCTCCACACCGAATAACATAACTATTTGTGTAAAAAGATTTGAGTATAATTATCGCAAAAATATATTAACTAAAGAACAACATCAAAGTTTAAAACAATACCCATCATAAATCAAACAACATTATTCATACTTAATTTTAATCATTGAAGTTAGAAGAACATCTACGACTCAAAAACAAATTGACAATTCACAAACTTTTGTTAAAAACTTCACAAACTTGTCATTTTATGCAAAAATAAAATAAATATAAGAGTACATCTTAAGAGTGCTAAAGATACCCTTTACTTTGCCACCATTTTAATGGTTTCAACAGATCCAAAAGAAAACACGTTTGATTTTTTTTTCTTTTTTCAAAAAAAAAAACATACATTGAACACACAAGACATAATATCAACTATTCCCTTCCCCAACCTAATCGAGACATTATGCCCAATGTCGAAAATAGAGTTTAAAAAATATTACCTGAAATGTGACTTATTGAAAAATAAAGCTGAAACAACACAATATATACACTATTAGTTGAAACCATTAAGGATAAATTTCACAAGTTGAGAGTTAAATTCATTTTGCATTTTCGACCATTATCCCTGTTGGACCAAT